>CM031235.1:509369464-509720070 GCA_018340775.1 Taxus wallichiana var. yunnanensis
CCTAAGCCTTAAAATCTGAAACATGAGTCGTAATGTTAAACCCTAAACCCCAACATCCTAAACACTAAGCTCAAAACCTAAATCCTAAACCGTAAACCATAAACCCCCTAAACCCTAAAACCATAAACACTTAAATTGAATTCTAAACCCTAAACCCTCATCCATAAACCATAAAGCCAAATCCCTAAATCGTAAAACCTAAACTCTAAACCCAACCTTAAACCATAAACCCTAAACCCTAAATAGTGAAGCCTAAAGCCTTAGGGCCTAACCTAAACTCCTAAATCCTATACCTCAACATCGATTCCTAATCGAAAACCCTAAACCCAAAACCTATAGGCCTGTGAGACCTTAAACCCTAATCCCTAAACTTATCGAACCCTAAACCCTAAACCTTGAGCCATCGACCCTTAACCTCAGAACATCGATACCTAAACCTAAACCATAAGCTCCTAATTGCTCCTAAAGTCTAAATTATAAGTCTTAAAAATTTTAACCGTAAATGGTAAATCCTAAATACTAAACCATCGTGAAACCATGAGCTCTAAACCTTAAATGTAAAACCTCCTAAACCCATAAACCTCGAACCCCAAACACTTAAACTTGAACCCTAAACCCTAATTCATAAACCCTAAAACCTTGATCCCTTAACCTTGAACCTCAACACTAAATCCTGAAACCTTAAAATAGTTAGATTTCAACCCTAAATTCTGGCATTTTAAAACTTGAGATTTTCCAAAAGTCTGAGATTTTGAAAAATTCAGGACTTTACAAAAAATTAAGATTTTCAAGTAAGTATGACTTTCAAAAACTGCAATTGTAAAACAAAAGATGTTATGTTTTAAAACATAGAAATTTTAAAAATGTTGGCACTTTGAAAAATGTTCTATATTATCAAACTGAAGTTGAGGATTTTTGAAAAGCCAATATTTCGAAAAAAGTCAGGATTTTTGAAAAGTTGGGAATTTTCTAAAGAGTTTGGCTTTTCACATTTTTCAAGAGTAGGGATTTTTGAAAAGGGTGGTTTTTTGAAAAACTCAACATTTTCAAAAAGTTAGGATTTTTTGAAAGATGGCATTTTCAAAAAAATTATATTTTCAAAAAGTCAAGATTTTCAACAAAGTCGGGATTTTTGAAAAAGTCAAGAATATTGAATAAAGTTTGAGTTTTCGATTTTTAATATTTATGATTTTCAAAAAATTATAATATTTTTAAAAAGTAAGGATTTTCAAAAAAGTCGACATTTTTTATAAAGTACATATTTTAGAAATTTGAAGAATTTTTAAAAAGTTGGGATTTCTGAAAAAGTTTTTATTTTTTGATAAATGTCATGATTTTTAAATCATGTTGTAATTTTTGAAAATGTTATAATCTCAAAAAAGTTCAAGATTTCAAAAATGAAGCGATGTGCCAAAATTAGTGAGTGAACTTCGAAAAGGTCATATATCTTGTGATCCGAGTGTCCTTTTTTAAACCACTTGTTTTTAAAAATCTCAACCTTTTAAAATATCGTGGATTTTCAGCTTCAAAAAAAAAAAAAAAAAAAAAGTTAGGAGTTTGAATAATTTAGATTTTCGTAGAATTTCTAGATTTTTTTAATATGTCATGATTTTTCATAAATTCATTATTTTCCAAAAAGTTGTGAATTTTAAAAAAATTAGGATTTTATAGAATTTGTAGAATTTAAGAGAAAAATAGAATTTCATAATTCTAAAAAGTTTGAATTTAATTTTTTTGGATGTTTTTAAAATGTTAAGATTTTCAGTAAAATTCACGATTATGAAAAGGTTTGGGATTTTAAAAAAGTCGTGATTATGAAAAAGTAAAGAACTTTTGAGAAAGTTGAGATTTTAAAAAAGACATGATTTTGAAATAAGTTGCACTTTCAAATGAGTCAAAAAATTACAAAACTAAAGAGATGTTTAAATCCCATTTTTTTAAATATACTTTTTAAAAAAATCAATACATTTTCAAATATTTAATGTTTTCAAAATTCCAACTTTTTATAAAATCAAATGAGCTTTTAAAAAATTACTAATTTTTTAAAAATAGCGATTTTTTTAAATTGTGAACTTTTTAAATTCATGACTTTATCACTTTCAAAATATTTGAAAATACAGACTTCTTTTCAAAATCACAAATTTTCAAAATCCTAACTATTTCAAAATTGGGATATTTTTGAAATCATGACTTTTTCATAATCGCTAACCACCTAAACCTGGAAAATCCTTAAACTTGAATCATAAACACTAAATCCCTGACACCTTAAACCCCAACCATAAACCATAAACTCCAAATCCCTAAATTGTAAACTAAAAAACCTAAATCCCAAACCTTAAACCATAAACCCTAAACCCTAATCCCCGAGCCACGAAGCCTAAACCCTATTAACTAAATCCAAACAATAAACCCTTAACCCCTAACACTGAGCCTTAAACCCTAAACCCTAAACATTAAAACCATGAGCCCTATGCACTAAAATTCCGAACCCTAACTCTAAACCTTAAATCCTCGAACCTTGAGCCATGGATCCCCAACCTATGAACACCGAGACTTAAACCCTAAACCTTAACCCCCTACGTCCTAAACCCTAAACCCCTAAATTCTAAGTCTTAAAAAACCCTAAAACCCTAAATGTTAAATCCTAAATACTAAACCCTCAATCAGAACCATGAGCTTCTAAACCCTGGGAAGCAAAGCTCGAACCCAAAACCCCAAAACCTGGACCCTAAATCTTAAACCATAAACTCTAAAACAACTTAAACCATAAAACCTAATGTCTTAAACTTTTGGAAAACATAAGTATCCCCCAAACCAGAACCACTGAGCTTTTGAACAAAGACAAGATTTTCCAAAAGAAAGTTGGGTGTTTTGTATTTTTAAGAATCTGGATTTTTGAAAAACGTTAGAATTTTCTGAAAACTTGAGATTTTCCAAAAATTTGTGATTTTGTAAAAGTGAAGATTTAAAAAATCAAGTTTTTCAAAAGTTATGGATTTTTCAAAAAAGTCAAGATTTTGGAAAATGTTGGGATATTTAAAATGTGAGGATTTTTTTTAAAAGCTAGGATTTTTAATAAGTCGGATATTTCAGAAAGTCTTGTTAATTCTAATATTTGCAATTTTGGAAAAATTATAATTTTTCAATTATTCGGGATTTTCAAAAAAATTCTTAATGCATTTTTAATCAAGTTGAGATATTAAAAATTAAGGAAGTTTTCAAAAAGTTGGGATTTCTGATAAAGTTCATTTTCAAAATGTTGCAATTTTTAAAAAGTTATAATCCAAAAAGTCAAGATTTCAAAATGTAGTGATGCGCCAAAATTAGCAAGAACTTGAAAAATGTCATAACTTGTGCTTTGGGTGTTTGTTTGAGTGCATTTTTTTTTTTAAACCACATGTTTAAAAAAATCTCTGACTTTTAAAAAAATGGTGAGTTTGGAAAAATAATTTAGATTTTCAGATAATTTTAGATTTACCAGAAATTATGTCACGATTTTTGAAAAGTCATTATTTTACTAAAAAGTTATGAATTTAAAAAAAAATAGGATTTTAAAGAATTTACAAATCCTAACATTTTCTTAAAATCTTTATTTTTTCAAAATTCCAATATTTTATAAAATCAGCGACTTTATCGAGAAAAATCATGAGTTTTTTTTAATTTATTTATTAGAGGTAAAAGTTAGGGTTAAGGGGGACCTACACCATTATAAAGAGTTGCAACATACTTACATATTGGCCAAAGTATTTGCAGCTAAAAGGCCATTCATGATCCAAAATTTCAAAAACAAAGACAACAGTATATGATATCCTTCATTAGATAAATTTACAATATATGAGGTCCGAAAGATGAAATTAACTAAGCATATATAAAGGTAAAAAACAACAGATTCCAAACCATTTGCATTTCATTTATCTTTGACTAGATCTTCCACTTTGTCTCCATGCAACCATTCCATTTTTGAGCAAAGTTCTTTATAGATCCTTCTATTAAATACTTATATTAGGTTCTTTGATCACCACCTTTCGTTCCGTGTATCATCCTCTTCCTTTTCTTTTACCAATTCCATGGATGAGATATCATTTAGGCCAACAGATTTGAGATGGTAAATAGTACTTTTCACATTAAGGATATGTGCATCCTTGATTTTCATAATAATTCCTTTCATTTTCAACAACTCATTCTCCATTTCCATGCTTGTGGTATTGGCATTTTTAGAGTTTTCGCTGAGAACGAGAGAAGACATTTATGAGGTCCATAGTGATCTTAAGCTTATTATTTTGTGCCTATTGATATCGTTGTTTAGTTTTGCTGGTTTTCAAACTCTCTCATGAAGGCATGGGTTTTACTGTAGATGATTCTGGGCCCAAAAAAGCTCCATTGCGAGTCATTTTAAGATTATGTGAGTGTGGATAGCTTCCATCCAGTATTCATAGAATGCTTTGTATTTCCAGAGGAAACTATATTGATCTCATTCATGCTGACCACATCTCCTCAACGCTCTAAATGCTTACTACCCTTTGGCTGTAGTCCGAAGAGGATTCCTTTTTAGGAGTAGGGAGTTTAACCAGTGGCAACTATACAATCCAAACATAGGTGATGTTATCCTCCTCACTCTCGACGAGGATACTACACTCCTCTCCTATTAGAATCTTATCTCCCCCTTTACCCTTGAGAGAGAGGTACATCAGTGCCACCATATCTCCCAAAGAACAATATCATAAACAACTATCATCCTTAAGGTTCCATACTCCTTGTCCTTTTACCCAACGAGATGTTTGAAGCCAAAGCCCCAAATTTATCATTTTTTCCCCCAGAGGGAGGCAACACGGCTGAATGATAGTTTTTATTAGCACCTTCTGTAAAGGGAAAATGAAAGTGCCTTTGTTCACCATAGTTATAGACATAGCAGCAGAGAAGAGAATAAGTAGAAAGAAAGGAAAAGTTATATGGTTTGGAATTTTGACTATGGTTTTAACATTCAAAAATGGTAGCCATATATTACTTTATATCTACCTTGCCAATGTAATGTAAGATATTATCATTTTTGAGAATTTCATCAAAAGGGGAAGGAGCAACTTATCTCCGGCGTATTCATTATGCAAGACTAATGGGGTCCCCTTTTCATTGAAAGAAATAATAAAATTTCAAGACCCGTAATCCTTGATTTTGGTTTGAAAATACATCTACCTTTCCTATACACAAATCCAATCACTTTAGCAATGAGCTTGGGTGAAATTGTGAGGGAACAATTACCTCCCTGTGCTTTTCTCTCATTCCATGTTTTTGTGACAACGCATTTCGGGGACTCTTATCATGGCCCTCGAAAGTTTTAGAAAAGTTCAGGCAAGGTCATAGTTTCAAGAAGAACTTTGGCCTCTTTGGATATCTCTCACAACTAAGATGGTTTAGTTCGAAATATGTCCCCTCCCATAATTTACGTATCACAAAATCTATTATTTGAAGAAAGCGGCTACCTGAAAATCAGTTATTTTTTTTTTCAGCTTCCCCAAATCCAAAAAGGCCTAAGCTGCCCATGTGAAAAAAGGGATCCAACTCACGCATGGAAGAGAAAATCATACAAGGTTATTGGCATAAAGTAGAGAGTTAGTCATTTACTTGCGTCTTTGACAACGATATGTGACATCTCTTTAAAAATTCAAAAGCGAGAAGGTGAAAATCAGAAAATGAATCAAGCCAAAGGGCATTTATGAGGCAAATCGCAAGGCGTCCCATGTAAGCTTCAATTGATGCGCTAAGAAAGGTCTAAGCCGACACTTACCACAATAGTCGCTTACGACGGCATTTACATAGTTGAAGCCGTTGATCATCAGCGCTCGATCAGGAGCCACTGACATTTAGCGTGTCTAATAAGAGCCGCTTGTTCTGGCATACGCTCAATGGCCAGTGCTGCCGGCGTCGCCAAGTAGGAGCCCCGATAGTTTTCATCAAGTAGGGAGCCGGATGGCGATGCGCTCGATCAAAACCATTGACAAAAATGCATTGGACGCACGTTACGGAGTGATTATTGGCGCCTTGTTGTCGACATCAGCGATGGAGCCATGAAAAACTAGACATGTAAATTTTTGTTTGATAGGAATACCTATCAAATTTACCTTTCGCTGTACAAATGGTTATGGGGATATTCGCCAGGTATTTTCCACCTACAATTTTATAGAGGTGTCTTAAAATGAACCCCGAACACTAAAGCCCAAAACCCTAAATACTAAAAACCATTAACCCAAATCCCTAAATCTTAAAACCTAACCTCTAAACCCCAAACCTTAAACTATAAACCATGATCCCCGAACCACGAAGCCTAAACCCTAAATTTTGCTCTAAACACTAAACAATAAACCCTAAACCCTAAAACCTATACCTTGAACCATGAAAAGTAAGCCAAACCTTTATTAGAGACCTAAACCATAAACTCATAACCCCGAACCTCGAAGCCTCAACCATGGACCCTCAACCATAAACATTAAGACCTAAACCCTAAACCATACACCATAAACCCTATCAAAACCTAAACGTTAGCTTCCCTAATTGCTCCAAAACATTAAATTCCCGAGTCTTAAACCTAAAAACCCTAACAAGCTAACTTCCTAAATACTAAAGCCTCAATCGTAAACCATGAGCCCTAAACCCTAAGTGCAAAACCCCCACCGTGAAACCTCAAACCTTAAACCCTAAAACCCGAGCTATAAATCCAAACCTTTAGCCTAAGAGACCTAAACCCTAAACTTCCTAAACTCATAACCTCAAGAACCTGGAAGCCTTGAGCCACGACTCATCAACCATAAACACTAAGACCTAAACCATATGCCATAAACCCTATAAAACCTAAACCTTAATCTCTAATTCTCCAAAACACTAAATTTTGAGTCTTAAACATAAACCCTAAATGCTAAATCCTAAAAAGCCCTAAACCATGAGTGCAAAACCCTCACCGTAAACCTCAAACCTCAAACCCTAAAACCGAGACATAAATCCTAACCATAAACCCTAAACCCTAAAACCTAATTCTTAAACCCTAAACCTTGATCCCCGAAACCTAAACCTCAATCATAAACGTTGAACCACGAACCACTTGAACCTTGAGCCTTCAACCTAAACACTAAACCTTGAACATTGAATCCTTAGCCCAAAACCTTAACCCTTAAACACTAAATCCCCTAACTGAGTCCTAAACTTCCTCAACCTAGAAACCTTAAATTTGTTAGATTTGGAAAAAAATGGTATTCTAAAAACCTAGGGATTTTTAAAAAGTCAAGATTTTTGAAAATGATGGGATTTTCAAAAAGTCATGACTTTTGAAAAACTTGAAATTTTAAACAAAGTCGTTATTTTGAAAACATCAAGATTTAAAAAATGTTGGGACTTTTAAAATGTTCAGATTTTCAAACAAGTTGGGGTTTTGAAAAAAATATTTCTAAAAAGATGAGGATTTCTGGAAAAGTATAAAATTTCCAAAGAGTTGGGCTTTTCACATTTTTGAAGAGTCAAGATTTTTGAAGACTCAGGATTTTCGAAATAGTCAATATTTTTGAAAAACTTGATATTTTCAAAAAATTAAGGATTTTTGAAACGACGGGATTTTAAATAAATTGAGATTTTAAAAAAAGTCATAATTTTTTAAAAGAGAGGATTTTTGAAAAAGTTAACTTTCTAAACTCATGACTTTATCACTTTCAAAATCTTTGAAAATATATAATTTTTTAAAATCAAGAATTTTTTTGAAATCCTAACTCCAATTGTTTCAAAATCGAGAATATTTTTTAAATCGTGACTTTTTAAAATCCGTTGACCCACTAAACCCTAAACCCTAAAACATGAAACCTAGGTCATAAATACTAAACCCTAAACCCAAACATCCTCAACACTAAGCCTAAAACCCTAAATCCTAACAGTAACCATAAACCCTTAACATTGAATCCTAAACCCTAAACCTCTGCGATAAACCATAAAGCCGGAATTCATAAATCGTTAAACCTAAACTCTAAACCCCAAATCTTAAACCATAAACCCAAATCCCTAAATCGTTAAGCACAAACTCTAAACCCTAAATCTTAAATAGTACACCTTAAACCCTAAACCCTAAACCGTGAAACTTAAACATGAATAACCAAAAAAAGTGAACCCTAATTTACCCTAAACCCTTAAACCCGTACTTGAACTAGGAGCCCTAAGTAAATACCCTAAACCCTAAACTCATAACCTCGAACCCTGAGCCATGGACCCTTAACCATGAACATTGAGACCTAGACCCTAAACTCGAGCCATATACCTTATAAACCCTAAACCCTAAATTATGAGTCTTAAACAAGTAAATGCTAAATCCTAAATCCTCAATCGTAATCCCTAATTATAAAACCCTCAGCAGTAAACCTCAAACCCGAAAACCATAAAAATAAAGCTCTTAAATCCTAACCGTAAAACCCTAAACCCGAACCCTAAAACCTAGTTCTTAAACCCACCTTGATCCCGAACCACGAACCTCAACCCTAAACCCTAAACCGTGAAACCCTAAACACTAAATCCCCTAGTTTTCTCGCAAGCCCTCAACTTATAAACCTTAAATTAATTAGATTTTAAAATGTTGGTATTTTTGAAAACTTTTGGGATTTTCAAAAGGTCAAGATTTTCAAAAACTTTAGATTTTCAAAAAAGTCACGACTTTTGAAAAAATTACAATTTTAAACAAAGTTGTTATGTTTGAAAACATAACATTTAAAAAATTTTGGGACTTTGAAATTTTTCATATTTTCAAACAAGTTGGTATTTTCTAAAAAATGAATATTTGGAAATTGTCTGGATTTTCAAAAGAGTCAAGATTTTCACATTTTTTAATAGTCTAGATTTTTGAAAAAAGCTAATATTTGAAAAAGACAAGATTTAAAATAAAAATTGATTTTCCAAAAAGTTGTGATTTTTGTAAAGGTGAAGATTTTCAAAAAAAAGTCGAGGATTTTTCAAAAAGTCAGGATTTTCAAAAAAGTCAAGATTTTGTAAATGTTGGGATTTTTAAAATGTCAATTTTTTAAAAAATTTAAAGATTTTGAAAAAGTATATAAAAAAAATACCGATTTTTAATATTTTAAATTTTTTTGAAAAAGATAATTTTTAAGAAGTAAGGATTTTCAAAAAAGTCGGCATTTTGTATAAAGTTGAGATTTAGGAACTTGAAATCCCAACTTTTTTAGGAACTTGAAAAGGTCATAACTTGTGGTCCGGGAGTCCGTTTGATTCCTATTTTTTAAAACGACATGTTTCAAAAATCTCAACTTTTTTAAACTATAAGGATTTTAGAAAAAAGTTGGGAGTTTGAATAATTAAGATTTTCCATAAATTCTAGATTTTTAAATATGTCATGATTTTTGAAAAAGTTATTATTTTTCAAGAAGTTGTGAATTTCAAAAGAATTGCAAATTTAGAAAAAGATAGAATTTCATAATTCTAAAAAAGTTTGAATTTCCAAAATTTTAGGGTTTTAGAATATGTTGAGATTTTCAAAAAGTCATGATTATGAAAAGGTTGGGATTTCAAACAAAATTAGATTTTAAAAAATTCGTGTCTTTGAAAAAAAGCCAAGAATTTTGAGAAAGTCAGATTTTAAAAAAGACAAAATTTTGGAAAAAGTAGCAATTTTCAAATAACTTAGGAATTACAAAAATGTAGATATTTTTAAATCCCGATTGTTTTGAATATCATACTTTTTTAAAAATCCAACCATTTTCAAAATCTTACTTTTTAAAACTTCCAACTTTTTTATATAATTGTGACTTTTTTCAAACATTACGAAATTTTTAAAACATTATTAGTTTGTTTAAAATTGTGAACTTTTTAAATTCGTGACTTTATCACTTTAAAATCATTAAAAATATAGGCTTTTTGAAAATTATGAATTTTTTGAAATCGTAACTATTTCAAAATCTAGATATTTTGAAATCATGACTTTTTAAAATCGTGACCCTCTAAACCCTATATCCTAAAACCTAAAACCTCGAGTCATAAATGCTAAACCCTAGAAAACCGCAACATCCTAGTACACTAAGCCCAAAACTTTAAATCCTAAACCATAAACCCAAATCCATAAATCATTAAATCTAAACTTTGAACCCCAAACCTTAATCCATAAACCCTAAACCCCGATCCCCAGAGCCATGAATCCTAAACCATAAACCCAAAGCACTAAACCCTAAACAATAAAACCTAAACTCCTAACCTTGAACCTTAAACCCTAAACTCTAAACAATGAACCCTAAAAGCCTCAAGGCTTAACTCCTAAATCTTTAGCTAGATACTTAAACCCTAAACCCTAAACTCATAACCCTAAACCATGAACACTGAGACCTAAACCCTAAACCCTAAACCTTAAGCTCTAATTACTCCTAAAACCTAAATTTTGAGTCTCAAACCTTAAAACCCTAAATGCTAAATCCAAAATACTAAACTCTCAATTATAAACCATGAGCCCTAAACCCTAAGTGTAGAACACTCAACTATAAATCATGAACCCCAAAACCCCGAAAACTAAGCCCTAAATCCTAACCCTAAACCCCAACTTGAGGAAAATAATAAACCCTTAAACCTAATTCTTAAACCCTAAACCTTGATCCCCCGGACCATTATAACCCTAAAATTTGAACCCTTAACCCCAAATCCCGAGACATAACTTGTGATCCATGTAATCCATGTGTCTTTTCGAGTCCATTTGTTTTCAAACCACATGTTTTAAAATCTCAACTTTTTAAAAATATTAGGATTTTAAAACAAAAGTCGAGAGTATGAATAAATTAGATTTTCCAAATATTTTTGAATATGTCATGATTTTTGAAAAAGTCATTATTTTCCAAAAAGTTGTGAATTTCAAAATTTAGGGTTTTAAAAATTTGCAATTTAGAAAAACAATGAATTTCAAAAAGTTCGAATTCTAAAAATGTTTGAATTTCAAATATTTTAGGGCTTTTGAAAAATTTGAGATTTTTTAAAATGTCATGATTATGAAAACGTCAGGATTTCATTCAAAATTGGGATTTCAAAAAAATTGTGATTTTGAAAAAGCCAAAAAAATTGAGAAAATTGGGATTTTCAAAAAAGACAAAATTTTCAAAAAATGTGCAATTTTAACATAGTTTGGGAATTATTAATATGAAGATATTTTTAAATCCAAATTGTTTTGAATATCCTTTTTATAATTCTAACTTTTAATAAAATCGTGACTTTTTGAAAAATTAAAAATTTTAAAAAATCATTTTTTTAATTTTCAACTTTTAAAATCTCATGACTTTGAAGCACTTTCAAAATCTTTGAAAATACATAATTTTTTAAAATCATGACTTTTTCAAAATCCTAACTGTTTCAAAATCGAGATATTTTTTAAATCGTGACTTTTCAAAATCACGATCCCTAAACCCTACAACCCTGAAACCGAGTCATAAATCGATAAACCCTAAACCCCCACATTCTAAACCATAAATCCTAAACCATAAACCCTTAACACCAAATCCTAAACCCTAAACCCTCAGCCATAAACCATAAAAACCAAAATCCCTAAATCGTAAAACCTAAACTCTAAACCCCGATCCTCGAGCCATGAAGCCTAAATCCTAAACTCCAAACCCCGAGCCTTAAACTCTAAACCCTAAACCTTTAGCTAGAGACCTAAACCCTAAACTCGTAACTTTGAACCTCAAAACCTTAGCCATGGACCTTCAAACCATGAAGACTAAGATCTAAATCCTAAACCATGACCCTTAAGCCCTAAGCCCTAAACTCGAGCCCTAGCCTATAAACCCTAAACCTAAAGCTCTAAGTCAGGTATTAAAAAACTGAACATATATTTAAATTCATAACTTTATCAAAAAATTGAAGAGGTTTGGGGTTTAGACTTTAGGTTTTGTTATTCTGTGGATTTGAGATTTGGTTTATGGTGAGGGTTTAGGATTTAGTGTTAAGGATTTATGGTTTATATGGTTTAGGATTAAGGGTTTTTCAGCTTAGTGTTTAAGATGTCAGGGTTTAGGGTTTGAGGTCGCGATTTTGAAAAAGTCATGATTTCAAAAATATCTCAATTTTGAAACAATTCAAATTTTAAAATGTCATGATTTTTTTAGAAAAAGTCAGCATTATGAAAAAGGTTGGGATTTTGAACAAAAATTAGGATTTCAAAAAGTCATCATTTGAAAAAAGCCAAGAATTTTGAGAAAGTTAGGATTTTTAAAAAGAAAAGATTTTGAAAAAGGTGCAATTTTCAAATAAGCTCGGGTATTACAAAATCAAGAGATTTTTAAATACATGACTTTATCATTTTCAAAATCTTTGAAAATAATTTTTTGTTTAAAATCACGACTTTTCAAATCCTAACTCTTTCAAAATCAAGATATTTTTTAAATCATGACTTTTTCAATATCGCGACCCTAAACTCTAAACCATAAAACCCAAACTGAGTCATAAATGCTAAACTCTAAACCCGAACATCCTAAACACTAAGCCTAAAATCCTAAATCCTAAACCATAAACCATAAAACCTTAACACTGAATCCTAAACCCTCGACGATAAACTATAAAACCCAAATCCCTAAATTGTAAAAAATAAACTCTAAACCATAAATAATAAAAAAATAAACCCTTAACCCCTAACCATCGTAAACCCTAAACCCTAAACTCATAACCTCGAACCCCGAGCCATGAACACCGAGAAATAAACTCTAAACCTTGACCCCTACACCCTAAACCCTAATCTCTCGATCCCTATACCCTTTAAGCCATAAACCATAAGCTCTAATTGGTCCTAAACCCTAAATGTTAAATCCTAAATACTAACCCTCAATCAGCAAACCATAAGCCCTAAACCATGAGTCGGGATTTTGAAGAGTATGTGTTTTTGAAAAAGTCAAGATTTTTAAAAACACGTTATTTTAAAAAATGTTAGGACTTTTTAAAAGAGCGAGATTTAAAATGAGATTTTCCAAAATTTCAGTAAATTTGTAAAAGTGAAGATTTTAGAAAAATATTGATTTTTTTAACTTAAGGATTTTAAAAAAGTTGGCATTTTTGATAAAGTTGAGATTTTAGAAAATTCTAGAATTTTAAAAAGTTGGGATTTTTGAAAAAGCATTGATTTTCGAAGATGTCACAATTTTGGAATAGTTGTGATTTTGGAAAAAGTTATAATCTCAAAAAATTCAAGATTTCAAAAATGTAGTGATGTGAGATTTTTGAAACATGTGTTTTAAAAACAGACTCAAATGGACACCGAAGCACAAGTTATGACCTTTTAAGGTTCCCCGTTAAATTTCGCATCACTACATATTTGAAATCTTGAATTTTTTTAGATTATAACATTTTTGAAAATTGTAACAATTTCAAGAATTGTAGACGTTGTTGAAAATGAAAACATTTTCAGAAATCCAACTTTATCAAAAATTTTGACGCGTTTTTGAAAATCCTTACTTTTTAAAAAAATTATATTTTTTCAAAAATCACAAATATTAAAAATCGGGTCTTTTTTTAATATCCCGTCTTTTTCAAAAAATGTTGACATTTTAAAATCCCAATTTTTTGAAAATCTCAAGTTTTTTCAAAAATTCATCAAAAATCTTGAATCTTTGAAAATGTGAAAAGCCCAATTCATACAAAATTCCCAACTTTTCAATGATCGTTACTTTTTGAAAATATTCATTTTTTGAAAACCCCATCTTGTTTGAAAATCTGAACATTTTCAAATTCCCAACATTTTTAAAATCTGGATGTTTTCAAAAATAAAAACTTTGTTTAAAATTTCAATTACTTCAAAAGTCGTGACTTTTTTAATATTTCAAGTTTTTTGATAATCTGGACATTTTCAAAAATCTTGACTTTTGAAAAATTCAAAGTTTTTCAAAATACTAACTTTTTCTTCCAAATATAAATATTTTAAGGTTTCTAGGTTGAGGGTCTAGGAGCTCGGGGATTTAGTGTTTAGGATTTAGGTTTTGGGCTCAACATTCAGGGATTAGGGAAGAGTGCCAAGGGTTAAGGGTTCAAGGTTTGAGGATCAAGGTTTAGGTTTTAAGTTGAGGGTTCTACCCTTAGGGTTTAGGGCTCATTATTTACAAATTGAGGGTTTAGTAGTTAGGATTTAGCATTTAGGGTTTTAAGGTTTGAGACTCGAGAATGAGAGCTTAAGGTTTAGAGTTTATAGGGTATAGGGCTCAGCGTTTAGGGTTTAGGTCTTAGTGTTCATGGTTGAGGGTACATGGCTTATTAGGGTTTGAGGTTCGGGGGTTATGCGTTTAGGGTTTAGGGTTTTTGCTTAGGGCTCGTGGTTCAAGGTATATGGTTTAGGGTTAGGCCTAAGGATTTAGGGCTTACTATTTAGGGTTTAAGGCTCAGGGTTAGGGGGTTTAGGGTTTATGATTTAAGTTTTGAGATTTAGAGTTTAGGTTTTATGATGTAGGGATTTGGGTTTACGATTTTGGAAAAGACATGATTTAAAAAGTATCTCAATTTTGAAATAGTTAGGGTTTCAAAAAAGTCATGAGTTTCAAAAAGTTTGTATTTTCAAATATTTTGAAAGTGATAAAGTCAAGAATTTAAAAAGTTCACAATTTTTTAAAAACTCATGATTTTTTAAAAATTTCTAATTTTCGTAAAAGCCATTGGAATTTTAAAATAGGATATTCAAAATAGTTGGGATTTTAAAATCTCTTCAGTTTTGTAATTCTTGACTTATTTGAAAATTGCACTTTTTTTCAAAATCTTATCTTTGTTGAAATTGCCAACTTTCTCAAAATTCTCGACTTTTTTGAAATCACGACTTTTTTTATTCGAAATCCCTATTTTTATTCGAAATCCCAAACTTTTCATAATCGTGACTTTATTAAAAATCTCAACTTTTTCAAAAACCCTAAAGTTTTTGAAATTCATTTTTTTTTAGAATTACGAAATTATTTCTTTTTCTAAAATTGTAAATTCTTTGAAATCCTTTTTTTTTTAAATTCAATACTTTTGGAAAATAATGACTTTTACCCAAATCATGACATATTCAAAAATCCAAAATTTCTAGAAAATATAAATTATTGAAACCCTCGACCTTTTTTTAAAAATCCTAATATTTTAAAAAAGTTGACATTGTTGAAAGATGTGGTTTAAAAAAAATGGACTTTAACAGACACCCGGATCAAGAGTTATGACCTTTTTAATTTCCTGATAATTTTGGCACATCAGTATATTTTTGAAATCTTGACTTTTTTGAGATTATAATTTTTTTGAAAATCACAAATATCTAAAAAAATTGTGACACTTTTGAAAATCAAAACATTTATAGAAATCCCAACTTTTTAAAAATTCCCAAATTTTCTAAAATCTCAACTTTATAAAAAATCTTGACTTTTTTAAAAATCCTTACTTTTTTTTAAAAATTATATTTTTACAAAATCACAAATATAAAAATCGGGACTCTTTTGAATATCTTATCGTATTTGAAAATCTTGACATTTTCAAAACTCTTGATGTTTTAAAAATGCCAACATTTTCTAAAATCTTGCCTTTTTAAGCCCTCAATCGTAAACCATGAGCCCTAAACCCTACGTGTAAAATCCTCAACTGTAAATCTCGAACCCCAAATCCTAAAACCCCGAGCCCTAAATCCTAACCCTAAACCTTAAAACCTAAACGTATTCTTAAACCCTAAACCTTGATCCTCGAACCTGAAACTCAACCCTAAACTCTAAACCCCGAACCCCGAGTCTTGAGCCTTATTCCCTAATCCCTAAACCCCAAATCCCGAGCCCAAAAAACCTAAACCCTAAACACTAAATCCCATGAGCTAAACCTCAACTTAGAAACCTTAAAATAGTTAGATTTGTAAAAAGTTGGTATTTTGAAACACTTGGGATTTTAAAGTCAAATTTTTTTAAATAGTTGGGATTTTCAAAAACTTGAGATTTTCAAAAATGTCTTAACTTTTGAAAAATTTGTTATTTTTGAAAACATCAAGATTTTAAAAAATTGGGACTTTAAAATGTTCATATTTTCAAACAAGTTGTGGTTTTGAAAAATGAATATTTCAAAAAGTCCAGATTTTTGAAAAGGTGGGATTTTCGAAAGAGTCGGGACTTTTGAAGAGTCAAGATTTTTAAAATCTCAACATTTTCAAAAAAAAATTAGGATTTTGAAAAGACGAGATTTTTAAAAATTTGAGATTTTCCAAAAACACTTGATTTTCTAAAAGTGAATATTTTTGAAGAAGTCAGGATTTTTGAATAAGGATATTTGAAAAAGTCCCGATATTTATTTTTTTAAATTTTAAAAAAGATATATATTTTTAAGAATAAGGAGTTTTGAAAAAGTCGGCATTTTTTTAAGTTGAGATTTTAGAAAATTAAGGATTTTGAAAAAGTTTTAATTTTCAAAAACATTGTGATTTTGTAAATAGTTTTTTTTTTGAAAAATTATAATCTCATAAAAGTAAAGATTTAAAAATGAAGTGATGCGCCAAAATTAGCGGGAACTTGAAAAGGTCATAACTTGTGCTTTGGGTGTCCATTTCAGTTTATTTTTTTAAACCACATGTTTTCAAAAAAAAAATTAACTTTTTAAAATATTAGGATTTTCAAAAAGAAGTCGGCAGTTTGATTAATTTAGATTTTCAAGATATTCTAGACTTTTGAATATGTTGTGATTTTCAAAAAAATCATTATTTTCCAAAAAGTTTTGAATGTTTTTTAGGATTTTAAAGAATTTACAATTTTAGAAAAGATAGAATTTCAATCTTTTTACTGATTTTGAAAAATTTGTGATTTTTAAAAGAGTTCAGATTAGGAGAAGTTTGGGATTTCAAACAAAAATTGGGATTTCAAAAAAGTCGTGATTTTGAAAAAGCCAAGAATTTTGAGAAAGTTAGTATTTTCAAAAAAATACAAGATTTTGAAAAAAGGTGCAACTTTCAAACAATTCAGGAATTACAAAATTAAAGATATTTTAAAACCCCAACTGTTTTAAACATCCTATTTTTTTAAAATCATAACATTTTCAAAATGTATACTTTTTCAAAATTCCAACATTTTATAAAATCGTGACTTTTTTTGAAAATTTAGAATTTTTAAAAAGTTGTAAACTTTTTAAATTCATGACTTTATCACTTTCAAAATCTTTAAAAATAAAAACTTTTTCAAAATCCTAACTGTTTCAAAATTGAGATTTTTTTTTAAAATCGTGACTTGTTCAAAATTCGACGCCTAAACCCTAAACCCTAATCCCCAGCATTCAAAACACTAACCCTAAAACCCAAAATCCTAAACCATAAACCGGTAACCCTGAATCCTAAACCCTAAACCCTCAAACATAAACTAGAAAGCCAAATCCCTAAATCGTAAAACCTAAACTCTAAACCGCAAACCTTAAACCATAAAACCTAAACACTGATCCGTGAGCCACGAAGCCTAAACCCTAAACGCTAAGACCTAAATCCTAAACAATAAACCCTAAACCACTAACCTTGAGCCTTGAACCCTACACCTTAAATAGTGAACCTTAAAGCCTTAGGCCAAATCCTGGACCCCAACCCTACCTTGAATCATGAGCCCTTAGCCAAAATCCTAAACCCTAAACGCTACTCATAACCCTGAACCTTGAACCTTGAGCCATGGACTCTCAACCATGAACAATGAGACCTAAACCCTAAACCATGTTGCTCCTAAACCCTAAACTGTGAGTCTTAAACCTTAAAACCCTAAATGCTAAATCAAAAAATAGTAAACCCTCAATCATAGCCTAAACCCCGAGTGTAAAAACCTTCAATGTAAACCTCAAACCCCAAAACATAAATCTTGAGCCCCAAATCTTAACCCTAAATCCTAATTCTTAAACCCTAAACCTTGATCCCCAAACCATGAACCTCAACCCTAAACCTTGAAACCCGAACCCTTAGCCTGAGCTCTAATCCCTTAAACCTAAACCCTAAACACTAAATCCCCTGATCCCTAAACCCTCAACCTAGAAACCTTAAAATAGTTAGATTTGGAAAAAGTAGGTATTTTGAAAAACTTGGGCTCTTCAAAATGTAAAGTTTTTTGAAAAACTTAGGATTTTTAAAAACTTGAGATTTTTAAAAATGTCACGAGTTTTCGAAAAATTAATATATCAAAAAAGTCAAGGATTTTTGAAAAGTTGGGATTTTTGAAAGAATTGGGCTTTTCAAATTTTGAAGAGTCAAGATTTCTTAAGAGTCCAGATTTTGAAAAACTTGACATTTTCAAAAAAGTTAGGATTTTTGAAACAATGAGATTTTTTTAAAATTTGACATTTTCCAAAAATTGTGATTTTCTAAAAGTGAAGATTTTTGAAAAATTTGGGATTTTTAAAATGTCAAGATTTTTGAAAGAGTCAAGATTTTTGAATAAGTCAAGATATTTGACAAAGTCATGATTTTTATATTTGTGATTTTAAAAAAAAATATAATTTTTTTATAAAGTAAGGATTTACAAAAAAACTCAGCATTTTTTTAAAGTTGAGATTTTAGAAAATTTAGGAATTTTTAAAAAGTCTTGATTTCTAAAAAGTTTTGATTTTTGAATACGTCACGATTTTTGGAAAAGTTATAATCTGAAAAAAGTAAAGATTTCAAAAAAGTAGTGATGCACAAAAATTAGCAAGAACTTGAAAAGGTCATAACTTGTGCTCCAAGTGCCCATTTTTTTGAAACCACATGTTTCAAAAATCTCAACTTTTTTAAATTATTCCAATTTTCAAAAGGATGTCAAGAGTTCGAATAATTTATATTTTCAAGAAATTTTGGATTTTTATGTCATGATTTTTGACAAAGTCGTTATTTTCCAAAAAGTTGTGAATTTCAAAAAATTTAAAATTTTAAAGAATTTGCAATTTTAGAAAAAGATAGAATTTCATAATTCTAAAAGTTTAAATTTAGAAAGTTTTGGGGTTTTGAATAAGTTGAGATTTTTAAAAAGTCACAATTATGAAAATGATGGGATTTCGAACAAAAATGGAATCTCAAAAAGTTGTGATTTCGAAAAAGCCAAGAATTTTGAGAAAGTTGGGATTTTCAAAAAGATAAGATTTTGAAAAAAGGTACAATTTTCAAATAAGTTGGAAGTTAAAAACTAAAGAGATTTAGGATCCAACATCCTAAACACTAAGCCCAATACACTAAATCCTAAACCCTACACCCTCATCCATAAACCATAAATCCAAATCCCTAAATTGTAAAACATAAACTCTAAACCCCAAACCTTTAAACTATAAACCCCGATCCATGATTCATGAAGCCTAAACCATAAACCCTAAGCACTTAACCCTAAACAAAGCAAACCCAAAACCCATAACCTTGAGCCTTAAACCCTAACTCCCTTAGGTTTAATCCTAAACCCTAAACACCGAACCCTTAATCTTGAGCCCTAAACCCTAAACCCCGAATCTTGAGCCCAAAAATCTCAACTCTAAACAATAAATCCCCCGAGCCCTAAACCCTCAACCTAGAAACCTTAAAGTTGGTATTTTGAAAAACTTGAGATTTTCAAAAAGTGAAGATTTTTGAATAAGTCAAGATTTTCAAAAATTTGAGATTTTCAAAAAACTCACGACTTCCGAACAAGTTACTATTTTAAACAAATTTATTATTTTTGAAAATATCAACATTTAAAAATGTTGGGAGTTTAAAAATGTTTCGATTTTCAAAGCAAGTTGGAGTTTTAGAAAATGAATATTTCAAAAAGTCGAGATTTTGAAAGAGATGGGCTTTTAGTATTTTTGAAGAGTCAGGATTTTTGAAAAAGTCCAGATTTTTGAAATACTCGACATTTAAAAAAACTAAGGATTTTTGAAAAGATGGAGTTTTTAAAAATTTGAGATTTTCCAAACAGATGTGATTTTGTAAAATTGAAGATTTTGAAAAATTCAGGATTTTTAAAAAATTCAAGATTTTTGAATAAAGTCGGGATATTTAGAAAAAGTCCTAATTTTTAATATTTTTGATTTTCAAAAAAACATAATTTTTTTAAACGTAAGCATTTCTGAAAAAGTCATTATTTTTATAAAGTTGAGATTTTAGAATATTTAGGATTTAGAAATTTTCAAAAAGTTGTGAATTTCAAAAAAATTAGGATTTTAAAGAATTTGCAATTTTAGAAAAGATAAAATTTCATAATTCTAAAAAAGTTTGAAATTAACATTTTTAGGGTTTTTCAAAAGTTGTGATTTTTTAAAAGTCTTGACTTTGAAAAAGCAAAGAGTTTTGAGAAAGTTGGGATATTCAAAAAGACAAGATTTTGAAAAAGGTGCATTTTTCAAATAAGTCAGCAATTACAAAACGAAGATATTTTTAATCCCCAACTATTGTGAATGTCCAAAATACTTTTGAAAACCCTAACATTTTCAAAATCTTTAATTTTTAAAATTTCCAACTTTTTATATAATTGTGACTTTTAGAAATCGTAATGGTTTGAAGATTGTAATATTTTTAAAATCGTGACTTTTTAAAAAACGCTACCCCTAAACCCTAAAACCTGAAACATAAGTCATAAAAATTAAACCCAAAACCTGAACATCCTAAACCATAAGCCCCGAAACTAAACCCTAAACCTTAAACCTCAGTAATAAACCATAAACCCAAAACCCCAAATCGTAAATCCTATACTCTAAACCCCAAACCTTAAACCATAAACCCTAATCCCGAGCTATGAAGTCTATAACCTAAACCCTAACCCCTAAAATACTAAACCTAAGCCTTAAACCCTAAACCTTAAATAGGGAACCCTAAATCCTTAGGCCTAACCCTAAACACTAAATCCTAAACCGTATACCTTGAACAATTATCCCTAAGCCAAAACTCTAAACCCTAAACCCTAAGCTCATAACCCCAAATTTTGAACACTGAGCACCCTCAATCATGAACACCGAGACCTAAACCCTAAAATCTTAGCCCTATACCCTATAAAACCTAAACCTTAAGCTCTAATTATTCCTAAACCCTAAATTCGAGTCTTAAACCTTAAAACCATAAATGTTAAATCCTAAATACTAAACCCTCAATCATAAACCATGATCCCTAAAGCCTAAGTACAAAATGCTCAACCGTAAACCTAAGCCCTAAATCATAACCCTAATTCTTAAACCCTAAAGCATTATCCGTGAACCCGGATCGCGAACTCGAACCTTGCACCTTAATCCCTAAACCTAAACCCTAAATGATGAGGCCAAAAACATAAACCTTAAACATCAAATCCCCGAGTTAAACCCTCAACCTAGAAACCTTAAAATAGTTAGATTTGGAAAAAGTTGGTATTTTGAAAAACTTGGGATTTTCAAAATGTCAAGATTTTTGATAAATCAGATTTTTAAAAACTTGTGATTTTCAAATAAGTCATGACTTTTAAAAAAGTTACAATCTTAAACAAAGTTGTTATTTTTGAAAGCATGAAGATTTTAAAAAATGTTGGGACTTTGAAAATGTTCATATTTTCAAACAAGTTGGTTTTCGAAAAATGGATATTTCGAAAAGTCGGGATTTTCGAAAGACTTGGGCTTTTAGCATTTTTGAAGAGTGAGATTTTTGAAAAAGTCAACATTTTCAAAAAGTTACGATTTTTAAAAATTTGAGATTTTCCAAAATGTTTTGATTTTGTAAAAGTGAAGGTTTTCGAAAAAGTTATGATTTTTGAAAAGTCAAGATTTTCAAAAAACTCAAGATTTTGTAAAATGTTGGGATTTTTAAAACGTCAAGAATTTTGAAAAATTTATGACTTTTTAAAGTCAAAGTATATTAAAAAAGTACCAATTTTTAATATTTGGAATTTTTGAAAATAATATTTTTTTGAAAAAGTAAGGATTTTTAAAATAGATTACATTTTTATAAAGTTGAGATTTTAGAAAATTCAGGAATTTTTAAAATATTCAGATTTTTGAAAAAGTTTTTATTTTCGAAAATGTCACAATTTCTGAAATAGTTGCGATTTTCAAAAAAGTTAGTCTCAAAAATTTAAGATGTAGTGATGAGCCAAAATTAGCACGAACTTGAAAGCATCATAACTTGTGCTCCAGGTGTGTGTTTGAGTCTATTTTTTTAAACCACATGTTTCAAAAATCTCAACAATTTTAAAATATTAGAAGTTTAAATAATCTAGATTTTTCATAAATTATGGATTTTGTAATATCTCAGAATTTTCAAAAAGTCATTATTTTCCAAAAAAATATTAATTTCAAAAAATTTAGGATTTTAAAGAATTTGTAATTTTAGAAAAAGATAGAATTTCATAATTAGAAAAAAGTTTAAATTTCAAAAAATATAGTGTTTTTAAAAAAAAATGAGATTTTCAAAAATGTCATGATTATGAAATGGTTGGGATTTTGAACAAAAATTGGGATTTCAAAAAGTCGTGATTTTGAAAAAGAAAAAAGAATTTTGAGAAAGTTGGGATTTTTGAAAAAGACAAGATTTTGAAAAAGGTGTATTTTTAAAATAAATCGAGAATTATAAACTAAAGAGATTTTTAAATCCTAACTATTTTGAATATCCTAATTTTTTTAAAACTCTAACATTTTAAAAATCTTTCCTTTTTCAAAATTCCAACTATTTATAAAATCGTGACTTTTTCAAAAATTACAAATTTTTAAAGAATGAAGAGTTTTTAAAAAATTGTGAACTTTTTAAATTCATGACTTTATCATTTTCAAAATCTTTGAAAATGTAGACTTTTTAAAAATCATGAATTTTTCAAAATCCTAACTGTTTTAAAATCAAGATAGTTTTGAAATTGTAACTTTTTCAAAATTTTGACCCCTAAACCCTAAAACCTGAAACTTGAGTCGTAAACTCTAAAGGCCAATACCCTAAACCCCAACATCCTAAACAATAATCCAAATACCCTAAATCCTAAACCATAAACCCTTAACATTGAATCATAAACTTTAAACCCTCAACCATAAACCATAAACCCAAATCCCTAAATCATAAAACCTAAACTCGATCAGTGAGCCATGAATCCTAAACCCTAAACCCACCTTAAACCCAAAACCATAAGCAGGGAACCCTAAAGCCTTAGACCTAACCCTAAACCCTATACCTTCAACTCGTGAGCCCTAACCGAAATCCCTAAACCCTAAACTCGTAACCCCAAATCTCGAACCCCGAGCCATGGACCCTCAACCATGAACTTGAGACCTACACCCTAAACCCTTACTCTTATCCCTATAACCTATAAACATAAAACCTTAAGCACTAATCACTCCTAAACCCCAAATTTTGAGTCTTAAACCTTAAAACCCTAAATACTAATCCCTCAATCATAAACCATGATCCCTAAACACCCTATGTACAAAACCCTCAACCGTAAACCTTAAAACCTGAGCCATAACTCCTAACCCTAAACCCTAAACCCTAAAACATAATTCTTAAACCCTAAACCCCGATCCCGAACTACGAACCTCAACCCTGAACCCCGAACCTTGAGCACTAAGCTCTAATACCAAATGTAATGCCATAATTTATTTTTTCAAATGCAAACACACTAAATTTTTAGATTTAACATGTAATGCATAACTAGATAACTATTGTAGATTTCTACAAGAGAGATATTTCAACAAGGGATAAAAACCAGTTTACTTTTAATGCTAGTAACTTCACATTATTTCTTTTGTAACACAATGTTTCCAATAAACAACTTTCATTCCAAAATAGAGTTGCAACAATTTCTTTATGAAGAGATTTTTCATATCTATTTTACAAGCTTACTTTTCCAAGGCAAGGGTTCACATTTGTAAAAATATGCTCAACTACATAGCTATTCAAAACAACCTTTTTACAAGATCCTTGCACTATTGAAGGAAACTTTCTTAAGCAATATGGCTTAAGTTTACAAGTAACATCACATACAAAGTGGGTGTTTTTACAAGAAAAAGAAGGCTTCACATAGTCACATTCATAAATATACATTAAGAACCAAGATGAATAGGGAACTCCATCTATCTTCAACTTGAACTCCAAACTCCAATACTCTTACAAGGATCCAATTCCAAGAGAACATGGCTTGTTTACCACCCAACCAATAGGCATCATCACATGCCTTTCCATGGTTGGAAGTCATGCTAGCCTCCCCCAAGCCCATGGGAGAGAGGAACTAGCTTCCACAATGTGCACAAGTAATGAGGATTAAACACACAATAAGAAAAACATAAGACCATTCAACCACTTAGACATACTATACAATGAAAACAACAACTTGAGGAGAACAAGGTCAACCTCACAAGGGGGAAGAGAGGAAGTAGGATGCCCAAATCAAGGTGTCTAACCCTAGGAGCACCAACAAATACATATATACAATACTCCTTATACCTCCTAATAATTAATCCTCCTTATTCCTCCTTTATGCTATAGAAATCCTTCTTGGGAGGATTTTCAAACCCAAGAGGGTTTCCTCATCAAGAATGGGAAAGGTTCAAGCCATATGAACCTTTCTCCCACCTCATACTATATGAGGGGATGAGAAGGGACCTTCATGGCTTGACCAACAACCATGAGGATTGAGAGGGAAATCCCTCTCTCTTCCCCTACATTCTCCAAAAACCATCAATCCAAATGATGGTGGAGAGAAAACAAAGAAAACAACAAGAACAAACAACAACTACATTCATCATACACTTCTCAACACATTATTTCATTGATCAAGCATACTTACAAGATAAGCACAACTAAGAAGAAGAAGGTTAAGTATCCTACCTCTATAATGCTTTCCAAGACTCTAAGCTTTTCCCCTTGTCCAAGCTCACCTCCAAGCTCCCAAAATTCTCCAAGTGCTCCAAAAAAAAATGAACCAAGAATTCCTTCCCGATGAGGAAGAATAAGAAAAGGAACTCAAAAGTTTCCTCACCAATGGGAAAATGACAAGTGTCACCCCCTCTCCTCTCAAGAGTCAAAGATTCCAAAAACAAAAAAATAAGAGTAAACTCACCTTTTATCCTTTATCACCAAAAATACCAAAACCTAAAATAAAACAAAGTGGAGCAACTTTTAACAATTTAACACAAACCAACCATCTTACATGCATGGTGAATAAAGAGGGGAAAATGTGAAGGAAACTCCCTCCAAACCTTGGAAATAGGCCCCCTACCTATTAGGTAAGGTCCAAGGGCCCATTTTCATGCTAAGGAACCCCAAACTCAAAAAGGGGTCCCTAAAATGCCCAAAATAACCTAATTTCGGGTTTGACATACTTGGGCACAAGGGTAGAGGGTGTGGGGTCCACCCAAGGTTCACATGTGGTCCCCAATCCCTTCTACCAACACACACACACTTTCCCAAAACCAACACTTAACTTAAGATAAGATCATTAAACCCGTAAGCTAGTTTACTTAATAAAACACAACCTAAACCTAATTAATTTTACAAAATATAATTACATTACAAATTGAGGGTTCACCAATGGTGCCCAATTAAATACATCTAATCTAAGGCCTCAAACATTTAGCATGGTTAGGACTTAACCCGTGGCCACTTGTGCACAATTGCGTAGCTACCCGAAACCCATGCTCTCCTACACCCGTCATCCGCACACTCATTTGCACACATTAATCGTTCAATATCTGTCTAATATAATAAACATCATCTAACTTATAATGTCCTAACATTATTAAAAAATTGATATTGCAATGCATACAATTATTCACGTAGTTTGTCATGAATCACCACCAAATAAAATTGCAACGACATGCACTTAGGTTAGCATGAAAATTACCATCATTAAATCCAAAACTCATTAATCAAATTAACCACAAGAGACTAACATCTAACCAATAAGTCTATCATATAACCCTGTTAGTGTCATCAACATCATAAGAAATATATTAGTATACGAATCTAGTCCAATTGGCGTTACGCGCCCAAAATGCCATAATGTCCATGAGGATAAAATATCATAGTAAAATGTCCAAAGTCTATCAGAGTCTCAATCAAAACATGTCTAGAAATAAAGGAACCAACAAATAACTAGGGCTATAAAAATGTGGGCACTACACCTAAAACCTAATTCTTAAACCCTAAACCTTGATCCCGAACTCGAACCTCAACCCCGAGCCCCGAACATCGAGCGCCGAGCCCTAATCCCTAAACCCTAAATCTTGAGCCCAAAGAGCTAAACCCTAAACACTCAACCTAGAAACCTTAAAATAGATAGATTTGGAAAATTTTGGTATTTTGAAAAACTTGGGATTTGAAAAAAGTCAATATTTTTGAAAAAGTTAGGATTTTCAAAAACTTGAGATTTTTAAAAAAAATGACGACTATTGAAAAATTTGCAATTTTAATAAAAGTTATTTTGAAAATATGAACATTTTAAAAATGTAGCAATTTTGAAAATGCTCAAATTTTAAATCAAGTTTGGGTTTTTGAAAAAGTAAGGGTTTTTGAAAAGTTGGAATTTTCGAAAGAGTTGGGCTTTTTGCATTTTTTAAGAGTCTGGATTTTTGAAAAAGTCAAGATTTTTTAAAAATTTGACATATTCAAAAAATATAGAAATTTTGAAAAGATGAGATTTTTAAAATTTTGAGATTTTCCAAACAGTCGTGATTTTGTAAAAGTGAAGATTTTCGAAAAAGTTAAGATTTTAGAAAATGTTGGGATTTTTAAAATGTCAAGAATTTTGAAAAAGTTGAGATTTTTTAATAAGTCAAGATATTCAAAAAAGACCTGATTTTTAATATTTGTAATTTTTGAAAAATATAATTTTTGAAAAAAATTAAGAACTTTAAAAAAACTAATCTTTTTTTATAAAGTTGAGATTTTAAAAAATTCAAGAATTTTTAAAATTTTCAATTTTTGAAATTTTTTATTTAAGATAATGTTGCGATTTTTTAAATAGTTACAATTTTCAAAAAGTTGGGATTTTTGAAAAAGTTACAATCTATTAAAAGTCAATATTTAAATGTACTATTGCCCCAAAATTAGCAAGAACTTGAAAAGATCATATAAATTGTGCTCGGGTGTCCATTTGAATTCATTTTTTAAAATAATAGGTTTAAAAATCTCAATTTTTTTAAAAATCCGGATTTTGAAAAACGAAGTCGAAATTCAAATAATTTAGATTTTACAGAAATTCTTGATTTCTGAATATGTCACAATTTTGAAAATGTCATTATTATCCAAAAAGTTATGAATTTTAAAAAAATAGGATTTTAAAGAATTTGTAATTTTTAGAGAAAGATAGAATTTCATGATTCTTACAAAATTTGAATTTCAAAAATTTTAGGGATTTTGATAAAGTTTGGATTTTCAAAAAGACAATATTTTGAAAAAGGTGCAATTTTACAATATGGGAATCACACAACTGAAGAGATTTTTAAATTACAACTCTTTTGAATATTGTAATTTTTTTGAAAATATTAAAATTTTAAAAATCTTTACTTTTTAAAAATTCCAACTTTTTATAAAATCATGACTTTTTCAAAAATTACGAATTTTTAAAAAATCAAGAGTTTTTAAAAAATTGTGAACTTTTTAAATTCATGACTTTATCACTTTCAAAATCTTTGAAAATGTAGACTTTTTTAAAAATCATGACTTTTGAAATCCTAACTGTTTCAAAATTGGAATATTTTTTAAATTATGACTCTTTTCAAAATCGTGACCGCTAAACCCTAAATCCTAAACCCCAACAACCTAAACACTAAGTCTAAAACCCTAAATCCTAAACCATAAACCCTCAGCCATAAACCATAAACCCAAATCCCTAAATCGTAAAACCTAAACTATAAACCCCAAACCTTAAACCTTAAACCCTAAACCCTTATCCCTGAGCCATGAAGCCTAAACCCTAAACCCTAAACAGTGAACCCTAAAGCCTTATGCATAACCCTAAACCCTAAACCATATACCTTGAACCTTAAGCCCTAATTGAAAACTGTAAACCTTTAGCTAGAGACCTAAATCCTAAACCCTAAACTCCTAACCATGAACCCCGAGCCATGGACCCTCAACTAAAAACACCGAGACCTAAACCCTAAACCACGACCCCTACGTCATAAACCCTAAACTCGAGCCCTATACTCTATAAACCCTAATTCTTAAGCTCTAATTACACCTAAATCCTAAATTTTGATTCTTAATCCTTAAAACCATAAATGTTAAATCCTCAACCCTAAGTGTAAAACACTAACTGCAAATCCCTTAATCGTAAACCATGAGCCCTAAACCCTAAGTGCAAAACACTCAACTGTAAACCTTGAACCCCAAATCCTAAAACTTGAGCCCTAGATCCTAGCCTTAAACCATAAACCCCAAAACCCTAAACACCATAATACCTGATTATCAAACCCTAAATATTGATCCCCAAACCTTGAACCTCAACCCTAAACCATGAGCACTTTAATCCAAAAACCTCAAAATAGAAACCTTAAACTAGTTATATTTGGAAAAGGTTGTTATTTTGAAAAAATTGGGATTTTAAAAATTAAAGATTTATAAAAACTTTAGATTTTCAAAAAGACATGTCTTTTGAAACAGTTGTAATTTTAAGAAAAGTTGTTACTTTTGAAAACATCAAGATTTTAAAAATGTTGGGACTTTGAAAATGTTCATATTTTCAAACAAGTTGGGGATTTTGAAAAATTAATATTTCAAAAAGTCAGGATTTTTGAAACAAGATGGTCTTTTCAAATTTTTGAAGAGTCACGTATTGTTTAGGAGTTCAGATTTCTTAAAAACTTGATATTTTCAAAAAAGTTAGGATTTTTGAAAAGACGACATTTTTTTACAAAAATGAGATTTTAGAAAATTCAGGAATTTTTAAAAGTTTGGATTTCTAAAAAAATTTGATTTTTGAAAACGCGTCACAATTTTCAAAATATTTGTGATTTTCAAAAAAGTTATAGTCTCAAAAAGTCAAGATTTAAAAATGTAGTGATGCACCAAAATTAGCGGGAACTTGAATAAGTCATAACTTGTGCTCCGTGTGTCCGTTTGAGTATTTTTTTAAACCACATGTTTCAAAAATGTCAACATTTATAAAATATTAGGATTTAAAAAGAAATCAGGAGTTTGAATAATTTATAATTTCTAGAAATTTTAGATTTTTAAATATGTCAAGATTTTTGAAAAAGTCATTATTATAAATAAAGATGTGAATTTCAAAAAAATAAAAATTTAAAGAATTTGTAATTTTAGAAAAAGATAGAATTTCATAATTCTAAAAAAATTTGAATTTCAAAAATTTAGGGTTTTTGAAAAAGTTGAGATTTTCAAAAATTCATGATGATGAAAAGGTTGGGATTTCAAACAAATTGTGATTCCAAAAATCCAAGAATTTTGAGAAAATTGGGATTTTCAAAAAGACAAGATTTTGAAAAAGGTGTAATTTTCAAATTACAAAACTATGTTATATAATCCTAATTTTTTAAAAATCTTTATGTTTTAAAAATTCTAAAACTTTATATAATCGTGACTTTTTGAAAATTACAAATTCTAAACTTTTTAAATTCATGACTTTATCACTTTCAAAATCTTTGAAAATATGGTCTTTGTGAAAATTATGACTTTTTCGAAATCTTACCTATTTTAAAATAGAGATATTTTTCAAATCGTGACTTTTTCAAAATTATAACCCCTAAACCCTAAAACCTAAAATCTCAATCATAAATGCTAAACACTAAACCCCAACATCCTAAACCATAAACAATAAACCCTTAACAATTAAAACCTAAACACTAAATCCCCTTATCCCTAAAACCCCAAACCATGAGCCCAAAAACGTAAAACCTAAACACTAAATCCCCTTATCCCTAAACCCTCAACCTAGAAACCTTAAAATAGTTAGATTTGGAAAAAGTTGGTATTTTGAAAAACTTGGGATTTTCAAAAGTCAGGATTTAAAAAAACTTGAGATTTTAAAAATGTCACGACTTTTCAAAAAGTTACAATTTTGAACAAAGTTTTTATTTTTAAAAATATCAATATTTAAAAAATGTCAAGACTTTGAAAATTTTCATATTTTGAAACAAGTTAGGATTTTTGAAAAAATAAATATTTTGAAAAGTTGGGATTTTAGAAAAAGTTGGGCTTTTCGCATTTTTTGAAGAGTTTGGCTTTTTGAAAATGTCAATATTTTTTAAAAACTCGACATTTTCAAAAAAGTTAGGATTTTTGAAAAGACCAGATTTTTTTAAAAAATTGATTTTTCAAAAAGTCATGATTTTGAAAAATGAAGATTTTCAGAGACGTCAAGATTTTTGAAAAAGTGAAGATTTTAGAAAATGTTTGGATTTTTAAAACGTCAAGATTTTTTAGAAAGTTGGGATATTCTACAAAGTCCCGATATTTATTATTTGCGATTTTTGGAAAAAAAATATATTATTTTAAAAAGTAAGGATTTTCAAAAAGTCTACATTTTTACAAAGTTGAGATTATAGAAAATTCAGTATTTTTTAAAAAGTTGGGATTTAAAAAAAAGTTTTTGAAATAGTTGTGATTTTTGAAAAACTTATAATCTAAAAAATTCGAGTTTTTAAAAATGTAGTGATGTGCTAAAATTAACGGGAACTTGAAAAGGTACTTGTGCTCGGGTGTTTTGTTTATGTTCATTTTTTTGAAACCAAATGTTTTAAAAATCTCAATTGTTTTAAAATATTAGGATTTAAAGGTAAAAGTTGGGAGTTTGAATAATTTAGATTTTCCAGAAATTTTGGATTTTTTAATATGTCATGATTTTTTTAAAAAGTCATTAATTTCCAAAAAGTTGTGAATTTCAAAATAATTAGGATTTTAAAGAATTTACAATTTTAGAAAAAAAAATAGAATTTCATAATTTTAAAAAAGTTCAAATTACAAAAATTTTAGGGTTTTTACAAAGTTGAGATTTTCAAAAAGTCACAATTATAAAAAGTTGGGATTTGAAAAAAATTGGGATTTAAAAAAAGTTGTGATTTCGAAAAAACCAAGAATTTTGAAAAAGTTTGGATTTTCAAAAAAGACAAGATTTTGAAAAAGGTGCAATTTTCAAATATGTTGGGAATTACAAAACTGAAAAGATTTTTAAATCCTACATAGTTTGAATATTCTGAAATTTTTAAATTCATGACTTTATCAATTTAAAATATCTTTGAAAATATAATTTTTTTGAAAATCTTAAATTTTTCTTAATCTTAACTGTTTCAAAATTAAGATATTTTGAAATCTTGAATTTTTCAAAATTGCGACCCCTAAACCCTAAGATCTTAAACTGAGTCGTAAACGCTAAACCCTAAACCCCAATAACCTAAACACTAAGCCCAAAACCTTAATCCTAAACCATACACCATAAACCCTTAACACTGAATCCTAAACCTTAAACCATCAACCATAAACCATAAACCATAAACCCAAATCTCTCAATCATAAAACCTAAACTCTAAACCCCAAACCTTAAACCCTAAACACTAAACCCCGATCCACGAGCCATGAATCGTAAACCATAAACCTTGAGAACTAAACCCTTTACATTGAGCCTTAAACCCTAAACCCTAAAAAAGTGAACCAGAAAGCCTTATGCATACCCCTAAACTTTAAACCCTATAGATTGAATAGTTAGCCCTAAGCCAAAAACCCTAAACCCTCGAACCTCAAACCATGAACACGCTAAGACCTAAACTCTAAACCCCGACCACTACCTCCTAAACCCTAAACTCTAATCCATATACCATATAGACCATAAACTTTAAACTCTAATTGATTGTAAACCCTAAATGGTAAATGCTAAATACTAAACCCTCAATCATAAATCTTGATCCCTAAACCCTACGTGCAAAACCATAAAACATAAACCTCAAACCCCGAAACCTAAATCCCGAGGCCTAAATTCTAGCCATAAACCCTAAACCCTAGACCCCAAAACCCTAAAAGCTAATTCTTAAGCCCTAAACCTTGATTTTTGAATCTTGAATCTCATTCCTAAACCCTAAGCCCCGAGCCTTAATCCTTAAACCTTAAACCTTTAATCCTTATCCCAAAAACCTAAAAACCGTAACGAATTTTTAACAAAGTCATTCTTTTTGTAAACATGAGGATTTAAAAATGTTGGGACTTTGAAAATGTACATATTTTAAAACTATTTGGGGTTTGATTCTGCTTTTTTAAACAAGATGTTTCAAAAATCTTAACTTTTTTAAAATATTAGGATTTTTTTAAAAAAGTCAGTAGTTTGAATAATTTAGATTTTCTATAAATTCTAGATTTTTGAATATGTCATGATTTTTGAAAAAGTCATTATTTTCTAAAAAATTGTAAATTTCAAAATGATTTTAAAGAATTTACAATTTCATAATCCTAAAATATGTTCAAATTTAAAAAATTTAAGGGTTTTTGAAAAAGTTGCGATTTTAAAAAAAGTCATGATTATGAAAAGGTTTGGATTTTGAACAAAAATTGGGATTTCAAAAAAGTCATAATTTTGAAAAAGCCAAGAATTTTGAGAAAGTAGGGATTTTATAAAAAGACAAGATTTTGAAAAAGTTGTAATTTTTAAATAAGTCGGGAATTACAAAATTGAAGAGATATTTAAATACCAACTATTTTGAATATCCTTTTTTAAATCCTACCATTTTCAAAATCTTTACTTTTTCAAAATTCCAAATTTTATTAAATTGCAACTTTTTTGAAAATAGGAATTTTAAAAAATCAAGAGTTTTTTTAAAAATTGATTACTTTATCATTGTAAAAATCTTTGAAAATATAGACCTTTTCAAAATCCTAAGTGTTTTAAAATAAGGATATTTTTGAAATCATGACATTTTCAAAATCACAAATCCTAAACCCTAAACCTTAAAACTTTAAACTTGGGTCTTAAACGCTAAACCCTTAAACCCCAACATCCTAAACACTAAGCCCAAAACCCTAAATCCTAAACCATAAACCCTTAACACTGAATTCTAAACCCTAAAACAACAACCATAATCCTAAATCTAAACCCCAAAGCCTTAAGACAAACCCTAAATAATGATCCCTAAGCCATGAAGCCTAAACCCTAAACCCTAAGCCCTAAACAATAAAAATTAAACCCCTAACCATGAGCCTTAAATGCTAAACCCTTAATGAGTGAACCCCCGAAGCCTTAGAACTAACCCTAAACCCTAAAACTGTATACCTTGAACCATGAACCCTAAGCCAAAACCCTAAACCCTAAACCTTTTACTAGAGACCTAAACCCTAAACCCTAAACTCATAACCTACCTTGAACCTTGAGCAATGGCCTCTCAACCATGAACGCTAAGACCTAAACCCTATAAACCCTAAACATAAACCTTAATCCCCGAACCTAGAAACTCATCCCTAAAACTGAAAGAACCACGAACCCCGAGCCCTAATCCCTAACCGCTAAACCCGAATCTTGAGCCCAAAAACCTAAACCCTAAACACTAAATCCATTGAGACATGAACCATCAACCTAGAAACCTTAAAATAGTTAGATTTGGAAAAACTTGGGATTTTTAAAAATTCAAGATTTTTGAAAAAGTCAAGATTTCAAAAAACTTAAGATTTTCAAAAAGTCGGGACTTTTAAAATGTTTGAATTTTAAACAAAGTTCTTATTTTTAAAACATCAAGATTTAAAAATGTTGGGACTCTAAAAGTGTTGATACTTTCAAACAAGTTGGGGTTTTCAAAAATTAATATTTCAAAAAAGTCAAGATTTTTGAAAAGTTGGGATTTTGAAAGAGTTGGACTTTTCGTATCTTTGAAGAGTCGGGATTTTTGAAAAACTTGATCTTTTAAAAAAGTCATGATTTTGAAAAGATGAGATTTTAAAAAAGTTATGATTTTGGAAAATATTGGGATTTTTAAAAGATCAAGATTTTTAAAAATTCAAAAAAATTTAATAACTCAGAATATTCGAAAAAGTCCTAATTTTTAATATTTTTGATTTTAATATTCGAAAAAGGACATACAAAAAAGTTGACATTTTTATTAAGTTGAGATTTTAGAAAATTTAGGAATTTTTAAAAAGCTGGGATTTCTTAAAAACTCTTGGTTTTGAAACAGTTATAATCTCAAAAAGTCAAGATTTAAAAATGTAGTGATACCCAAAATTTAGTATGAACTTGAAAAGGTCATAACTTGTGCTCCACGTGTCCGTTTGAGTCCATTTTTTTAAACCACATGTTTTAAAAATCTGAATTTTTTGAAATATTAAGATTTTAAAAAAAAATTGGAGTTTGAATAATTTAGATTTTCTATAAATTATGGATTTTTGAATATGTCATGATTTTTGAAAAAGTCATTATTTTCAAAAATGTTGTGAATTAAAAAAAATGATTTTAGAAAAAAGATGGAATTTTATAATTCTATAAAAGTTTGAATTTTAAGAAACCTAGGGTTTTTGAAAAATTTGAGATTTTCAAAAATTTACGATTATCAAATGGTTGGGATTTTGAATAAAAATTAGGATTTCAAAAATTCGTGATTTCAAAAACCCAAGAATTTTGAGAAAGTTGGGATTTTGAAAAAGATGCAATTTTAGAATAAGTCTAAAATTCAAAATTGAAGATATTTTTAAATCTCGACTATTTTGAATATCCAATTTTATTAAAAATCCTGACATTTTCAAAATCCTTAATTTTTTAAAATTTCAACATTTAATAAAATCATGAATTTTTAAAAACATTAAAAATTTTAAATTCACGACTTTATCACTTTAAAAATATTTGAAAATACAGACTTCTTTAAAATCATGACTATTTCAAAATCGAGATATTTTTGAAATCATGATTTTTTCAAAATCGCGACCCCTAAACCATAAAACCTAAAACTCGAGTCATAAATGTTAAACCTAAACCCCAACATCCTAACACTAAGCCCAAAACCCTAAATCATAAACCATAAACCATAAACCCTTAACTTTGAATCCTAAACCATAAACCCTCAACCATAAATGATAAACCAAAATCCCTAAATCGTAAAACCTAAAATCTAAACCCCAAACATTATGCCATAAACCCTAAACAATGATCCCTGAGCCATGAATCCTAAACCCTAAACCCTAAACCCAAAACAATAAACATTAAACCCGTAACCATGAGCCTTAAACCCTAAAACCTCAATCATCAACCTTGAATCATGAGCCCTAAGCCCTAAACCAAAACCCTAAACCTTAAGCTCTAATTGCTCCTAAACCCTAAATTTTGAGTCTTCAACCCTAAAACCCTACATTTTTAAATCATAAATACTAAACGCTCAATCATAATCCATGATCCATAAACCTTAAATGTAAAACATTCAACCGTAAATCTTGAACCCCAAACCATATAATCCTTGAATCCTAACCTATAACCTAATTCTTAAACCCTAAACGTTGATCCTCGAACCTGAATCTTGAGCACTTAGCGGTAATCCTTAAACCTTAAATCCCGAATTCCTAGCGCAAATAACTAGACTCTAAACACTAAATCACCTAAGCCCTAAACCCTCAATGTAGAAACCTTAAAATAGTTAGATTTGGAAAAAGTTAGTATTTTGAAAAACTTGGTATTTTAAAAAAGTCTAGATATTCGAAAAAGTTAGGATTTTCAAAAAATTCACGAATTTTGAAAAAGTTACAATTTTAAAAAGAGTTTTTATTTTGTAAAAGTTAAGATTTTCAAAAAACTCTGGATTTTTGAAAAGTCAATATTTTCAAAAACGTGAAGTTTTTTGAAAAATTTGGGATTTTTAAAATGTCAAGATTTTTGAAAAACTCTTGATTTTTGAATAAGTCGGGATATCCGAAAAAGTACCAATTTTTAATATTTGTGATTTTTCAAAAAATATATTTTTAAAAAAGTAAGCATTTTCAAAAGAGTGGAAGTTTTGATAAAATTAAGATTTTAGAAAATTTAGGAATTTTGAAAAAGTTGGGATTTTTGAAAAAAATTAAATTTTCAAAAATGTCGTGATGTATGAACAGTTGTGATTTTTGAAAAGTTAGGATTTTCAAAAAATTTATAATCACAAAAGAGTCAATATTTAAAAATGTAGTGATGCATCAAAATTAGCAGGAACTTGAAAACATCATAACTTGTATTCGGGTGTCCATTTGAGTCCGTTTTTATTTTGAAACCACATGTTTCAAAAATCTCAACTTTAATAAAAAAATCATGATTTTTAAGAGAAAAGACGGGAGTTTCGATAATTTTGATTTTCAGAAATTCTGGATTTTTGTATATGTCATGATTTTCCAAAAAGTTATAAATTTTAAAAAAGGATTTTAAAGTATTTTCAATTTTAGAAAAACATAGAATTTCATAATTCTAAAAAGTTTGAATTTCAAAAAAATTTAGTGTTTTTAAAACATTTGAGAGTTTCAAAAAGTCACAATGATGAAAAGGTTGGGATTTCAAAAAGGTAAGATTTTGAAAAAAAAGTGTGATTTCAAAAAATTCATGATTTGAAAAAGCCAAGAATTTTGAGAAAGTTGGGATTTTCAAAAAAGACAAGATTTTGAAAAAGTTGCAATTTTCAAATAAGTCGGGAATTACAAAATTGAAGAGATTTTCAAATCCCAACTGTTTTGAATATCCTAATATCAAATTCTTTTCAAAATTCCAACTTTTAATAAAATTGTGACTTTTTCAAAATTTACAAATTTTTAAAAAATCATGATTTTTTTAAAAATTGTGAACTTTTTAAATTCATGACTTTATCACTTTCAAAATATTTTAAAATATGGACTTTTTTAAAATGATGACTTTTTAGAAATCCTAACTGTTTCATAATTGGGATATTTTGAAATCGCAACCCTTATATCCTAAACCCCTAACCTTAAGCCTTATACACGAAACCCTAAACCCTATACCTTGAGCCGTGAAGAGTTTGGGTTTTTGCATTTTCAAGACTCAAAATATTTGAAGAGTCTGGATTTTTGAAAAAGTCAAGATTTTGAAAAACTCAATATTTTGAAAAAAGTTAGGATTTTTGAAAAGATGGGATTTTAAAATTTTGAGATTTTCCAAAAAGTTGTGATTTTGTAAAAGTGAAGATTTTCGATAAAGCAAGGATTTCCACTAAGTCGGGATTTTAAAAAAGACAAGATTTTGGAAGCTGTTGGGATTTTAAAACATCAAGACTTTTGAAAAAGTCGGGATATTTGAATAAGTCGGGATATTCGAAAAAGTTCTGATTTTTAATATTTGCAATTTTTGAAAAAAATGTAATTTTTTTAAAATTAAGGATTTTGAAAAAGTCGGCATTTTTACAAAGTTGAGATTTTAGAAAATTCAAGAATTTTGAAAAAGTTGGGATTTTTGAAAAAGTTTTGATTTTTGAAAACATCACAATATTTTAAATAGTTATGATTTTCGAAAAAGTTTGTTTTTTAAAAAAGTTATAATCTCAAAATTTCAAGACTTCAATGATGTAGTTATGTGCCAAAGTTAGTAAGAACTTGAAAATGATATAACTTGTGTTCTTTGGTGTCTGTTTGAGTCCGTTTTTATTTTGAAACCACATGTTTCAAAAATCTCAACTTTTTTAAAATATCAGGATTTAAAAAAAAATTGGGAGTTTGAATAATTTAGATTTTCCAATTAGCAATTTTAGAAAAAGTTGAGATTTTCAAAAAAGTCGGGATTATGAGAAGGTTGATATTTTGAACAAAAATTGTGATTTGAAAAAGTCGTGAGTTTGAAAAAGCCAAGAATTTTGAGAAAGTTGAGATTGTGAAAAAGAAAGATTTTGAAAAAATGTGTAATTTTCAAATAAGTTTGGAATTACAAAACTAAATAGATTTTTAAATCCCAAATTTTTTAATATCCTAATTTTATTGTAAATCCTAACATTTTAAAAATCTTTACTTCTTCAAAATTCCAACTTTTTATAAAATTGCAACTTTTTGAAAATTACAATTTTGTAATCAATTCTTAACTTTTCAAATTCATGACTTTATCGATTTCAAAATCTTTGAAAATATAGATTTTTTAAAATCATGGCATTTTCAAAATCCTAACTATTTCAAAATCGAAATATTTTTGAAATCGTGGTTTTTAAAAATCGCTATATGTAAACCCTAAACTCTAAAACCTGAAACCGAGTTATAAATGCTAAATTGTAAACCCCAACATCCTAAACACTTTGCCCAAAACCCTATATCTTAAACCATAAACCATAAACCCAAATCCCTAAATTATAAAACCTTAACTCTAAACCCCAAACCTTAAACCCTGATCCCTGAACCATGAACCCTAAACCCTAAACCGTAAGCCCAAAGCCCTAAACAATAAACCCTAAACACCTAACCCTAAGACTAAAACCCTAAATCCTAAACAATGAACCCTATACCTTTAGCCGTGAACCTTAAGCCAAAACCCTAAACCGTAAAATCATAACCCCAAACCTCGAAACCTGAGCCTTGGACCGTCAACCATGAACACTTTCACCTAAACCCTAAACTTTGAGCCCTATATCATTTAAACCCTAAACCTTAAACTCTAATTATTCCTAAACCATAAATTCCGAGTCTTAAACCCTATAACCCTAAATGCTAAATCCTAAATGCAAAACCCTCAACCACAAACCTCGATGCCCCAAACCCTAAAACCTAACTCTTAAACCCTAAACCTTGATCCCTAAACCATGAACCCGAGTACTAATCCCTAAAATCTAAACACTAAACCCTAAACACCTGAATCCACTGAGCCCAAAACCTAAACCCTAAAGAGTAAATCACACGAGCCCTAAACCCTCAACCTAGAAACCTTAAAATAGTTAGATTTGGAAAAGTTGGTATTTTGAAAAACTTGAGATTTTTGAAAAAGTTAGGATTTTAAAATCTTGATATTTTCCAAAAAGTCACAACTTTTGAAAAAGTTGTAATTTAAAAAAAAGTTCTTATTTTCTGAAACATCAAGATTTAAATTTTTTGGGACTTTTAAAATGTTCAAATTCTCAAACAAGTTGGGGTTTTTGAAAAATGAATTTTTTGAAAAAGTCAGATATTTGAAAAGTTTGGATTTTCAAAAGAGTTGGTCTTTTTGAAATTTTGAAGAGTCAAGATTTTTGAAAAAGCCAAGTTTTATGAAAAATTCAACATTTTGAAAAAACTTAGGATTTTTGAAAAGATGGGATTTTTAAAAATTGAGATTTTCCGAAAAGTCATGATTTTGTAAAAGTGAGGATTTTCGAAAAAGTAAGAATTTTTAAAAAAGTCAAGATTATGGAAAATGTTGGGATTTTTAAATTTTCAAGATTTTTGAAAAAGTCGGTATTTTTGGAATAAGTCGGGATATTCAAAAGTCCTGATTTTTAATATCGAGATTTTTTTAAATATATATTTTTTTAAAGAAAGGATTTTTAAAACAGTAGGTATTTTTGATAAAATTAAGATTTTAGAAAATTTAGGAATTGTTAAAATGTTGGGATTTAAAAAAAAGTTTTGATTTTCAAAAAGGTCACCATTTTTGAAATAGTTGTGAATTTCAAAAAAATTGGTATTTTCAAAAAAGTTATAATCTCAAAAAAGTAAAGATTTCAAAAATGTAAGTCGGGAATTACAAAACTAAAGAGATTTTTAAATCTCAACTGTTTTAATGTCCTAATTTTTTCAAATTCCTAACATTTTCAAAATCCTTACCTTTTCAAAATTCCAACTTTTTATAAAATTGTGACTTTTTCGAAAATTATGAATTTTTAAAAACTAGTGAAAATTTTAAATTCATGACGTTATCACTTTAAAAATCTTTGAAAATATAGAATTTTTGAAAATTATGACTTTTTGAAATCCTTACTGTTTCAAAATTGGGATATTTTTGAAATAGTTACTTTTTTAAAGTTGCTACCCCTAAACCCTTAATCCTGAAACCTGAGTTGTAAACGCTAAACCCTAAACCCTAAAATCCTAAAAACTAAGCCTAAAATAATAAATCCTATACCATAAACCCTTAACACCTTTGAATCCAAAACCTTAAACCCTTAGCCATAAATGATAAACCAAATCTCTATATCATAAAACCTAAACTCTAAACCCCAAACCTTAAATGATATAAACCCTAAACCGTGATCCATGAGCCATAAAGCCCAAACCCTAAAACCTAAACCAAAAACCCTATACGCATAACCCCGAGCCTTAAACTCTAAACACTAAACAATGCACCCTAAAGCCTTAGGCCTAACCGTAAACCCTATACCTTGTACCGTGAGCCCTAAGACGTTTCTAAAGCCTAAACCTTTAGCTAGAGACCCAAACCATAAAATCCTAAACTCATAACCTCGAACCTTGTACCCTAAACCATGGACCCTCAAAATGAACATTGAGACCTATACCCTAAACCCTAAGCCCTATGCCCTAAACTATAAACTCGAGCCCGATAACCTATAAACCGTAAACCATAAGCTCTAATTGCTCCTAAATTTTGAGTTTTAAACTTTAAAACCCTAAATGCTAAATCCTAAATACTAAACACTCAATCATAAACCATGAGTACTATACCCTAAGTGCAAAACCCTTAACCGTAAACCTTGAACCCCAAACCCTAAACCCTAAAACCTAATTCTTAAACCCTAAACCTTGATCTTTGAACCCTAAATTGTGAGCCCTTAGCCCTAATCCCTAAACCCTAAATCCTAAGCACAAAAACCTAAACCCTAAACACTAAATCCCCTAAGCCCTAAAAACTCAAATTTAGAAACGTTAAAATAGTTATATTTGAAAAAGTTGGTATTTTCAAAAACTTGTGATTTTAAAAAATTCAAGATTTTTTAAAAAGTCAGGAGTTTTAAAAACTTGAGATTTTCAAAAAAGTAACGACTTTTGAAAAAGTTACAATTTTAAACAAAGTTGTTTCTTTTTTAAAACATCAAAATTTTAAAAATGTTGGGACTTTGAAAATGTTCATATTTTCAAACAAGTTGGGGTTTTTCAAAAAACAAATATTTCAAAAAAGTTATGATTTTTTAAAAGTTGGGATTTTCAAAAGAATTAGGCTTTTCACATTTTTGAAGAGTTTGGATTTTTAGAAAAATCAAGATTTTGAAAAACTCAATATTTTCAAAAAATCTGGAATTGTTGAAAAGATGGAATTTTAAATTTTTTTAGATTTTCCAAAACTTCGTGTTTTTGTAAAAGTGAAGATTTTGAAAAAAGTCAAGACTTTTGAAAACTCGAGATTTTCAAAAAAATTTAATATTTTTGAAAATGTTGGGATTTTCAAAGCGTGAAGATTTTGAAAAAGTCGGGATCTTCTAAAAAGTCCTAATTTTTAATATTTGTGATTTTCAAAAAAATGTTTTTGAAAAAAATAAGGATTTTCAAAAAAGTTGTCATTTTTGATAAAGTTGAGATTTTAGAAAATTTAGGAATTTTTAAAAAGTTGGGATTTCTAATAAAGTTTTTATTTTTGAAAACCTCGCTATTTTGGAAATACTTGTGATTTTTTAAAAAAATCTCAAAAATTGAAGATTTCAAAAATGTTGTGATGTGCCATAATTAGCAGGAACTTGAAAAGGTCATTGAACATTGTGCTCTAAGTGTTCGTTTGAGTTTTTTTTTTGAAACCATATGTTTCAAAAATCTCAATGTTTTTAAAATATTAGGATTTTCAAAAAAAGTCAGGAGTTTGAATAATTTAGATTTTCTAAAAAAATTAGATTTTTTTATATGTCATGATTTTTGAAAAAGTCATTATTTTCCAAAATTTGTAAATTTGAAAAAGTTATGAATTTCCAAAATGTTTTTTAGAAGTTTAGATTTTGATAAAAGTCACGATTAGGAAAAGGTTGGAATTTTGAACAAAATTTGGGATTTTAAAAAATGCGTGATTTAGAAAAAGCTAAGAATTTTTAGAAAGTTGGGATTTTCAAAAAGACAAGATTTGAAAAAAGCTATAATTTTTAGATAAGTAGGGTATTACAAAATTGAAGAGATTTTTAAATCCCAACTGTTTTGAATATCCTAATTTTTTTGAAATTCCTAACATTTTGAAAATCATTACTTTTGTAAAATTCCAATTGTTTATAAAATCGTGACTTTTGAAAATTAATTTTTTTTTAAAATCACAATTTTTTAAAAATTGTGAACTTTTAAATTCATGACTTTATCACTTTAAAAATATTTGAAAATACAAATTTTTTGAAAATCATGACTTTTTGAAATCCTAATTGTTTCAAAATCACGATATTTTTGACATCGTGAAATTTTCAAAATCACGCCCCCTAAACCCTAAACCATAAAACTTGAAACCTGATTCGTATAAGCGTAACCCTAACATCCCGAACACTAAGCCAGAAAAACCTAAATCCTAAACCATAAACCATAAACCCTTAACACTGAATCCTAAACCCTAAACCCTTAGCCATAAACACCAAATCCCTAAATCGTAAAACCTAAAATCTAAACCGCAAACCTTAAACCATAAACCCTGATCCCTTAGCCATGAAGCCTAAACCCTAAACCCTAAGCCTTAAACCCTAAATGCCTAACCCTGAGCCTTAAACTCTAAACCCTAAACAATGAACCATAAATCCTTAGTCATAACCCAATATCCTTGAACTTTGACCCCTAAGCCAAAATCCTAAACCTTTAGCTAGATACCTAAACCCTAGACTATAAACTCATAATCCTAAACCTTGAACCCTAAGCCAAGGACCCTCAACCATGAACATTGAGACATAAAACCTAAACCCTAAACCTTAAGCTCTAATTGCTCCTAAACCCTAAATGCTAAATACTAAATATATAACCCTAAGGCCAAAGCCCTCAACCCTAACTATAAAATCGTCAACTGTAAACGTCAAACCCCAAACCCTAAAACATGAGCCTTAAATCCAAACCCTAAACCCTAAAACCTAATCCTTGATCCACGAACCCCGAACAGGAGCCCTAATCCCTAAACCCTAAACCGTAAACACTAAATCCCTTAAGCCATAAACCCTCAACCTAGAAACCTTAAAATAGTTAGATTTGGAAAAATTTTGTATTTTGAAAAACTTGGGATTTTAAAAAATTCAAGATTTTGAAAAAGTAAGGATTTTCAAAAACATGAGATTTTAAAAAAGTAACGACTTTTGAAAAATTTACAATTTTAAAAAAGTTGTTATTTTTGAACACATCAAGATTTAAAAATGTTCGGACTTTAAAAATGTTCATATTTTCAAACATGTTGGGATTTTTCGAAAAAGAATATTTCAAAAAAGTCTAGATTTTTTGAAAGAGTTGGGCTTTTCACATTTTGAAGAGTCGGGATTTTGCACGAGTCCTAATTTTTGAAAAATTTAAGATTTTGAAAAACTCTAGATTTTCAAAAAGGTTAGGATTTTGAAAAAGATAGGATTTTAAAAGTTTTTGATATTTTCCAAAAAGTTATGATTTTTTTTAAGTGAATATTTTAAAAAAGTCGGGATATTTGAATAAGTCCCGATTTTTAATATTTGTAATTTTCAAAAGAAATAAAATGTTTTAAAAAGTTAAGGATTTTCAAGAAAGTTGGCATTTTTATAAAGTTGAGATTTTAGAAAATAAAGGAATTTTTAAAAGCTGAGATTTCTTATAAAGTTTTGATTTTTGAAAATGTCGAGAATTTTGAAATAGTTACGATTTTGAAAATAAGTTATAACCTCAAAAAAGTTAAGATTTGAAAATTTTAGTGATGCGCCAAAACTAGCAAAAACTTGAAAAGGTCATAACTTGTGCTCTGGGTGTATTTTTGAGTTTGTTTATTTTTGAAACCACATCTTTCAAAAATCTCAACTTTTTAAAATATTAGGATTATAAAAAAAAATTCAGAAGTTTGAATAATTTAGATTTTCCAAAAATTCTGGAATTTTTAATATGTCATGATTTATGAAAAAGCCACTATTTTAAAAAAGTTGCAAATTTAAATAAAAAAGGGGATTTTAAAGAATTAGCAATTTTAGAAAAAGATAGAATTTAATAATTCTAAAAAGTTTGAATTTCATAAATTTTAGAGTTTTTTTAAATGGTGAGGTTTTAAAAAAGTCATGATTATAAATTTTGAACTAAAATTGTGTTTTCAAAAAGTTGAAATCGCAAAAAAGCCTTAAAATTTGAGAAAGTTGGGACTTTCGAAAAAGATAATTTTTTTAAAAAAATGCTATTTTCAAATAAGTCAGGAATTACAAAAGCGAAGAGATATTTAAATTCCAAATGTTTTGAATATCTTTTTTTAAATCTTAACATTTTCAAAATCTTTAATTTTTTTAAGATTTTAGAAACTTCAAGAATTTTAAAATGTTGGAATTTTTAAAAAAGTTTTGATTTGTGAAAATGTCGCGATTTTGAAATTGTTGCGATTTTTATAAAAATGGGATTTTCAAAAAAGTTTTAATCTCAAAAATTATAGATTTAAAAAATTTAGTGATGCGCCATGTAGTGCCCACACTTTTTATAGCTCAGTAGCTTGTTGTTTCTTTGCTCATAGACATGTTTTGACAGAGTTTTGTTATATCGTGGACATTATATTAGAGATTTGATCTTATTAGACATGTGTGGACATTCAGGCGTATAACGCCAATTTAGCTTAATTTCTATGTTGTCGCATTTTCTTATGATGTCATGGATACTAATGGATATGACGTTGTGTTTAGAACACAATTATATTGATGGATAGTTGTTGCATGTGGAATTCCATGGTTATATGTCACTTTATCATCTTGTCTAACTTTTGGAATATTGAGTATAATTGTGCATGTTGTCACATTTTGATTTCAGTAGGATGTTAGGCTAGTTTAGAACTTATTGATATCTTATTGTGTCGTTGTTTTATATTTTATCGGACATGTACAGTTAATGTGTGCAATGAGTGTGTAGGTGATAGGTTTACAGGAGGACGTGGGACTCAGGCCAGCTACACAATCTTGCACAAGCAGCCCACGGGCTAAATATAGGATATTATTATTTTAGGCACTATGAGTGACCCCAATTTTTGTACTATATTGTGCTTTGAATTACTGATTTTTTTAGGCGCAGTTGATTATGATGTAAACTTGTTTTGGGAGTAAATAACCCCACTTTCATTTAAATTTTTTATTTTGTTTAATGAGTCACTTAATCACAAGGGTTTAGGGTCACATGTGAGACCCTTGGGTGGTCCCCACACCCTCTACCCTTGTGCCAAAAATGTAAAACCCGAAATTAGGTTATTTTGGGCATTTTTGGGACCTCCTTTTAACTTGGGAGTTTCCCTAACATAAAAATGAGCCGTTGGAACCTACTTAATGGGTAGGAGACTTATTTCCAAGGCTAGAGGGAGTTTTCCCTCCTTTTTACCTCTTGTTTTGTCTTGTTAACATTTGGAGGAATTTGGGAGAAGAGGGCAAAAAGACAATCTTACCTTTTCTCTCTTTTGTTTTGGCATCTTTGACCTTGTAGTAGGAGAGGGGTGACACATGTCACCCCCTCATTTGTGAGGATGCTTGCTTGCTCCTCTTCAAATTCCCATTCATGGAAAAAGAGAGGGAATTTTTTTAGAACTTCTTACTTGGCATGCTTATGGATTTTGGAGCTTGGAGATTGGCTTGAGTCAAGGTGTGAAGAAATTTGAAGTTGGAGAGCTTTTGGAGAGCTTTCCTTGAGATATGCTCTTATGTCTTTTGCTTGTATTGCATTTATCTTAGTTGTTAGATGGGTTACATGGATTTGTTGTTTGGTTTACTCCCTCCATCATATGGCATGATGGAGTTTTGGAATGTGGGGAAGAGAGAGAGAATTTTCCTCTCAATCCTCAAGGCTCGATGGACAAGCCTTGTAGGGTGTTAGTGTTTCCCCTCAATGATTGAGGTGGGGAAGTTGATTCATTTGGCTTGAATCTCCTTCCCCATTCTTGGTAAGGAAACCTCTTTCAGGTTTTAAAATCCTTCCAAGAAGGACTTGGAGAAAGGGTGGAGGAATAAGGAGGATTTTGATTGAATTTAGGAGCAATAAGGAGGGTAGGGAGATTTTTGCTTTGTGCAAGCATTTTGGAATATAATTTTTGGAGAACTTTCTCCTCTCTTCCCCACTTTTGAGGAAGAACATGGGTTCTCCTCCTTGTAAATTTTGGAGTCTTGTTTGTATGTGTCCTATTTTTGTGTGCTTGTATCATTATTAGTTCACCCTCCATCTTGTGCAAGTTTTGGTTAGTTGACCTCTTTCCCATGGGCTTGGGGGAGGCTAGCATGCATCCCAACCTTGGGAGAGGCATGTAATGATGCCTATGGTTGGGTGGCAAACAAGTTTCTCCTCCTTGTATGTTTTTCTTGAAGGCATGGATGTAGGAGCTCAAGTTGATAGTTGGTAATGTTGGAGATTCTTGGTTTTCTCAAATCCTTGTAAAACATTTCTTGTGTTGTAACCTCTTGAGCATGGCATGAGAAAAATTGTACACCTTGTAAAATCTCTATTTTATATTTTTTTGAAATTTGCAAGCTCAAAATCTTGAGCCATATTTGAGTTTGTAATCTACCTCATTACCTTGTAAAGAAGAATCTTGTGATCAATATTCTTGGGTTGTTAATTATTTTTGTATGATGGTGTATGTGAACTCCAAATCTTACAAAGGAAATATTGTATTTGTTGTTTACTTGAATATGAAAATCTGATATGTAATCTCCTTTTGAAAGAAAGAATATATATTTGAAAATATGCCCTTCTTGTGAACATGTATGTACACTTCATGGTGAATATTTTCCCCTTGTTATAAATTTGAAATATTCATATTCCATCTTTTAATGTTTGTAATAGAAAATCGTTTGAAGTGAATATTTGATAATATTAAGTTCATTAGGTAACACATAATAAGATTAAAATCGGTTATTCATTTTAAGTTGAAATTAACATTCTTTATCCTTGTGTACAAAATAAATAAATAAATATAGATAAATATACCATAGTTAGAATAAAAAGAAATATATATATATATATGATGTGATTTTGTTGCTTTAAGAAAACTCGTGAAGTTTTATAAGCGTTTAATGCAATTATTATTTTTCTATTCCTTATTTATCTAAAATAAGAAAAAATATATATATATATATATATATATATATATATATATAATAAACCATTTAGTTAATATTATATAACCATTTAATTAATATGTTATCTCTGTTATACATATTTTTTAAGATTTACATTTTTTTAATAAAAATATATATATAAACAAAAAAATATATATGCGGTGGGGGTGTGGGGGCGAACCTCCCCCACGCCTGTGGTGTTCCCGGGGTGGCCGCTGCCCCACAACCCTGTACTCCCCCTGTGCTTGCCCCGCCCCCTTCCGCTGCACCTGCTCCTTCCCCCCTTCACCGACTCTTCCCTATGGCCACGACTGTCCCTGCCCCCCACGCCACCTCCAACCACTGCACTTTTTTTTTCCCTCCCACACGATCGCCACTAACCTGCGCCCCCTCCACGATCCGTCACCTCCTTGTAGCCGCCCCCTTCCCCTTCCTTAAAACAACAACTACAATTTCTTTTAAAAGGGGAGTTTATTATGGTATGGATCTTCCACAAAACTTTGAAACTTTCAAATAAAACTCATAGCTCAACCTCCATAACTCCTTCAACACAACCTATAAGAAGAAATAAAACCAAACAAGAGGAAATAACATGAGAAAGCAAAAGAGAGGAAATGATAAAGAAATTAGGGCAATCTTAGGGCAAAATGGAGATCAAGGGTTAAGATTGACTTGATCCTAGGGTCCTTAAGTGACCCTCTACACTTTTGAATTTAATTAATATTGTGGGAATAAACTTTTGAGTAGGGAATGAAATTGTAATTATGAATGGGTAGATTATTTCTGCATGAAAGTGACTTATTAAATGTGATATTTATATTATTTTTAAATGTGTAAAAAAATTATTAGAAGCTAAACAAATCAAATTAACTCAAAATAATGGTTTTATCAATTTGGTTAAAAGATTATATCATTGAGAATTTAATGACTTAGTAAGATTGGTTAGGTGAAACATTAGTTCGCACTTTAAAATTTTTTTTTTTACTAACTTTTAACTTTGTTTCCGGTGTTTCGAGGCGGGGCACGACATTTGGTATCAGAGCTCAAGGTTCACACTCACGGACCTTGGGTAACTAATTAGAATGGTTAATAGTAATGTTGATAACATTAAATTTAAAAAAAACAAAGGATAAATAAATAATAATAATAATAATAATTAAACACTATCCAAAACTATTTAATAACTTTCTCACACACCTCGTGCATAGGATGGCACCCAAGCGAGGTCGATAAACTAGAGGCATGAGACATAGTGCACCTACGTGGGAGCAGCGGTACCTAAATTTGGGCCTCAGATATTAGAGGCCTTGCACCAACTGATAGGCATTGTAGAGCAGTGTCTACCACCACCGCAGGAGACGAGAGTGGAGACACCATTGGGAGATGAGGAGCCGATAGGCGAGGACGTGCATTCAGAGCCACCAGAGCATGATACACCGAGGCGGGAGAGGTCATGTAGCCCTTCCGTGCATCACAAGAGGGTAGCCTCGTTTCGTCATAGCACGCTTGCGGTCTCGAGGGACCATTCGAGGATAGGTGACCCCTTCACCTATTGGACTACATTACTAGGATCAAGATACAAGTAGCGTGATCGGGATCTCCTTCACTTGCAGCCACTCACCTACACCGGCTCTACAGATGGCTTTAGGGCTGAGTCATGGCTCCTTAGCTTCGATAATTGCTTTCTCTTACACTCTTACGAGAGCAACGTCAAGGCAAGGTTCGCCATACACCTCCTCCGAGACGCAGCAGGTGTTTGGTGGAGGAATGAGGAGCAGAAGCTCCATCTGACTTGAGAGACAGTGACTTAGGAGATGTTCAAGGAGTGTTTCTGGGGCTCGTTATATGTCAGAGCATTTTGTGCAGAAGAGGATCGATGAGTTTCACGACTTACGACAGGGATCTGGCATAGTAGCACAGTATGAGAGCAGGTTCCTGGATCTTCTATAGTATGTGGACTACCTACAAGATGAGAAATTACAAGTTAACAAGTTTATTCGAGGCCTTAATGTAGATATAGCAGGAGCAGTTAGGATGCTATCTCCTCCAACACTTGAGAAGGTCTACTTAGCTAGGAGAACAGGACCAAGGCATAGGAGCACCGAGATAGGAACAAGAGCAAGTTTCAGGAGAGGATACAGGCCTTTCAGAGTCAAAGGTCACGAGGCACTGTACCACCCCCTAGAGGAGGATTTTGGGCGCGCCATTAGCCACGAAGGCTCCACCGCACCCAGCAGCGATGTGATGACACGAAGCAGCAGGGCCACCCACAATAAGGGTTAGAAAGACACAGGGGATTTCAGAGAGGTGTTTCTAGAGGAGGTTTTGGTGGAGCCAGAGATAGGAGATAGGGCACTCAGTAGGCACAACTAGCTCACACACAGCAGTCTGCTAGGGTTGGACCAGCAGGATCAGTACACCAGAGTACAGGAGGGACCCCATCTCAGAGGGGTATAGTAGGATGTTTTATTTGTGGATCTCCTGATCACTATGTGTGCATGTGCCCGCACAAACCCAATACCATGGATGCACAAAGAGCTACTAGATCCGAGCAGATGGTGGGTGACATGGGACGTGCCCATCGTGTATATGTATCGGTTCTCACAATCGCTAGGCGAGCATCGAGGCCACAGTCATTGAGACAACATGTATTATCAGGGGTATTTCTGTCTCAGTACTTTTTGATTCAAGTACTTCAGATTCCTTTATATCACCTTCTATAATGGACCGAGTGTGGGCTAGTGGTGGTTAGGCAACCCGATAGTTGGTAGGTTGAGTTGGCCTCTAGGGCCAAACTCTCTGTGGACTCTTATGTGGAGAGTTACGTACTTGATTTAGGAGCCTTCTCCACTACTCTTGACCTCTGAGTTATCCCTCTAGGATCTTATCAGGTAGTTTTAGGTATGGATTGGCTCGAGACTCATCGAGCCCCATATGCAGCAAGCACATCTAGGAGTGAAGAAAATGCATGCTGATCTGAGTGAGAGACATCGGGTCAGGTCTTCGACGGGACATAGCAGATTTTGTTGCACGATGCCTTGAGTGTCAGCGGGTTAAGGTAGAGCATTCACATCCCGCAGGACTTTTACACCCTCATGATATTCCCGAGTGGAAATGAGATGTGATCTCCATGGATTTCATAGTCAGACTTCCTATGTCATCTTATCGTTATGACGCCATTATGGTCACCGTGGATAAATTGACCAAGGTTGTGCATTTGTCACCAACCAAGGTCACCTATAATGCACAAGCCATCACCAAGGTATTTATGGAGGACATTTTTAGGTTACATGGGATTCTGAAGACTATCATAAATGACAGGATACTATCTACACTTCAATTTTCTAGACTTCTTTTCAGCCGCTCCGGCTCTGGGTACTGGGATTAATTTTAGTTCAGCTTATCATCCAGAGACATGGATGGGTAGACAGAAAGGGTCAATCAAGTGTTAGAGGACATGTTGAGAATGTATGTGATAGATCAGCAGAAGAAATGGGAGGATTATTTGCATTTAGTTGAGTTTGCTTACAACAACTATCATAGTTCTATTGGTATGGCTCCTTACTAGGCCTTGTATGGACGACCTTGCAAGACACCTTTGAGTTGGGATAGACTAGACGACATGATTATTCTTGGACCAGCCTATCTTTAGGATTTAGAGCAGCAGGTTGTGCTGATTAGACGGGCGTCTTGAGTAAGCCAGAGCACTCCAAAAGGTGTATGCAGACACCAAGAGGATTGACCGTCCTTCTCGGTGGGTGAAAAAGTCTTCTTGAGAGTTCATCCACATAAAAGTCCAATCCGTTATGGAAAGGGTTCTAAGCTATCACCTCATTTTGTGGGGCCTTTTGATATTTTAGAGGTCATCGTTCTAGTTGCCTATTGCCTAGCCTTATACAGGCCCACGATGTGTTTCATGTTTCTATACTACGTAGATATGTACCTGATGCTTCTCATGTTTTGGATTGGTCGACATTACAGGTAGAGGACGGTGGAGACCTGGAGCCCGTATGCATACTAGAGCACCGGAAGTTGGCTCTTCGGTGTCGAGACTTAGACCAGTTAAAGTATAGTGGGGTCGGTACGATGAGACAACAGCGACCTAGCAGGATGCGATACCTTTGAGGGCTAGATATCCCTATCTCTTTTAGTAACTTCTGGGAGTAAGTCTAATTTTAGTAGAGGGGATGTAGTGCCCACACTTTTATAGCTCAGTAGCTTGTTGTTTCTTTGCTCATAGACATGTTTTGATAGAGTTTTGTTATATTGTGGACATTATATTAGAGATTTGATCTTATTAGACATGTGTGGACATTCAGGCGTATAGCGCCAATTTAGCTTAATTTCTATGTTGTCACATTTTCTTATGATGTCATGGATACTAATGGATATGATGCTGTGTTTGGAACATAATTATATTGATGGATAGTTGTTGCATGTGGAATTCCATGGTTATATGTCACTTTATCATCTTGTCTAACTTTTGGAATATTGAGTATAATTGTGCACGTTGTCGCATTTTGATTTCAGTAGGATGTTAGGCTAGTTTAGAACTTAATGATATCTTATTGTGTCATTGTTTTATATTTTATCGGACAGGTACAGTTAATGTGTGCAATGAGTGTGTAGGTGACAGGTTTACAGGAGGACGTGGGACTCTAGGCTAGCTACACAATCTTACACAAGTAGCCCACGGGCTGAGTCCTAGCCATGTTCATTGTGTGAAGCCTTAGTATAGGAGATTATTATTTTGGGCACTATGAGTGACCCCAATTTTTGTAATGTATTGTGCTTTGAATTATTAATTTTGTTTAGGGTAGTTGATTATGATGTAAACTTGTTTTGGGAGTTAATAATCCCACTTTCATTTAAATTTTTATTTTGTTTAATGAGTCACTTAATCACAAGGGTTTAGGGTCACATGTGAGAGACCCTTGGGTGGTCCCCACACCCTCTACCCTTTTGCCAAAAATGTAAAACCTGAAATTAGATTATTTTGGGCATTTTTGGAGACCTTATTTTAGTTTGGGAGTTCCCCTAACATAAAAATGAGCCCTTGGACCCTACCTAATGGGTAGGGGGCTTATTTCTAATGCTAGAGGGAGTTTTTCCTCCCTTTTTACCTCTTGTTTGGTCACATCCATGTAAGGGGTGTGGATTGAAGTGCTTATTAAAAGTTTCATTTTTTTTGTCTTGCTAACATTTGGGGGAATTTGGGAGAAGAGGGCAAAAAAAACAATCTTACCCTTTCTCTCTTTTGTTTTGGCATTTTTGACCTTATAGTAGGAGAGGGGTGATACATGTCACCCTCATTTAGGAAGATGCTTGTTTGCTCCTCTTCAAATTCCCATTCATGAGAAAAGAGAGGGACTTTTTTTTTGGAGCTTCTTACTTGGGATGCTTGTGGATTTTGGAGCTTAGAGATTGGCTTGAGTCAAGGTGTGGAGAAATTTGAAGTTGGAGAGCTTTCCTTGAGGTAGGCTCTTATGTCTTTTGCTTGTGTTGCATTTATCTTAGTTGTTAGATGGGTTGCATGGTTTTGTTATTTGGTTGTTATTTTTATTTTACTCCCTCCATCATATGTCATGATGGAGTTTTGGGAGCGTGGGGAAGAGAGAGGGAATTTTCCTCTCAATCCTCAAGGCTCGATGGACAAGCCTTGTAGGGTCTTAGTGTTTCCCCTCAATGGTTGAGGTGGGGATGTTGATTCATTTGGATTGAATCTCCTTCCCCATTCTTGGTAAGGAAACCCCTTTGGGGTTTGAAAATCCTTCCAAGAAAGACTTGGAGAAAAGGTGGAGGAATACGGAGGATTTTGATTGAATTTAGGAGCAATAAGGAGGGTAGGAAGATTTTTGCTAGGTGCAAGCATTTTGGAATATAATTTTTAGAGAACGTTATCCTCTCTTCCCCACTTTTGAGGAAGAACATGGGTTCTCCTCTTTGTAAATTTTGGAGTCTTGTTTGTATGTGTCATATCTTTGTGTGCTTGTATCATTGTTAGTTCACCCTCCATTTTGTGCAAGTTTTGGTTAGTTGACCTCTTTCCCATGGGCTTGGGGTCGGCTAGCATGCATTTCAACCTTGGTAGAGGCATGTAATGATGCCTATGGTTGGGTGGCAAACAAACTTCTCCTCCTTGTATATTTTATTTTAAGGCATGGATGTAGGATCTCAAGTTGATAATTGGTAATTGTTGGAGATTCTTTGTTTTCTCAAACCCTTGTAAAAAAATTCTTGTGTTGTAATCTCTTGAGCATGGAATGAGAAAAATTGTACACCTTGTAAAATCTCTATTTTATATTTTTTTGAAATTTGCAAGCTCAAAATCTTGAGCCATATTTGAGTTTGTAATCTACCTCATTACCTTGTAAAGAAAAATCTTGTGATCAATCTTCTTGGGTAGTTAATTATTTGTGTATGATGGTGTATGTGAACTCCAAATCTTAAAAAGGAAATATTGTATTTGTTGTTTTCTTAAATATGAAAATCTGATATGTAATCTCCTTTTGAAAGAAAGAATATATATTTGAAAATATGCCCTTCTTGTGAACATGTATGTACACTTCATGGTGAATATTTTCCCTTGTTATAAATTTGAAATATTCATATTCCATCTTTTAATGTTTGTAATAGAAAATCTTTTGAAGTGAATATTTGATAATATTAAGTTCATTAGGTAACACATAATAAGATTAAAATCAGTTATTCATTTTAAGTTGAAATCAACATTGTTTATCGTTGTGTACAAAATAAATAAATAAATAAAGATTAATATACCAGATTTAGAATAAAAAGATATATATATATATATATATATATATATATATATATATATATAAAGTTATATATAATATGATATTATATATGTTTTAAGATTTACGTTTTTTTAATAAAAAAATATAAACAAAAAAAAATATATATGCGGTGGGGGGCTGAACCTCCCCCATGCTGTGCTATTCCCAGGGGCCGCTCCCCCACAACCTTGTACTCCCCCATGTGCGCGCCCCCCCTTTTACCCGCACATGCTCCTTCCCTCCCCTTCACCGACTCTTCCCTATGGCCACACTGTCCGCTGCACCCCGCCACGTGACCTCCAACCAATGCACTTTTTTTTTTCCTCCCACGCGGCCGCCACTAACCCTGCGCCCCTCCACAGTCCGTCACCTCCTTGCAGCCGCCCCCCTTTCCTCTTCCTTAAAACAACAACTACAGAGACATTTGTATGGTCTTTCTTTAAAAAAGGGGGTTTATTGTGATATGGATCTTCCACAATACTTTGGAAATTTTCAAGTAAAACCCATAGCTCAAGCTCCATAACTCCTCCAAGACAACCTGCAAGAAGAAATAAAACCAAACAAGAGGAGATAACATGAGAAAGCAAAAGAGAGGAAATGATAAAGAAATTAGGGCAATCTTAGGGCAAAAGGGAGATCAAGGGTTAAGATTGACTTGATCCTAGGGTCCTTAAGTGACCCTCTACACTTTTGAATTTAAGTAATATTGTGGGAATAAACTTTTGAGTAGGGAATGAAATTTTAATTATGAATGGGTAGATTATTTCCTCATGAAAGTGAATTATTAAATGTGATATTTATATTATTTTTAAATGTGTAAAAATTATTAGAAGCTAAACAAATCAAATTAACTCAAAATAATGGTTTTAGCAATTTGGTTAAAAGATTATATCATTGAGAATTTAATGACTTAGTGAGAATGGTTAGGTGAAACATTAGTTCGCACTTCAAATTTTTTTTTTCCCCCCAACTTTTAACCTATTTCCCGAGGACTCAAGCGGGGCACGACATGCCAAAATTAGCAAGAACTTGTAAAGGTCATCATAACTTGTGCTCGGTGTACGTTTGATTCTGTTTATTTAAACCACATGTTTAAAAAAATCAACTTTTTTAATATATCACGATTTTCTAAAAATAGTCAGAAGTTTAAATAATTTAGATTTTCCAGAAATTCTAGATTTTTGAATATGTCATGATTTTTGAAAAAGTCATTTTAGTCCAAAAATTCATGAATTTAAAAAAAAAAGGATTTTAAAGACTTTGCATCTTTAGAAAAAGATAGAATTTCATAATTCTAAAAAAGTTCAAATTTCAAAAATTGTAGGTTGTTGAAACAGTTGAGATTTAAAAAAAATAGGATTATGAAAAGGTTGGGATTTCTAAAAAATTGGGATTTCAAAAAGTCGTGATTTTGAAAAAGCCAAGAATTTAGAGAATGTTGGGATTTTTAACAAAGGTGTAATTTTCAAATAAGTTAAGAATTACAAAAGTGAACAGATTTTAAAATCCCAACTGTTTTGAATATTTTAATTTAAAAAAAAAACATTTTCAAAATCTTTACTTTTTCAAAATTCCAACTTTTTAAAAATTCGTGACTTTTTTAAAATTACGAATTTTAAAAATATCATGATTTTTTAAAAAATTGTGAACTTCTTAAATTCATGACTTCACTTTCAAAATCTTTTAAAATCATGACTTTTTGAAATCCTAACTGTTTCAAAATTAGGATATTTTTTAAATCGCGACTTTTTCAAAATCGTGACCCCTAAACCCTAAAACTTGAAAATTGAGTCTTAAATAGTAAACCCCAACATCCTAAAAACTAAACCCAAAACCCTAAAGCCTAAACCATAAACCATAAACCATAAACCATAAACCTTTAACACTGAATCCTAAACCCTAAACCCTCAACCATAAACCATAAACCCAAATCCCTAAATTGTAAAGCCTAAACTCTAAACTACAAACCAAAAACCAAAAATCCTAAACCATGATCCATGGGCCATGAAGACTAAACCCTAAATAACAAACCCTAAAACCCTAACCCGAGCCTTAAACCCTAAACCCTAAAAAGTGAACCCTAAGCCTTAGAGCTAACCCCAAACCATAAACCCTATACCTTTAACCTTGAGTTCTAAGCCAAAACCCTAAACTCATAAATACAAACCTCCAACCCTAAGTCATGGACCCTTAACCATGAGAACATTGAGACCTAAACCCTAAACCTTGACTCCTACCCCTAAACCCTAAACTACGAACCCTATACGCTAACAACCGTAAACCTTAAGCTCTAATTGTTGCTAAACCCTAAATTATGAGTCTTAAACCCTAAAACCCTCATTTCAAAACCCTAAACACTAAACCCTAAGTGGAAAACTCTCAATCGTAAACCTCAAACGCAAAACCCTAAAACATGAGCCCTAAATCCTAACCCTATACCCTATACCCTAAACCCCAAAACTCTAAACCTTGATCCCCAAAGCCTCGAACTTCAAGAATAAACCCTTAACTCTTAACCTTGAGCCATGAGCCCTAATTTCTAAACCCTAAACCCACGAATCTTGAGCCCAAAAACCTAAATCCTCAATCTAGAAACCTTAAAATAGTTAGATTTGTAAAAGTTGGTATTTTCAAAACCCAAGATTTATGAAAATTCAGGACCTTCAAAAACTTGAGATTTTCAAAATAATCACGACTTTTGAAAAAGTTGCAATTTTAAACAAAGTTGTTATTTTTGAAAAGATCGAGATTTAAAATATGTCAGGTCTTTTAAAATGTTTAGATTTTCAAACAAGTTGGCATTTTTAAAAATGAATATGTCTAAAAAGTCTGGATTTTTGAAAGAGTTGGGTTTTTCACATTTTGAAGAGTCGGGATTTTTAAGAGTGTGGATTTTGAAAAATTTAGGTTTTTTTAAAACTTGACATTTTCAAAAAAATTAAGATTTTTTAATAGATGACGAGATTTTAAAAAATTTGATATTTTCCAAATAGTCGTGAATTTGTAAAAGTGAAGATTTTCAAAAAAGTCATGATTTTGGAAAATGTTGGGATTTTTAAAGCGTTAATATATTTGAAAGAGTCTTGATTTTTAAAAATCCCAACATTTTTCAAAATCTTGACTTCTTTGAAAATCTGGACTTTTTCAAAAATCTTCACTTTTACAAAATCACAACTTTTTGGAAAATATCAATTTTTTTGAAATCCCGTCTTTTCAAAAATCTTAAATTTTTCAAAAATTGAGACTCTTCAAAAATCCCAACTCTTTCAAAAATCCCAACTTTTAAAAAATCTTGACTTTTTAGAAATATTCATTTTTTGAAAACCCCAACTTATGACCATTTTCAAAGTGCCAACATTTTTTAAATGTTGATGTTTTCAAAAATAACAACTTTGTTTAAAATTTCAACTTTTTCAAAATTCGTGACTTTTTTGAAAATCTCCAGTTTTAGAAAAATCCCAAGCTTTTCAAACTACCAAATTTTTCCAAAGCTAACTATTTTAAGATTTCTTGGTTTAGGTTAGGGCTCAAGGGATATATTGTTTAGGGTTTAGGTTTTGGGCTCAATATTTGGGCTTTAGGGTTTAGGGATTAGGGCTCATGGCTCAAGGCGTAGGGTTGAGGTTCGGGGTTTGGGGATCAAGGTTTAGGGTTTACAAATTAGGTTTTAGGGTTAAGGGTTTAGGGATAGGATTTACTTTTATAAAATTCTAACTTTTTATAAATTTGTGACTTTTTTTAAAATTACAAATTTTTAAAAAATCACAATGAGTTTTTTTAAAATTGTGAACTTTTAAATTCATGACTATATCACTTTTAAGATCTTTGAAAATACAGACTTTTTGAAAATCATGACTTATTTAAAATCCTAATTGTTTCAAAAATGGGATATTTTTCAAATTGTGACTTTTTCAAAATTGTGACCCCTAAACCCTAAAACCTAAAACCTGAGTTGTAAACGCTAAATCCTAAACCCAAATATCCTAAACACTAAGGAAAAAATCCTTAATCCTAAACCATAAATAGTAAACCCTTAACACGGAATCCTAAACACTTAAACCTTGAGCCATAAAGCACAAACCCAAATCCCTAAATCGTAAAACCTAAAGTCTAAACCCCAAACCTTAAACCATAAACCCCGATCCCTAAATCCTAAGCCCTAAACCCTAAATAGTGAACCATAAAGCCTTAGGCCTAGCCGTTAACCTTTACCTTGAACAATGACCCCTAAGCCAAAACCCTAAACCCTATATCCTAAACTCATTACCCCAACCTCGAACCCTGAACCATGGACCCTTAGCCATGAACACTTAGACCTAAACCCTAAATCCCGACCCTACGCCCTAAACCCTAAACCCTAAACTACGAACCATATACCCTATAATCTTTAAACCTTAAGCTCTAATTGCTCCTAAAATAAAAATATTAAATCCTAAATACTAAAACCTCAATCGTAAACCATGATCCATACACCCTAAATGTAAAACACTCAACAGTAAACCTCGAACCCCAAACCCTAAAACCTCAGCCCTAAATCCTAACCCTAACCCTCCCGAACCCGATCGCAAAAAACCTAAAGACTAAATCCTTAACCCCGAATCCTAGGCCAAAAACCTAAACCCTAAATACTAAATCCCTAGAGCCCTAAACCCGTAACTAGAAACCTAAAAATAAGTAGAAATGAAAAAGTTGTTATTTTGAAAAAATGGAATTTTATAAAAGTCAAGATTTTGAAAAAGTTAGGATTTTAAAAAACTTGATATTTTATAAAAGTGAATGCTTTTACAAAAGTAACAATTTTAAATGAAGTTTGTATTTTTGAAAACATCAATATTTTTAAAATGTTAGGACTTTGAAAATGTTCATATTTTCAAACAAGTTGGGGTTCACAAAATATGAATATTTTGAAAGAGTGAGGATTTTTGAAATGTTGGGATTTTCGAAAGAGTTGGGATTTTTGCATTTTTGAAGAGTAAGGATTTTTGAAGAAACTAGATTTTTTAAAAAATCAAGATTTTTGAAAAATTTGACATTTTCAAAAAATTTAGGGTTTTTGAAAAGACTAGATTTTTAAAAATTTGAGATTTTCAAAAAAGTCATGATTTTTTAAAAGTGAAGATTTTTGAAAAAGTCGGGATTTTTTAAAAGTAAGGATTTTCAAAAAAGTCAATATTTTTGATAAAGTCAAGATTTTTGAATAAATCGGGATATTCAAAAAAGTCCTAATTTTTAATATTTACGATTTTTGTAAAAATAGAATTTTTTAAAAAGAAAGGATTTTCAAAAATGTTGGTATTTTTGGTAAAGTTGAGATTTTAAAAATTCAGGAATTATTAAAAATTTGGGATTTCTTCTAAAGTTTTTATTTTCAAAAACGTTGTAAGTTTTGAAATAGTTGTAATTTTTGAAAAAGTTAGGATTTTTGAAAACTTTATAATCTCAAAAAAGGGAAGATTTCAAAAATGTAGTGATGCACCAAGACTAGGAGGAACTTTAAAAGGTCATAATTTGTGGTCCAGGTGTCTATTTTAGTCTGTTTATTTTAAACCATACCTTTAAAAAATCTCAACTTTTTAAAAATATCAAGCTTTAAAAAATAAAATCAGAAGTTTGAATAATTTATATTTTCCAAAAATTCTGGATTTTTTAATATGGCGTGATTTTGAAAAAGTCATTATTTTCCAAAAAGTTGTGACTTTCACAAAATTTATGATTTTAAAGAATTTGTAATTTTAGAAAAGATGGAATTTCATAATTCTAAAAAGTTTGAATTTTAAAAATTGAGATTTTTAAAAAATCAAGATTATGAAAAGAATGGGATTTCAAAAATGCTAAGAATTTCTAGAAAGTTTGGAATTTTCAAAAAGATAAGATTTTGAAAAAATGTGCAATTTTCAAATAAGTCGAGAATTACAAAACTAAAAAGATTTTTAAATCCCAACTTTTTTGAATATCCTAATTTTTATAAAAGCCTAATATTTTAAAAATCTTTACTTTTTCAAAATTCCAACTTTTTATAAATTCGTGACTTTTTCAAAAATTACGATTTTTTATATAATAATATCACTTTCAAAATCATTGAAAATACAGACTTTCTAAAAATCACGACTTTATCAAAATCCTAACTATTTTAAAATCTAGATATTTTTTTAAATCATGATTATTTAAAAATAGTGACCCATAAACCCTAATATACCTTAAACCTAAAACCTGAAACCTGAAACCTGAAACCTGAGTCATAAACTCTAAAATCTAAACCCCAACATCCTAAACACTAAGCCCAAAACCCTAAATCTTACACCATAAACCATAAACCCTTAACACTGAATCCTAAACACTAAACCCTTAGCCATAAACCATAAACCTAAATCCCTAAATTGTAACTCCTAATCTCTAAACCCCAAAACTTAAACCTTAAACCCCAAACCCTAATCCCGAGCCATGAACCCTAAACCTACCCTAAGCCCTAAATCATAAAACAATATTCCCTAAACCCCTAACCCTGAGCCTTAAAATCTAAACCCTAAACTGTGAACCCTAAAGCCTTAGGCCTAACCCTAAACCCTATACCTTGAACTGTGAGCCCTAAGCCAAAACCCTAAACCCTAAACCCTAAACTCATAATCCCGAACCTCGAACATTAAGCCATGGACCTTCAACCATGAACATTGAGAAATAAACCTAAACGTTGACCCGTACGCCCTAAACCCTAAATTCTGAGCCCTATACCCTCTAAACCCTAAACCTTAAACTCTAATTACTCCTAAACCCTAAATTATGCATCTTAAACCCTAATACCCTAAATGCTAAATTATAAATACTAAACCATTAATCGTAAACCATGAGCCCTAAACAATAAATGTAAAACCGTCAACTCGAACCCCAAACCCTAAAACTTAAGTCATAAATCCTAACCCTAAACACTAAACACCAAAACCGTAAACCTTGATCCCCGAACCCTGAACCTCAACCATAAACCCTTGATCCTTGAGCCATGAGACATAATCCATAAACCCTAAACCTCAAATAAAGATTTAAAAATGTCGAGACTTTGAAAATGTTAAAATTTTCCAACAAGTTGGGATTTTTAAAAGAGTTGGGCTTTTGCATTTTGAAGAGTCAAGATTTTTAAAGATTATGAATTTATGAAAAAGTCTAGATTGTTTAAAAACTTGAAATTTACAAATATGTATGATTTTTGAAAAAAGACGGGATTTTAAAAAATTTGAGATATTCAAAAAGTTGTGTTTTGTAAAAGTGAAGATTTTCAAAAAAGTTAAGATTTTTGAAAACTCAAGAGTTTAAAAGAAGCAAGGATTTTGGAAATTTTTGGGATTTTTAAAATGTTAAGATTTTGGAAAAAGTATGGATATTTGAAAAATTCCCAATTTTTTATATTTGTGATTTTAAAAAAATATAATTTTTTAAAAAAAGTCCGTATTTTTGATAAAGTTGAGATTTTAGAAAATTTAGGAATTTTTAAAAAGTTGGGATTTTTGAAAAAAAAATGATTTTTGAAAACATGGTTTTATTTGACATAGTTACGATTTTTAAAAAAACTTATAATCTCAAAAAAGGCATGATTTCAAAAATGTAGTGATGTACCAAAATTAGCTCGAAATTGAAAAGGTCATAACTTGTGCTCTGGGTGTCCGTTTGAGTCCGTTTTTTCAAACCACATGTTTATAAATATCATCTTTATTAAAATATTAGGATTTAAACAAAAAAAGTTGATAGAATATTAGAGTCTGTTTGCAATGATTTTTGAAGAAGTCGTTATTTTCCAAAAAGTTGTGAATTTAAAAAAATTAGAATTTTAAAGAATTTGCAATTAAAAAAAAAAGATAGAATTTCATAATTCTAAAAAAGTTTGAATTTCAAATATTTTATAGTTTTTGAAAAAGTTGGGATTTTAAAAAAGTCACGATTATGAAAAGGTTGGGACAAAATTTTTAAAAAGAGGTAATTTTAAAATAAGTTGGGAATTAAAAACTGAAGAGATTTTTTAATCCAAACATTTTTAATATCCTATTTGTTTTTAAATCCTAAAATTTTCAAAATCTTTACTTTTTCAACATTCTACATTTTATAAAATCGTGATTTTTTCAAAAATTATGAATTTTTAAAAAATCATGAGTATTTTTCAATTCCTAACTTTATCACTTTCAAAATCTTTGAAAATACAAACTTTTTTAAAATCACGACTTTTACGAAATCCCAACTATTTCAAACTTGGGATATTTTTTAAATTGTGACTTTTTCAAAATCACGACCCCTAAACCCTAACACCTTAAACTTGAGTCTTAAATGCTAAACACTATACCCCAATATCCTAAACACTAAGCTGATAACCCTAAATCCTAAATCATAAACCCTTAACATTGAATCATAAACCCTAAACAAGCCATAAACCATAAACCTAAATCCCTAAATCATAAAACCTAAACTATAAACCACAAACCTTAAACAATAAACCCTAAACCCTAATCCCTGAGCCATAAAGCCTAAACCCTAAATAGTAACCCATGACCCCTAAGCCAAAAACCCTAAACCTTAAACCCTAAACTCATAACCATGAACAATGAGACTTTAACCCTAAAGCCTAACCCCTATGCCCTAAACCATAAAATCGAGCTCTATATCTTATAAACCCTAAACCTTAAGGTCTAATTGCTCCTAAACCCTAAATTTTGAGTCTTAAAACCTAAAACCCTAAATGTTAAATCCTAAATACTAGACCCGAATGTAAAACCTTCAACCGTAAACCTCAAACCCCAAACCCTAAAAACAGAGCCCTAAACCCACGAAAACGCTAAACCCCAAAACCCTAAAACCTAATTCTTAAACCCTAAACCTTGAACTTCAACCCTAATCCATAAACCCTCAACCTCGAAACCTTAAAATAGTTAGATTTGGAAAAAGTTATTATTTTGAAAAACTTGGGATTTTAAAAAGTCTAGATTTTGAAAAAGTTAGATTTTTTTAAAAAGTCACGAATTTTGAAAAAGTTGCAAATTTAAACAAAGTTTTTATTTTGTAAAATTGAAGAGTTTAGAAAAAGTTGGGAATTTTGTAAAGCCATGATCTTTTAAAAAGTCAAGATTTCAGAAAATTTTGGGATTTTTAAAAGGTCAAGATTTTTGAAAAATTATGGATTTTTGAATGAATTATGGATATTCAAACAAGTACCAATTTTTAATATTAGTGATTTTTGAAAAATTATATTTTTTTAAAAGAATTTTCAAAAAAGTTAAATTTTTTTGATAAAGTAAAGATTTTTGAAAATTCGGGAATTTTGAAAAAGTTGGGATTTCTGAAAAAGTTTTGATATTTGAAAATGTCACGATGTTTGAAATCGTTGCAATTTTCGAAAAATTTATAATCTCAAAAGATTCAACATTTAAAAAATGTAGTGATGCACCAAAATTAGTAGGAACTTGAAAACATCATAACTTGAACTTCAGGTGTCCATTTCTTATTTTGAAACCACATGTTTCAAAAATCTAAACTTTTAAAAATATCATGATTTTGAAAAAATTCAAAGAGTTCGAATAATTTAGATTTTCTAGAAATTATGAATTTTTAATATGTCATGATTATCCAAAAAGTTATGAATTTAAATAAATAGAATTTTATAGAATTTGCACTTTTGGAAAAAGATAGAATTTCATAATTCTAAAAAAATTTGAATTTCAAAAGCTGTAGTGGTTTTGAAACAGTTAAGATTTTCAAAAAAGTTAGGATTATGAAAAGGTTGGGATTTCGAATAAATATTAAGATTTCAAAGAATTTTTATTTCGAAAAAGCTAAATTTTTTGAGAAAGTTTGGAATTTTCAAAAAGATAAGATTTTGAAAAAGGTGCAATTTTCAAATAAGTTGGGAATTACAAAATTGAAAAGATTTTGAAACCTCAACTATTTTGAATATTCTTTTTTTTTTTAAAAATCCTAACATTTTCAAAATTCCAATTTTTATAAAATCACGACTTTTTAAAATATTAGAAATTTTAAAAAATCATGAGTTTTTTTAAAATTGTGAACTTTTTAAATTCATAACTTCATCACTTTAAAAATCTTTGAAAATACAAACTTTTTGAAAATTATGACTTTTACAAAATCCTAACTGTTTCAAAACGAGATATTGTTTAAATCGTGACTTTTTAAAATCGTAACCCCTAAATCCTAAACCTCTAACCTTGAGCCTTATACCATAAACCCTTAAAAGTAAACCCTAAAGCCTTAGGCCTAAACCTAAACCCTAAACCCTATACCTTGAACTATGAGACCTAAGCGAAAACCCTAAACCCTAAACCATTAGCTAGAGACCTAAACCCTATACTCATAACCCCGAAACTCAAACCCTAAGCCATGCACCGTCAACCATGAACACCGAGACATAAACCCTAAATCCTAAGCCCTATGCCCTATACCCTAAACTCGAGCCCTATACCCGATAAACCATAAACCTTAAGCTCTACTTGCTCATAATCCCTAAGTTTTGAGTCTTAAATCGTAAAACCGTAAATGCTAAATCCTAAATACTAAATACTCAATCATAAATCACGAGCCCTTAACCCTAAATACAAAACCCTCAACCACAAACTTTGAACCCCAAACCACTAACTCTATACCCTAAAACTTAAACCCCAAAACCCTAAAAGCCTAAAACCTAATTCTTAAACCCTAAACCTTGATCCATAATCCCCGAACCACAACCCTAAACCCTTAACCCCGAGCCCTAATCCATAAACCCTGAATCCTAAGCCCAAACAAATTAAACCTTAATCCCTTGAGCCCTATTCCCTCAACCTAGAAACCTTAAAATAGTTAGATTTGGAAAAATTTGGTATTTTGAAAAACTTGGAATTTTCAAAAAGTAAAGATTTTTAAAAAGTTAGGGTTTTCAAAAACTTAAGATTTTAAAAAAGTCACGTCTTTTGAAAAAGATACAATTTTAAACAAACTTGTTATTTTTGAAAACATCAAAATTTAAAATATGTTGGGACTTTGAAAATGTTTAGTTTTTCAAAGTTGGGTTTTTCGAAAAATAAATATTTTGAAAAAGTTGAGATTTTTGGAAAGTTGGGATTTTCGAAAGAGTTCAGTTTTTCACATTTTTTAAGAGTCAGGATTTTTAAAGAGACGATATTTTTGGAAAAGTCAGGAGTTTTCAAAAGTCTAAATTTTCAAAAAATTCAAGATTTTTTAAAATGTTGGGATTTTAAAACATCAATATATAGAAAAAGTCTAGATTTTTGAATAAGTCGGGATATTAAAAAATTCTCGATTTTTAATATTTGTGAATTTCAAAAAATATATAATTTTTGTAAACATTAAGGATTTTTAAAAATGTTGGCATTTTTGATAAGGTTGAGATTTTAGAAAATTCAAGAATTTTAAAATGTTGGGATGTGCCAATGTACTGATGCGCCAAAATTAAGAGGAACTTGAAAAGGTCATAACTTGTGCTCTGGTTGTCCTTTTGAGTCCATTTTTGATTTTGAAACTACAAGTTTCAAAAATCTTAACTTTTTTTTAAAATATAAGGATTTTCATAAAAAAAAGTTGGGAGTTTGAGTTATTAGATTTTCTAAAAATTCTGCATTTTTAATATGTCATGATATTTGAAAAGTTAATATTGTCAAAAAAGTAGTGAATTTCAAAATATTTAGGATTTAAAAGAATTTCCAATATTAGAAAAGGAGAGAATTTCATAATTCTAAAAATCTTGAATTTCAAAATTTTTGGTGTTTTTGAAAATGTTGAGATTTTGAAAAAAATCAAAATTATGAAAAGATTGGGATTTCAAAAAAAAATGTGATTTCAGTAAAGTTGTGATTTCGAATACGCCAAGTATTTCGAGAAAATTGGAATTGTCAAAAAGACAAGATTTTCAAAAAGGTGTAATTTTCAAATAAGTCGGACATTACAAAAGCTGAAGAGATTTTTAAATCCCAACTATTTTTAATATCCTAATTTTTTATAAAAATCCTAACATTTTCAAAATCTTTATTTTTCCAAATTCCAACTTTTTATAAAATCACGATTTTTTCAAAAATTACAAATTTTTTAAAAAATAGAGAGTTTTTAAAATTTTGAACTTTTTAAAATCATGACTTTAACACTTTCAAAATCTTTGAAAATACATACTTTTGTAAAATCATGACTTTCTCAAAATGATAACTGTTTTAAAATCAGAATATTTGTGAAACCATGACTTTTTCAAAATCGCGACCCCTAATCTCTAAACCCTAAACTCTAAATTCTGAAACCTATGTCATAAACACTAAACCCTAAACACCAAACATCCTAAACATTAAGCCCAAAACCCTAAATCCTAAACCATAAACCATAACCCCTTAACACTTTGAATCCTAAACCCTAAACCCTCCGCCATAAAACATAAACTCTAAACCCAAAACCTTAAATAATAAACCCTAAACCATAAACTCCTAACGCTAAGCCTTAAACCCTAAACCCCAAATAGTGAACCTTAAAGCCTTAGGCCTAATCCTAAAACCTCAACTTTATACCTTGAACCCGAGCCCTAAGTAAAAACCATAAACCCTAAATATTTACCTAGAGACCTAAACCCTAAACCCAAAACTCATAATCCCAAATCTTGAACCTTGAGCCATAGACTCCAAACCATGAACACCGAGTCCTTAACCCTAAACCCGACCCCTATGCCCTAAACCCTAAACTCTAAGCCCTATACCCTATAAACCCTAATAATTAAGCATTTGGCGAACATATACAATAATTACAAGAAGAAGTGTGAAAGAAGCTACATAATAGTAATGATAAGTATAAGGAAATAATAGATGCGCATGGTGGAGAAAGGTATTTACAGTTGGTGAGTTGGTTATGGTATACATGCGAAAGGAAAGGTTTGCAAAATGAACCTATAACAAGCTGAAGTACAAGAAGATTGGTCCCTACAAAATCATGAAAAAATAAATGATAATGCTTATGAGGTGTAATTTTAAGGGAATTTTGATATTACTCCAGTGTTTAATGTTTTAGATTTGTATTCTTTTCATGGGGATAGTGTAGAAGGGGACGTTATTGATGACGTAGTAGATTGGAGGAAATAGGTTCTGGTGAAAAAGAAAGAAGAAGTGGATCAGATTCTAGATTTGACAACAATGGATACAGGACAAGGGAAATATAATAAATATTTGGTACATTAGAAAGGACTGGAATTAGAGGAGGACAATACTTGGGTCACAGAGTGGAAGATTAAAAAGTTGGATGCAGATAAATGGAAGTAGTTTGAAGAAGACAACTTGCAGGAGTTGTGTTTTTTTCAAGCAGGGAGAATGATGCACCAAAATTAGTAGGAACTTGATAAAGTCATAACTTGAGCTTCGGGTGTCTATTTGAGTCCTTTTTTTTTAAACCACATGTTCCGATGGGATGAATCTACCAGTAAATTAACCCTACTAGTTTGAGCAAATTTTTGCACATTTTCAGTCCCAAAATGTGTAGTCTTAAGGCTGAAAATTAGGATTTAAGTCTATTAGTTACATTATGAGTTAGAAATTTGGCAATTCCTCTAATATAGGAATGTAGAAGATTAGTGGAGATTTATGTGCGGTATGAATAAACATTCGAACTTACAAAGAATAGCAGGTTCTAGTAAACTATTAAAATTAGTAATTTCTGTCACTTAGAGTAGATTTAGTCAAAGTTAGTTAGAGTTTACTTGAAAATTCGAGTTGGGAGTTATTTTCCTATTTACGAAACATTGTAATTCATGATTCAATAATGAACAAGGAGATCTATTTCTATTTTAGAGTTCATGACTTTATTACTTCCAAAATCTTTGAAAATATAGACTTTTTTGAATTCCTAATTGTTTCAAAATTGAGATATTTTTGAAATCATGATTTTTTCAAAATCGTAAACCCTAAACCCTAAACCCCTAACCCCGAGACTTAAACCCTAAACCCTAAAGAGTGAACTCCTAAAATCTTAGGCCTAACCCTAAACCTATACCTTTAGCCGTGAGCCCTAATCCAAAACCGTAAACCCTAAACCTTTATTTAGAGATTTAAACCCTAAACCCTAAATTCATAACCTCGAACCTTGAACCTTGAGCCTTGTATGATTAACCATGACTAGTATGCCTTAAACTATGAGCCCCTATAAAACCTAAACTTTAAGTTCGATTAGTAATAAACCCTAAAACCCTAAATGCTAAATCCTAAATACTAAAGCCTCAATCGTAAATCATGAGCCCTAAACCCTAAATGAAAAAACCTTAACTGTAAACCTCGAACCCTAAAACCTAAGTCCTAAACCCTAAACATTGATCACCGAACATTGACCCTCAACCCTAAACCCTCAATCCCGAGCTCTAATCACTAAACTTTAAACACTAAACCCTAAATGTTGAATCTTGAGCCAAAAATCTAAACCATAAACACTAAAATTCCTGAGCCCTAAACCTCAACCTAGAAACCTTAAAAAAGTTGTTTTGGAAAAAGTTAATATTTTGAAAAACTTGGGATTTTCAAAAATTCCAGATTTTTGAAAAATTCAGGAGTTTAAAAAACTTGAGATTTTCAAAAAGTCACAACTTATGAAAAAGTTGGAATTTTAAACAAATTTGTTATTTTCATAAACATCAAGATTTAAAAAATGTTCGACTTTGAAAATGTTCAGATTTTCAAACAACGGTTTTTCAAAAATGAATATTTCAAAAAAATCAAAAAAATTTAAAAGTTGGGATTTTCACATTTTTGAAGAGTCGGTATTTTGAATAGTTTGAATTTTTTAAAAAGCCAAGATTTTTGAAAATGTGACATTTTCAAAAAAGTTAAGATTTTTGAAAAGAGTATATTTTGAAAAATTGAGATTTTCCCAAAAGTCTTGATTTTGTAAAAGTGAAGATTTTTGAAAAGTCAGGATTTTCAAAAAGTCAAGATTTTGGAAAATGTTGGGATTTTTAAAACATCAAGATTTTTAATTAAGTCGGGATATTCAAGAAAGTCCTGATTTTTATATTTCTAATTTTTGAACAAATATAATTTTTTAATAAAGTAAGGATTTTAAAAAAGTCAGTATTTTTTATAGTGTTGAGATTTTAGAAAATTCAAGAATTGTTAAAAAGTTGGGATTTCTGAAAAAGTTTTGATTTTCAAAAATGTTGCCGCCATTTTTTAAATAGTTACAAATTTCGAAAAAGTTAAGATTTAAAAAATATATATAATCTCATAAAAGTCAAGATTTCAAAAATGTAGTGATGCGCCAAAATTAGAAGAAACTTGTAAAGGTCATAACTTGTGTTTCGGGTGTCCGTTTGAGTCCAATTTTTTGAAACCACATGTTTCAAAAATCTCAACTTTTTCAAAATATAAATATTTTCAAAAAAAAAGTTGAGAGTTTGAATATTTCAAATTTTCCAAAAATACTAAATTTTTTATTATGCCATAATTTTTGAAAAAGTCATTATTTTCCAAAAAGTTGTGAATTTCAAAAAATTATTATTTTAAAGAATTTGCAATTTTAGAAAATGATAAAATTTAATAATTCTTAAAAAGTTTGAGTTTCAATTTTTTTTAGGATTTTTGAAAAAGTTGTTATTTGCAAAAAGTTAGGATTATGAAAAGGTTGTGATTTCAAACAAAAATAGGGATATCAATAAAGTCCTGATTTGAAAAAAGCCAGGAGTTTTGAGAAAGTTTGGATTTTCTAAAAAGAAAAGATTTTGAAAAAGGTGCAATTTTCAAATAGGTCAGAATTAAAATATTGAAGAGATTTTTAAATCCCAACTTTTTGAATATCCTATTTTTTTAAAATTCTAATATTTTCAAAATTTTATCACGACTGTTCATTGTTTCGCTATTGTTCCATGGTTGCTACCAGATGTACCTCTAACCCTAATCATGTCCATGGCGGCGGCTCTGCTCCTGGACGGGAAAACAATGCGGCTGCGGGTATGGGTTTCACGGGAGACACCAGGGCTAGGGTGGGCAGCGGATCTCCTTCCTCCCAGGCGATGGTCAGGCCCGTAATTCGGCTCCTGCACGTCTGGCTGTAACGCGACCCTTTCACTCTGTAGTTGGAGGCGGCACGACCTTGGAGGCTAATCAAGAGGACTCGGCCCTATCTTGGATTAATCTCACTTTTACATCCTCTGAGGATGGCGGCACAATCACCGGTCAGGCTCCCCCTGGTGGAGATGGAGCACCTGTACTGGGAGTTCACCATGCTCTTGACGGGACTGGCCAAGGCGCATCTATTCATGGCCCCACTGTAACCTCATTCAAGGATGCATTAAGGGGTAAGGATTCTCCTATGAAGCCAGCAGACAATACTCCATGCATAACATTTGGGGAGGAGGTCATTACAACTGAAAAATACTATCAGGAACATGCTCTGATCTACAGATTTGGAGGACTCTGGCCCAGCCTTCCTGACCTACACGCATGGATTTCCAAGCACTGGACTCCTTTGCTCGTTGGGAGGTTAGACTTATATCCGTGTGCTAAAGGTATCTTCATTGTGACTTTCTCTTCAATTGCTGATAAAAACTCCATCGCTTCCAAGCTTTGGGTTTGCCAATCTAAGTACCTGATCATTAAACCCTGGTTCCCCTCTTTTAACCCGCTCACTGAGTCTTTTTCATGCAAACCTGTTTGGATCCGACTGCCCCATTTACCCCTCCAATTTTGGAGCGGTGAATGTTTGAAATCTATTGGAAACACCTTGGGAACTACACTTTTTATAGATTCTCAAACTTCTGATTACACCCACACTACCTATGCTCGGATCTTGGTGGAACTTGACACGGCTAAAAACCTCCCAGCAACCATTGATCTTAGGGTGCAAAACAGAACTTGGTCACAACCTTTAGATTACGAGGGTCTTCCATTTCGATGCAGAAGGTGTTTCTGTTTAGGTCATACCTCTATTGCTTGTGGGTTGGCAAAGAGCCAGCATGAGAAACACAGTTGGTGGAAAGATGCCCTCCCAGAACATTTGGTTTTCGATGCAAAAGAGGACCTTGATTCAAATTCAAATGCTAAGGTTGAATCTGGCTTTGTCCCTGAAATCCCTTTATCAGAAAATCCTATTGCCAACAGCAAGGAAATTGCAACAAATTTATCTCATTTAGTTGTTGACAGCATGGAAAAATTATCTCATGAAAACAATGATGTTGTTTCAGTTGGAAATTTTGCAACTTTGGAGGATTCTCCTTTTTCTAACCCTCCATTCGTGGAGGCATCATCAGGGTGGGTAACTGTCCGTAAAAAGAAAAAGGTTATTTTAAAGAATGCCACTTCTCCGCCTCGATGATTTGTCTCTCTTTTGGTGTTCGGCTGTTCTACATTGTCCCATGTCTTTGCCGAACATTGTTTTTTGGATTTGCCATGGTGTTTGTGGTGCAATTCCTGACTGGTTGTTGTTTTTCAACTGTTTTTTGCTGAATTGTTACTGGGTGTTGGTTCTTTTCTAAGCAGATTGTTTTCTGTTGTTGGGCTTTCATGATTCAATCTTGGCTTTTGAGCCTTCATGTACAAGGGTATAGTCCCTTTCAAAAAACTATTTGCCAATAATAAAAAAAAAACATTTTCAAAATCTTTACTTTTTCAAAATTCCAACTTTTTATAAAATCTTGACTTTTTTGAAAATTTCAAATTTTTAAAAATATTACGAGTTTTTAAAAAATTGTGAACTTTTTAAATTCATGACTTTATCACTTTCAAAATCTTTGAAAATACAAACTCTTTTGAAATCCTAACTATTTCAAAATCAGGATTGCTTTTTAAATCATGATTTTTTCAAAATTGTGACCCTTAAACCCTAAACCCCAACATCCTAAACACTAAGCCCAAAAACTAAATACCAAACAATAAACCATAAACCCTTAAAACTGAATCCTAAACCCTAAACCCTCAGCCATAAACCATAAAACCAAATCCCTAAATCATAAAACCTAAAATCTAAACCCCGAACCTTAAACAATAAACCCTAAACCTAGATCCCTGATCAATGAATCCTAAACCCTAAACCCTAAATAGTGAGCACTAAATCCTTAGGCCTACCCCTAAACACTCAACCCTAGACCTTGAACTGTGAGCCCTAAGTCAAAACTATAAACCATAAACCGTGAGCTAGAGACCTAAACCCTAAACTCATAACCCTGAATCTCAAACCTTGAGCCATGGACACTAAGAACTAAAACCTAAACCCCGACCCCTATGCCCTAAACTCTGAGCCCTATACCCTATAAACCCTAAACCTTAAGCTCTAATTGCTCCTAAACCCTAAATTCTGAGTCTTAAACCCTAAAACCCTAAATGCTAAATCCTAAATACTAAACCCTCAATCGTAAACCATGAGCCCTAAACCCTAAATGTAAAACCCTCAACCATACATCAAAACCCAAAACTCTAAAACCTAATTCCTAAACCCTAAACCTTGATCCCATAACCCTGAACCTCAACCCTAAACCGTGAACCCCGAGACCCGAGCCCTAATCCGTAAACCCTAAACCACAAATTTTGAGGTCAAAAACTTAAGCCCTAAAACCTCAACCTAGAAACCTTAAAATAGGTAGTTTTGGAAACACTTGAATTTTCGAAATGTCAAGATTTTGAAAATTCAACATTTAAAAAAACTTAAGATTTTCAAAAAGTCACGACTTTTGAAAAAGTTGCAATTTTAAACAAAGTTGTTATTTTTGAAAACATCAAGATTTTAAAAATGTTGGGACTTTGAAAATGTTCAAATTTTCAAACAAGTTGGGGTTTTTGAAAAATGAATATTTCAAAAGTTCATGATTTTTGAAAAATTGGGATTTTGAAAGAGTTGGGATTTTCACATTTTTAAGAGTCTAGATTTTTAAAATGTCAATATTTTTGAAAAACTTGACATTTTCAAAAAAGTTAGGATTTTGGAAAAGACGGGATTTTTAATAAATTGAAAATTTCCAAAAAGTCTTGATTTTGTAAAAGTGAAGATTTTCAAAAAAGTCAAGATTTTGAAAAGTTAGGATTTTACAAAAAGTCAAGATTTTGGAAAATGTTGGGATTTTTGAAAGTTCAAGATTTTTGAATAAATTAGGATTTTCGAATAACTCGGGATATTCGAAAAAGTCCCGATTTTTATATTTGTGATTTTGAAAAAATATATTTTTAAAAAAATTAAGGATTTTAAAAAGTCAACATTTTTGATAAAGTTGAGATTTTAGAAAATTTTGGAATTTTTAAAAGTTGGGATTTCTGAAAAAGTTTTGATTTTAGAAAACGTTGTAATTTTTGAGATAGTTGTAAATTTTGAAAAACTTGGTTTTTTTCAAAAAAGTTATAAATTTAAAAAGTCAAGATTTAAAAATGTAGTGAAGTGCCAAAATTAGCAGGAACTTGAAAAGGTCATAACTTGTGCTCGGGAGTCCATTTTTTAAACCACATGTTTAAAATATCTCAACTTTGAAAAAATATCGGGATTTAAAAAAGGTCAAGAGTTTGAATAATTTAGATTTTTTTGTAAATTCTGGATTTTTAATATGTCATGATTTTTGAAAAATTCATTATTTTCCAAAACGTTGTGAATTTAAAAAAAAAAAGATTTTAAAGAATATGCAATTTTAGAAAAAGTTTGAATTTCAAAAGTTTTATGGTTTTTGAAAAAGTTGAGATTTTCAAGAAAGTCACAATTATGAAATGGTTGGGATTTCAAAAAAGTCGTGATATCAAAAAAAAGTCAAGAATTCTCGAGAAAGTTGGGATTTTCATAAAAGACAAGATTTTGAAACAAGGTGCAATTTTTAAATAAGTCGGGAATTACAAAACTAAAGAGATTTTTAAAACCCAACTATTTTGAATTTCGTAATTTTTAAAAAAATCCTAATATTTTCAAAATTCCAACTTTTTATAAAATCGCGACTTTTTCAAAAATTATGATTTTTTATAAAATCTTGATTTTTTTAAATTTGTGAAAATTTTAAATTCATGACTTTATCCCTTTCAATATATTTGAAAATCATGACTTTTCACAATCCTAACTGTTTCAAAATAAGGATATTTTTTAGATCATAAACGCTAAACCCTAAAAGCTGAAATTTGAGTTGTAAATGCTAAAGCAGTAAACCCCAACATCCTAATTACTAAGCCCAAAATAATAAATCCTAAACCCTCAACCATAAACCCCAAACCTTAAACCATAAACCTTTTCCTTAATCCCTATAAAATAAATCCTAAACCTTGAACAGTTGAACCCTAAAGCCTTAGGCCTAACCCTAAACCCTAAATCTTTAGCTAGAGTACTAAATCCTAAACCCTAAATTCATAACCTGAATCTTGAACCCTAAATCCTGATCCCTATGTCTAAACCTGAAATTTTGAAATCGTTAAGATTTTCAAAATGTTAATTTTATAAAAAAGTAAAGTTTTTTGAAAAGTCATGATTTTAAAAAAATTGGGGATTTCAAAAATGCTTAGATTTCAAAATAGACAAAGAGATTAAAAAGTTTGGATTTTGAGAAATTTGGGATTTTCCAAAAGTTGAGATTTTCAAAAAGGTCAAGAGTTTTGAAAAAGTCTCGATTTTTAAAAATGTTGTTATTTTTAAAACATTTGGATTTGAAAAATGTCGGTAATTTCAAATTGTTATAATTTTCAAAACAGTTAGGATTTTCAAAAATGAATATTTTGAAAAAGTTAAGGATTTCAAAAAGTTGGGATTTCAAAAAAGTTGGGATTTTCGAAAGAGTCGATTTTGAAAGAGAATTTTTGAAGAGTCCGGATTTTTTAAAAAGTCATGATTTTTTAAAAAAAAGTTAGGATTTTAAAATAAACTAAGATTTTCAAAAAAGTCATGATTTTAAAAAACGTCAAGATTTTTGAAAAGTTAGGATTTTTGAAAATGTTGGGATTTTCAAAACGTCAAGATTTTTTTAAAAGTTAGGATTTTTTAATAAGTCGGTATATTCGAAAAGGCCACAATTTTTAATATTTGTGATTTTTGTAAAAAGTAAGGAGTTTCCAAAAATTCACAATTGTTTAATAAAGTTGGGATTTTAGAAAATTTGGGTATTCCAAAAAATTATAAATTTTCGAAAATATCGTGATTTTTAAAATAGTTGCGATTTTTAAAATAGTCATGATTTTTGAAAATGTTGGGATTTTTGAAAAAATTAGAATTTCAAAAATTCAAGATTTCATAAATGTAGAGATTTCAAAAAAGGGAATAATTTCTAAAAAATCAAAATTTTCAAAAAGATTATGATTTTGAAAAAGTTGTGAGTTCGAAAAGTTGATTTTTTTTTTTTTTTTAAATTTGGGATTTAAGAAAAGTTTAAAGTTTTGAAAATTTAGGAAATTTTGAGAAACTCATGATTTTTGAAAAAGTAGCAATTTTCTATATTTTGAAAAACTCAATTTTTGAAAAAGTCAAAATTTGAAAAAGTCATGTTTTTTTCAAAAGTTTAGATTTAAAAAAAGGTTTTCAAAATTTGATTTTTTTAGAAAGTTAAAAGTCTAGATTTTGAATAAGTCATGATTTTCAAAAAGTCAAGATTTTTTAAATTTTGATATTTTTGAAAACATTGCAAATTTAAAAACTTAAGAATTTTAAAGAAGTCAAGATTACAAAAACTTTTGATTTCTGAAAATACAAAATTTTGAAAGAGTGAAGATTTCAAAAATCAAGATTTTCTAAAAAATCTGGATATTTGAATAAGTTGGGATTTTAAAAAGTAGATACTTTTTAAAAAAATTGGGATTTTGAAAAAAATTGCGATCTTTAAAAAACTTGTGATTTTAGAAAAGTTAGAATTTCATAATTTTAAATAGTTAGAATTTAAAAAAATTAGGATTTTTGAAAAGTCAAGATTTGAAAAAAGTAAGGATTATGAAAATTTTTGGGTTTCAAAAATATACATTTTGAATAAGTCGTTATTTCGAAAAACCCATGATTTTTAAAAGAGTTGAGATTTTTTTAAAATGTGAGAATTTTGAAAATTTTGGGATTTTGAAAAAATTGGGCTTTGAAAAATGTTGTGATTTCATAAAAGCCAAGAATTTTGAAGAATTTAATAATTAAAAAAGACAACATTTTTAAAAAGTCACAATTTTCAAAAAAGTTGGTAATTACAACACTACTGATTTTTGAAAAAGTGAGGATTTTTTAAAACTTTGCATTTTCTAAATACCATTTTTTTTTTCAAAAATCCTTATTTTTTCCAAAATCTAAACATTTTCAAATTCTCGAGTTCTCAAAATTCTGAATTTTTTATACGATCATAACTTTAAAAATCTTTTAAATCCAAACTTTTTAAAAATTCTGTCTTTTTCAATTCTTTATTGTTTCAAAATTGGGACATTTGCTAAATCGTGAATTTTTTTAATAAATCTCAACCCCTAAACCCTTAAACCTAAAACTTGATCCGTAAACCCTAAACCCTAAACCCCAAAAACCTAAACACTAAACCCTCAACCCCGAGGCCTAATCTCAAAAAGCTAAACCCTAAAACCTAAACTCTAAACCCTAAACATTGAATCATAAACCCTAAACCCTAATCTCTAAACCCCAAAACCCTAAACCTTAAACACAAAACTCATAACCCCAACCTGAACCATGAACTTTGAGCTCTCAACCCTAAAAATGTACCTTGAGATCTAAACTCCGAGAACTAAACCCTAAACCTGAAGCCTAAGCCTAAAAACCTAAAACCCAAAAAACTAAATCCCTTGAGCCCTAAACCTTAAACCCTAACATTTAAAAATAAGCCTCTTTTAAAAAATCGTGACTTGTTCAAAACTCTTGATTTTTTGAAAATACCAAGTTTTTTAAAACCACAACTTTGTCAAAAATATTGACTTTTTACAATTCGATATTTTAAAAAGTCAAGCTGTTTGAAAAGGTCAAGATTTTTGAAAACTTTGTATTTTTGAAAGAGTTAGGAATTTTAGATAAAGTTAAGATTTAGAAAAAGTTAGAATTTTTAAAAATATGAGATTTCAAAAATGTCATAATTTCATAAAATTTTGGGTTTTTGAAAAAGTTGTGATTTCAAAAAGTTAGCGAGATTTTGAAAACTGAACAAGATTTTCGAAAAAGTAGGGGATTAAAAACTAGGGGTTTTTAAAAAGTTGGGATTCCAAAATATTTGAGATTTAATAAAATTTAGGATTTTTAAAAAAGTAGTAATTTTTTAAAAATTCATGATTTTTGAACATTTCATAATTTCAAAAAAGTGAGAATTTTTCAAAAATATTGAAAATTCAAAGTCACGACATTTTGAAAATCCCATCTTTTCTCAAAATCCTAACAAGTTTTTTAAAATCTCAACTATTTGCAAAAGTCACTGTTTTTCAAAAAAGTTGGGATTAATGAAAAAGTCGTGATATTTGAAAATTTGAGATTTTTAAAAGGTGGTTAATTTCAAAAAAGTCACAGTTTTCAAGAAAGTTGTTATTTCGAGAAAGTCGGGATTTTTAAAGTTGGGATTTTGAAATTTTAAGATTTCAAAAAAGTTAAAATATCGAAAAACTTAGTATTTAAATAAAAAGTCAAGATTTTCAGAAAACTTGGGATTTTGAAGAGTTTGAATTTTTCAAAATTTAAGATTTTCTATAAAACTTTAGATTTTCAAAAATTCAAGGTTTTTAAAAAGTTGGGATTTTCAAAAAGTTGGGATTTTTTAAAAGTAAGGATTTTGGAATGTGTTGGGATTTTTAAAACTTCAAGATTTTTGAATAATTTGGGATTTTGGAAAATGTCACGATTTTTGAAAATGTCATTATTTTTGAAATAGTCATTATTTACAATAAAGTTGGGATTTTATAAAAGTCTATATTTTGAAAATGCTGGGATTTTTAAAAAGTCGCAATTTTTGAAAAGTGACAATTTTCTAAAAAGTCAATATTTTTGAAAAATTTAGAATTTAGAAATAGTTAGTTTTTAAAAAGGTTGGGTTTTTGAAAAATTTAGGATTTTTGAAAAATTCAATATTTTAAAAGTGACAATTTTTGAAATTTTGGGATTTACAAAAAGTTAGGATTTTTGATAAAGTCGGTATTTTGAATAATCTCATGTTTTTCAAAATCACAACTTTGATCAAAACTTGACTTTTTGAAAACTCCCAATTTTTTAAAATCTCAAACTTTTGAAAAGTCAAGATGTCTAAAAAATTTTGGATTTTGAATTATTGAGATAATCCAAAAAATTTTAATTTTCAAATAAGTCAAGGTTTTCAACAAAGTCAATATTTTTGAAAAAGATAGTATTTAAAAAAACCTAGGGATTTTAAAAATTTCAGGATTTTGAAGAAGTCATGATTTTAAAAATGGTAGGATTTTTGTAAATCCTGTATTTTATGAAGCTAAGATTTTTTAAAATGTTGGGATTTCAAAAAGTATGCATTTTTGAAAAAGTTGATATTTTTGATGAATACTAGATATTAAAAATTCACATTTAAAAAAAAAAAGGGATTTTCAAAATTTTCATGACTTATCTAAAAATGTGGACTTTTCCAAAATATTAAGTTTTTAAAAATTTGAGGAATTGTATAATTAAGATTTTCAAAAATTCTAGATTTTAAAAAGTTTGGATTTCATTAAAGTTGCTTTTGAAAATTTTTAGGATTTTTGAAAACTAGATATTTTTAAAAAATTTGGGATTTTGAAAGAAATTATGATTTTCAAAAAAGTTTTGATTTTAGAAAAAGTCAAGATTTTCAAAAATTTGTTATTTTAAAAAATTCACAATTTGGTGAATGTCTATATTTTCAAAAAAGTGGAGATTTTTGAAAAGTTGAAATTTTAAAAAAATTAGGATTTTGGAAAATGTTGGGATTTTGAAAACATCAAAATTTTTAAAATGTCAAGATTTTTGTATAAATCGGGATATTAGAACAAAGTAACGACTTTTAATATTTGTGATTTAAAAAGACAGATTTTTTTAAAAAGTAAGAATTTGAAAAAAAGTCAACATTATCAATAAAGTTGGAATTTTAGAAATTTTGGGAATTTTTAAAAAGTCGAGATTTCTGAAAAACTATAGATTTTTTTAAATATCGCAATTTTTGAAAAAGTTCCGAATTTTGAAAAAGTTAGTATTTGAAAAAAGACAAGATTTCAAAATGTAAAGATTTAAAAAAAGGAAATTTTTTGATAAGCTTAAAATTATAAACAAGGTCATGATTTTGAATAGTGTGTATTTTTAATTATTTTGGGATTTTAAAGAATTTTAGAAAAAGTGTAGATTTTCAAAAAAATTGAGATTTTGAAAAAAGTTTGGAAAAAGTTTAGGTTGTTGAGGTTTAGGTATAGGGTTAAGGGTTTTAAGTTTAGGTTTTAGGGTTTAGGGGTCGTAATTTTAAAAAAGTTACAAATTAAAAATGGTGATTTTGAAAAAGTTAGGATTTTGAATCCATGATTTTTAAAATGTCTATATTTTCAAAATTCTAACTTTTTGAAAATTCTAAAATTCTAGCTTTTACAAAATCGTGACTTTTAAAAAATCATAATATTTTTTAAAATCTAAAATTATTAAAAAATAATTTTAGTTTTAAAAATCTAGACTTTTTTGAAAATTCAGACTATTCAAAAATGCCGACCTTTTTTAAAATCTTAACTTATCTTAATGGCCTTATTTTTCCAAAAATCTTGAATTTTTGAAATCATGACATTTTTTTAAATATTGAATGTTTCAAAATAAAAACTTTTTTAAAATTTTGAATTTTTTAAATTTGTGACTTTTTCAAAAATATCAACTATTTTGAAAAATGAATTATTCAAAATCCATACATTTTTGAAAAGCTATATTATTCAAACTCCTGATTTTTTCAAAAATCCTTATTTTTTAATAAAGTCAAGATTTTTGAAAAGTCGACATTTTTAGAGAAATCCTATTAAATTTTAAAATTCTCAATTTATAAAAAAATTGCAATTTTTTTAATATTCATTGTTTATCTAAAATCTTAACTTTTTGGAAAATCTTGACTTTTTTGAAATCCCAAATATTTCAAAAATCGTGACCTTATAAAAAATCATTTTTTTAAAACAATCTGATTTTTTAAAATCTCAACTCATTCAAAAATCTAGAATTTTTCAAAAATTCAGACTTTACAAATATCTAGACATTACAAATATCTTAAAATTTTGAAATCATGATTTCTTCAAAATCTAAACTTTTTAAAAATCCCTAGTTTTTTTAAAATACCATCTTTGTCAAAAATATCGACTTTGCTTTAATTCTAACTTAATAAAAAAGGAAAATTTTGTGAAATATTGATTATTAAAAATCCCAACTTTTTCTGAAATTATGACTTTTCAAATTTCTGGGGTTTTCAAAAAGTCAGGTTTTCAAAATAGTTGTGATTTTGAAAAAGAGGAGATTATTCAAAATACAAAAATTTTCAAATATACTAACATTTTGTAAATCCCTACATTTTAAACAGTTTGATTTTGTGAAAATCCCAACTTTTGAAATATCCTAACTTTAAGAAAGATCGAGACTATTCAAAATCTCAAATTTTACGAAAATCTTGAATTTTTCAAAAATTCTGATCTTTTGAAAATTTTGAATTTTTTTAAAATCTTGATTTTAAAAAAATCTCCCTTTTAAATAAACCTAATTTTTTAAAATCTTGACTTTTCCTAATTTTTGAATTTTTAAAAATATTGAATTTTTAGAAAATTTGCTGCTTTTTCAAAAATCGCAACAATTTAAAAAATCACGATATTCTTTAAAATCAAAAGTTTTTCAGAAATCCCAACTTTTTAAAAATCCTTGAATTTTCTAAAATCTCAACTTTAAAAAATGTGACTTTTTTACAAATACTTAATTTTTCAAAAACCATACTTTTTCGAAAATGGTAAATATTTAAAATTGTGACATTTTCGATAATCCCGACTTGTTCGCAAATCCTAAATTTTTCAAAAATTGACGTTTCCATAATTCAAACATTTTCCAAAACACTGAATTTTTGATAATTTTGAGTTTTTAAAAATATCAATTTTTTGAAAATCTTGACTTTTAACAAATCCTTAACTCTAAACCCTAAAACCTACCATGGGCCCTAAACCATAAATCCTAAACGCTAAAACCTAAACCCTAAACCCTAAATCCTAAACCCCGAGACCTAATTCAGTAAACCCTAAACCTTAAGCCATGAATACTAAAGCCTGATCCATAAAACCAAAATACTTAAACCTTAATCTGGAACCCTAAACCCTAAACAATAAACTCTAATCCCTTAACCTTCAACCTTAAAACCTAAAACCAAAACCATAAACTCTAAGCCCTTAACCTTTAACTTTAAAACCTAAACCCTAAACCATAAACTCTAAATTGTGAATGTTAAACGATGAACCGTAAACCCTAAACATTGAACCCTAAACCTTGAGTCCCGAGATCTAAACCCTAAATCCCGAACCCCGAGCCATAAAACCTAAACCCTAAACCTTGAGCCCTCAACCCTAAATGGCTAAACACTAAATCTTGACCAGTAAGCCCCGAGCCCTAAACCATAAATGTTAACTATTTTGGTTCATGTCTCAGGTTTTATGGTTCATGTATCTGGGCTCAAGGTTTAGGGTTTTGGCTTAAAGTTCAGGATTCATGGTTCAAGATTTAGGGTTTAGTGTTTAGGTTTATGCCTAAGGTTCATAGTTAAAGGTGCAAGGTTTATTGTTTATTATTTAGGGTTTAGGGTTTATGGTATAAGTTTTGTGGCTTAGAGTTTACGGTTTATGGTTTAGGGATTAGGTTTAGGGTTAAGGATTCAACATTACCGGTTTATGGTTGAGGGTTTAGGGTTTACTGATTTTTAAAAAGTCTTGATTTTATAAAAACTAAAAAAATTGAAATAGTCACGATTTTGAAAAAGTTAGGATTTTTCAAAAAGACAAGATTTCAAAAAAAGTTGTAATTTTCAAAAAATTGGGAATCACAAAACTATAGAGATTTTTAAAATCCTAAAATTTTCAAAAAAAATATTAACATTTTCAAAATCTTAACTTTTAAAAATTTGACTTTTATAAAATCATGACTTTAAAAAATACAATTTTTTCAACAATCATGAGGTTTTTTTTAAATTGTGAAAATTTTAAATTCATGACTTTCACTTTAAATATATTTGAATATCTAGGCTTTTTAAGAATCCTAATTTTTTTAAATCCTTACAGTTTTAAAATTAGATAATTTTGAATTCTTGACTTTTTCAAAAATTATGACCCCTAAACCGTAAATGCCAACATCCTAAACCATAAGAACTAAATCATAAACCATAAACCTTTAACACTCAATCCTAAACCCTAAACCATGAGCCTTTTAATATAAACCTGAAACACTAAATCGTAAACCCTAAATCACTTAGCCCGAAGGCCTAAACCTCCAACCCTAAACCCTAATCCATAAAACAATAATCCATAATAACCCCGAGCCTTAAACCATAAACCCTAAACCCTAAACCAGATCCCGAGCTAAAACCCTAAACCCTAAATCTTGAGCCCAGAAAACTTAAATATAAACCCTACACTAATAACCTCGAACATCGAACCCTTAGCCATAGACCATAAACCATGAACCCTTAGACCTCAAACCTAAACCGTAAACCCTTACCCTTACCCTTATTTTGTAAACCCTAAACTTTGAGCCCTAAAGCCTAAACCTTAAGCCCATATTACTCTTAAACCCTAAACCCTGTCTTAGTCCTAAATTCTAAACCCTAAAAACTAAATCTTGAATACTAAACTCTCAACCGTATACCTCGAATCCCAAAACTAAACCTCAAACCGTAAACCATAAACCCTAAGCCCCAAGCCTTAACCCTAAATACTACACCCTAAACCCTAAAATCTGAGCCAAAAACCTAAACGCTAAACACTAAATCCCCGAGCTAAAAAACCTAAACATTGAACACTAAATCTCTTGAGCCCTAATCCCTTAATGCAAAAACCTTAAAATAGTGAGATTTGGAAAAAGTTGGGATTTTGAAAAGGTTTTGACCTTAAAAATGTCAGGATTTTTTAAAAGTTAAGATTTTTTAAAATCTAAGATTTTCAAAAACTTGGTATTTTGAAAAAAGCCACAATTTTAAAAATAGTTGTTATTTTTGAAAACATCAGAATTGAAAAATGCTAGGTCTTAAAAATGTTAAGATTTTCAAACAAGTTGGGGTTTTCAAAAAATCAATATTTTGGAAAAGCTAGGGATTTTGAGAAAGTTGGGATTTATGAAGAGTCGGGCATTTTGAAAAACTCAGGATTTTCAATAACGTTGGGATTTTTTTAAAAAAGTCGGGTTTCGAAAAAGTATCAATTTTGAAAAATGTTGCAAATTTTTAAATTGTCACAATTTTAGAAAAAGCTGGGATTTTTTAAAAAGTTAGAATTTCAAAAAGTCAAGATTTAAAAATGCAGTGATTTCAAAATTAATAAGGATTTTAGAAAAAGTCTATATTTTGAAAAATTTAGGATTTTTAAAACGCGCTGGATTTTTAAAAAGTCATGATTTTTGAAAATTAACGATTTATTAAAAATCAATATTTTGAAAAAAAAATAGAATTTTTAAAAAGTCAATTTTAAAAAAAAATTCCATTTTTAAAATTTGAGGTTTCATAAATTTACAAATTATAAAAAGTCATAATTTATGAAAAACTCAATAATTTTTAAAAATTTAGAATTTAGAATAATCTCAATCTTCAAAAAATAGGTATTTTGAATAATCAACATTCTAAAAAAAGTTTGGATTTTAAAAAAGTTGTGATTTTGAAAAAGTCGGGATTTTAGAAAATGTAAGGATTTTATTTAAAAAGTCAATGTTTTTGAAAAAGTCAAAATTTTAAAATAGTCACAATTTTTGAAATGTTGGGATTTCCAAAAGTTAGGATTTTTGATAAAGAAATAAATTTGAATAATCATGACTTTTCCAAAATCACAACCTTTGAAATTCCCAAATTTTTGAAAACTTGGGATTTTTAAAAAGTTAAGATTTTGAATAATCAATATTTTCCAAAAAAAATTGTATTTTCGAATAAGTCAGTATTTTAAAAAAAGTGGATATATTTTAAAATGATAGTATTTTTAAAAACTAAGGATTTTTAAAAATTCATGATTTTGAAAAAAAAAAAAAAAATTTCAAAGTCCTAATTTCAATAAAACTAAGGATTTTTTTTTAAAAGTCAGGTTTCAAAAATGTTGGGATTTTTAAATATGTTAGGATATTTAAAAAGTCTCATTTTAAAAAATTAGGAGTTTAAAAAATGTTATGAATTCTCTATAAATGCTAACTTTTCAAAAATCTAAACTTAAAAAAATGAGATTTTAGAAAAAAAAAAGTCAAGAGTTTGAATAATTTAGATTTTCCAAAATTTTGGATTTTAAATAATTCACGATTTTCAAAAATGTCGAGATTTTTGAAAAAGACGTGAATAACAAAAAAATTGTGATTTTTAAAAGTCAAGATTTCAAAAAGTTGAGATTTTAAAAATATTTGGATTTTTGAATAAGTCAAAAAAATATGAAAAGGTCAAGATTTTTAAAACAAATATTTGTTAGAAAAAATATTTTCTAAAAAATTGTTATTTTCAAAAAGTCGTGGTTTTAGAAAGAGTTAGAAGTTCAAAAAAATTATGATATTTGAAAAATTTGAGATTTCAAAAATTCAAGATAATGAAAAATTGGGATTTCAAAAAGTCATGATTTTGAAAAATCTAGGAATTTATAAAATGTTAGGATTTTCCAAAAAGACGTGATTTTATAAAATTCACAATTTTCTAAAAAGTTAACAATTAGAAAACTAGAGAGATTTTTTAAAAAAATTAGAATTTCTTTTGAAATCCCAGCTTTTTTGAAAATCCAAACATCTTTAAAATCTTTACTTTTAAAAAAGTTGACTCTTTATTAAATTGTTACTTTATACAAAATTATGAAATTTTCAAAAATCACGAGTTTCTAAAAAAATTTACTTTTTTAAATTCAAGGCTTCACCATTTTCAAAATAAGAATTTTTAAAAATTGTAACTTTTTTGAAATTCAAACTTTTAAAAATCAGACATTTTTGAAATTGTGAGTTTTCAAAATCGTGACCCCTAAAATATTAAACCTTAAACCTAAGTCTTAAACCCTAAACTCGAGCACAAAAACCTAAACCATAAACCCTAAATCATAATATGTAATCCCTAAACCCTTAACATTGAACCCTAAACCTTAAACCATGATATTTAAACCATAAGCCTTAAACCCTAAACCTTGAGACTTAGTCCATAAATCCTAAACCTTTAAACCATAAACCCCGAAATTTGAAACCGAGCCCTTAACCATCGGCCTTAAAACCTAAACCCTAAACTCTAAACTCGTGAACCCTAAACCCTAAACCTTAAACCTTGAACCATGAACCCTAAGCTCTAAGTCAAAACATTAAACCCTAAAACTTTATCCTAAAGACTTGAATCCTAAAACCTAAACTGATAATCCGGAACCTTAAAATTTGAGAGCCATAAACCTTGAACCATGGATCCTAAGCCCTCAACACTAAACCCTAAACCATGTATGTGGAGTCCTTAACCCTAAACTTTGAGCACTAAATTGTAAACTCTAAACGTTGAACCCTAAAGACAAAAACCTTAACCATAAACCATGAGTCCTAAACCCTAAACCTTAAATGCTAAACCCCGAATGCTAAACAGCCAACTGCAAACACTCAGCCCTAAACCCTAACCTTAAACCTTTAACACTAAACCCCAAACCTTAAACAATAAAACCTAAATCTTAAACCCTAAACCCTAAACTTTGATCCCTGAGCCCGAGGCCTAATAACCTAAACCCTAAACACTAAATCCCCGAGTCCTAAACTCGAGATTTTAAAAAGTTGGGATTTTTGAAAAAGTAGCAACTTTCTTAAAAAATCAATATTTTTGGAAAATTCAGAATTTTGAAAAAGTTAAGATATCAATAAATTCATGTTTTTAGAAAAATTGGGATTTTGGAAAAATCAAAGTTTTCAAAAAATTTAATTTTTTAAAAGATTAGGTTTTTTGAATAATGAGGATATTTGAAAAAATAGGTATGTTGAATAATCAATATTTTAGAAAAAGTTTTGATTTTTGAAAAACTCAATATTTTTTTAAAAAGTCACATTTTTTTGAAATGTTGGGATTTTCAAGAAGTTAGGATTTTTGAAAAAGTTTGTATTTTTAATAATCTTGTGTTTTCAAAAATCTCAACTGTTTGAAAAATCAGGATTTTCTAAAAAGTTGGGATTTTGAATAATAGAGATTTTTTAAAAGTGTATTTTTTAATAATTTTAGATTTTTAAAAATTTGATGCTTTCAAAAGATAGTGTTTTAAAAAACTAAGGATTTTGGAAAAATCAGGTTTTTGAAGAAGTCATGATTTTGAAAAAAGCTAGGATTTTTTAGAAGTCTTGATTTTTGTAAAGTTTGAATTTTTATAAAAGTCTATATTTTGAAGAAGTTGAGATTTTAAAAAATATTGGGTTTTTTTTTTAATCACAATTTTTAAAATGTAACAATTTTCAAAAATTCAGGATTTAAAAAAAGGTGTGATTTTCAAGAATGTAAGATTTTGAAAAAGTTGAGTTTTTAGAAAAACACATAATATTAAAATTGTTGCGATTTAAAAAAATGTGTGTTTAAAAATGTGAGGATTTCTATTAAAATAGTGACATTTAAAAAATATAAACATTTCTATTTTTTTATTTTTTATAAACATAAAAAGTCAGTTATTTGAATAACTAAGATTTTTAAAAAATTTATGGATTTTTGAATAAGTCACAATTTTCGAAGAAGTCAAGATTTATGAAAAAGTCAACATTTACAAAAAAAGTCACGAATTTCAAAAAAATCAGGATGTTAAAGAAGTTGGGATGTTGAAAAAGTTGTGATTTTGGAAAAGTCAAGATTTTGAAAATCCCAACTTCTTTAACATCCTGAATTTCTAAATATTTCAGATTTTTGAAAAATCAAGATTTTGAATAAGTTGGGATTTGTTTTAAAAAGTCTGAATTTTCAAAAAGACTCAATTTTTGAAAAGTCTGAATTTTCAAAAAGACTCACTTTTTGAAAAGTCTGAATTTTAAAAAGTGGATATTTTTAAAAAATTTAAGGATTTTCAAATAAATTGCGATTTAGAAAAATATAGAATTTAAGAATTTTTAAAAACCTAAAATTTCCAAATATTTATAATTTTTGAAAAATCCAAGCAAGTAAAAACGAGGATTATAAAAAAGGGTTAATTTCAGGAAAGTAATTTTTTCAAAAATCCCAAGATTTTAAAAAAGACATGATTTTAAATAAAGACTCAATTTTTGAAAAGTTGGGAATTACAAATCTGTAGAGATTTTTGAAAAAAATTGGGATGTTTTAAATGTCATATTTTTATAAAATATTGAATTTTTTTCAAAATTCTATCATTTTCAAAAGCTCAACTTTTTCAAAATTATGACTTTTAGAGAATACATACTTATTCTAAAATTACGAGTTTTTCAAAATTATGAATTATTAATTTCATGACCTTATAAATTTTAAAATATTTCTAAATAAAGACTTTATAGAAATATGAACTATTTAAAAATCAGGAAACTTTTTAAATTGTGACTTTATTGAAAAATCGCAGACCCTTAACCTAAAAATGGAAACTTGAACTGTAAATCCTAAACCCCAAACCCTAAGCCTTAAATCCTAAATACTAAGCCAATACCCTAAATCCTAAACCTTGAGCCCATAGACCTAAAATGTAAACCCTAAACTCGTAATCGTGAACCCTAACACATAGTTCCCGAACCCTAAATCGTAAACCCTAAACTTTGAGCCCTAAATCGTAAACCCTAAACTTTGAGCCCTAAATGCTAAACCCAAAACTTTTAGCCCTAATTGTTCCTATACCCTAAACCCTAAACTTTGAGCCCTAAATGCTAAACCCAAAACTTTTAGCCCTAATTGTTCCTATACCCTAAACCCTAAATGATAAACTGTAAATACTAAACCCTCAAATGTAAAATATGATCCCTAAACTCTTAACCCTAAATGCTAAAACCATCAACCATAAACCCTGAACCATGAGCCATGAGCCCTAAACCCTAAACCCTAAACACAAAATCCCTTAAGCCCTAAACCTTAAACCCTAAATGTTTAAAAATTACCAATTTTTCAAAATCTAAAGTTTTTCAAAATCTTGAATTTTTCAAAACTCTAGAATTTTGACAATTTTTATAATATTGATCATTCAAAATACCTACCACTCTTTCAAATATCCTAATTATTCAAAATCACAACTTTTTCGAAAGTCTTGACTTTTTCAAAATCAATATTTCAAAAAAGCTGGGATTTTTGAAAAGCTCAACAGTTTTTAAAAGTTTCAATTTTCAAAAGAGTTTAAGAGTTTTGGAGTTTACCTAAAGATGAGATTTTGCTAACTATTGAGATTTCAAAAAAATCAGATTCCAAAAAGTTGGGATTTCAAAACAGTTTGCAGAATTTTCAAAAAGTAGGGATTTTAAAAAATTCATGATTTTCAAAAAAGTAGGGATTTCAAAATACTTCAGATTTCCAAAAATTCAATATTTTAAAAAAATGGCAATATTTGAAAACATCGTAATATTTGAAAAATTTGAATTTTTCAAAAATCATGATTTTCAAAAATCCCGACTCTTTAAAGATGTGACTTCTTGAAAATGCATAGTTTTTCAAAATCCAATTTTCAAAAAAGTTGTGATTAATGAAAATGTTGAAATATTTGAAATGGTTAAGATTTTCAAAAAGTCAATTTTATGAAAAAGTTAAGATTATGAAAAGGTTGGGATTTGAAAAAGTCACGATTTTGAAATTTGTGAATTTTTCAAAAATCCTAACATTTTCAAAATTATGTGGTTTTCAAAATATCTACTTTTATAAAATCTTGACTTTTTCAAAAATTACGAAATTTTCAAAAATCATAATTTTTTTTTAAATTTTAAACTTTTTAAATTCATTACTTTCTCACTTTCAAAATTTTCAAAAATATAGAATTTTTGAAAACATAGAATTTTTAAAATTCCTAATTATTTCAAAATAAAGACATTTTTTAAATCGTGAATTTTTCAAAAATTACGACCCCTAAACCCTAAAACATTAATTCCGAGCCTTAAACCCTAAACTCTAAACCCTAAAGCCTGATCCCAAAAACTAAACCCTAAATCATAAAACAAAAACCCATAAACTTAAAACACTAAACCGTAAACCTGAAGCTCTAAGCCCCAAACATTAAACCCTAAACCCTAATCCCTTTGCCCCGAAGCCCAAATGTTGAACCCTAAACAATTAACGTTGAGCCTTAAACCCTTAACCGTGTAACGTTAAAGCCTTAGTTTTAACCCTAAAACTAAACCTTGAATGTTGAACCTAAGGTATGAGTCAAAACCCTAATCCCTAGACCCTAAACTTTTAGCCTAGAGACACGAGCCCTAAACCCTAAACTCATAACTCTAAACCTTGAACCCCGAGACCTCAAAGCTAACTGTAAACCCTAAACCCTAAACTCTAAACCTTAAGCCCTAATTATTCTTAAACCCTAAACCTTGAGTCCTAAACTCTAAACCCTAAATCCTAAATACTAAACCTTCAACCATAAACCATGAGTCATAAACCCTAAACCCTCAATCATAAACCTTAAACACTAAACCCTTAACCATGAGCCCCAAACCCTAACCCTAAACCCTACCCTTAAACTTAACCCTAAGCACTAAACCCTAAAACCTAATTTTTAAACCCTAAACCTTCTAAACCTTGATCCTTGAACCTGGACCCTTAATGTTGAACCTCGAAACCTGATCCCTAAACCCTAAATACTAACCCCTAAACACTAACCCCAAGGTTGAGCCTCGAAACCTAGTTCGTAAATAATGAATCCACTAATCCCTCAACTCATAAAACTTAAAATAGTTAGATTTGGAAAAAGTTGGGATTTTCAAAAAGTCAAGATTTTAAAAATGTTTTTACCTTCAAAATGTTAGGATTTTTTAAAACGTGAGATTTTCAAAAAATATTGAGTTTTAAAAAAGTCACAATTTTTAAAAAATTGGTAATTTTGCAATCATCGGGATTCGAAAAAGGTTAGGACTTCAAAAATGTTAAGATTGTCAAACAAGTTTGGCTTTCAAAAAATCAATAATTTTAAAAAGTTGGGGATTTAGAAAAAAATGGGATTTCCAAAATATTGTGATTTTGAAAGAGTTGAGCTTTTCGAAATAGGATTTTTGAAGAGTCTAGATTTTCAAAAGTTAAGATTTTGAAAAACTTGAGATTTTACAAAAAAATTAAGATTATTTAAAAGTTGGGCTTTTTAAAATTTGAAATTTTACAAAAAGTCACTATTTGGAAATTATTACGATTTTGAAAACGTCAAGATTTTTTTAAAAATTAGGATTTTAAAAAAGTCAAGATTTCAAAAGTGTCACAAATTTTGAAATGTTGGGATTTACTAAAAGTTGGGATTTTTAAAACAAATGATATTTTAAATAATCCCCACTTTTTCCAAATGGAAACTTTTTTAAAACCTAACTTTTTTGAAAATTCTGAATTTTTGAAAAGTTAGGATTTTCAAAAATGTTGGAATTTTGAATAATGAGAATTTTCAAAAAAATTATTTTCGAATAAGTCAAGATTGTCAAAAAAGTCGAGATTTTTGAAAATGATAGTATTTTTTAAAAACTAGGGATTTTTAAAAAGTTGAGATTTTGAAGAAGTTGTGATTTTGAAAAAAATTGCCATTTTTATAAAGTCTGAATTTAAAAAAAACTAGGGATTTTTAAAAAGTCAAGTATTTCAAATAAGTCTCTTGAAAAAGTGAGGATTTTAGGAAAACATTGGATATTAAAAAGTCACGTTTTAAAAAAACTCTAAACATACTTGACTTTTCAAAGATCTCAACTTGTTTAAAAAATAAGAAATTTTGAAATAAAGTCTGTAGTTTGAATAATTTATAGATTTTCCACAAAGTCTGGATTTTTAAATAAGTCAAGTATTTTTGAAAAGATCTTTAATTTCAAAAAAATCAGGATTTTCATATAAGTCAAGATTTGTAAAAAGTAGAATTTCATAATTTTAAAAGAGTTAGACTTTCTAAAAAATCATATTTTTTAAAAAGTCGAGATTTTAAAAATAGTCAGGATTATGAAAAAGTTGTGATTTTGAAAATGTCACAATTTCGAGAAAGCCAAATTTTTGAAAAATTTACTATTTTCTATAAAATACGGGATTTTAAAATGTCACATTTTTAAAAAATACAAAACTATATTGATTCGATTCTTTACAAAATTGTGACTGTTTTGAAAATTTCAAATTTTTCAAAAATATGATTTTTTATAAAATTGTGAATTTTTCAAAGATTATGAATTTTGTAAAAATAACTAGCTTTTTAAAAATTGTGACTTTTCTAAATTCATGATATTATTCACTTTCACAACCTTTCAAAATCCAAACATTTTGAAAATTGTGACTTTTTTGAAATCCTAACTGTTTCAAAATCAAGAAATTTTAAAAATCGTGACTGGTAAACCTTGAAACCTAAATCTTAAACCCCAAACACCGAGCCCAAAACAAAAACCCTCTAAACCTAAACCCTAAACACTGAGCCCTAAACCCTACGTAGAGATTTTTGAAAGAGTACGGATTTTTTTTAAAGTTGGGTTTTTTGAAATCCTATATTTTTCAAAAATCCTTACATTTTTTAAATATAAACTTTTTCAACATTCAGACTCTTTATAAAATTGTGAGTTTTTAAAAAATATTGAATTTTTCAAAATCTACGAGTTTTTTAAAAATTGGGACTTTTTTAAATTCATGATTTTATTATTTTCAAAATCTTTAAAAATCTAGACCTTTTAAAAATTGTGACTTTTTCAAAATTGGGACATTTTATAAATCCTGACTCTTTTAAAAATCGCAACTCTTTAACCCTTAACCATACTTAAACAAATTTCGGAAGTCCGGGACATGTGGAGGAACGACACTCATTTGAAGACCTGGTTTTGGGCTTTGCCTTGGAGTAGTGCAAGGAGGACACGTGGAGGCTTTCACTACTTTCCCATACTTAGATAATTTTTTATGTAGATAGAAACAGTTTAGGACACGTGGAGGCTTTCACTACTTTCCCATACTTAGATAATTTTTTATGTAGATAGAAACAGTTTGGCAGAACAGGAACACATGGCGAGCTCGTGTAGAGGAGCGCCATGCGGACACGTGGGGCACTCCGCTCACTTTACATTTTACTTAGACTTTTCAAAATCACTTTACATTTTACATTTTACTTAGACTTTTCAATGGCCTTAGAGCTTGACAAGTGGTGCCTTCCACTAAGCTTCAAGGCTTCAAAGAAATTTTCTTTGGAGCGGGACACGTGGTGAGCCCGCGCTCATTCAAGGTATCAAATTTTTGGGACCACCTAGAGTGCACCGTGGTGACATGTGCAATTTGAAATGTCATAGGAGCGAGGAGGCAGACTGTTGGAGGCAATTCAACTTTTTGCCTCTTTGTCTCATAAAGGTTAAAATATAAAAATGGCCAGTAAACTTGATGGGAAATAGTCCATATTTTTCCCCAGTTAACGGCGGAAGTGTGGGCTTTCAAAGGAATAGTGAAAAAATTTCCCTTTGAGGGAAACGAAGTTAAAGGCATAAAAGGGCCTGGGATTATGCTAGGACCCACATTAGGGATTAGAAGCGGAAGGGCGGAGCTGCGGGGGAACTTGAAAAAATTTCCTTTTTTCCAAAAGAGAGTCAAATGGTTGAATTTTTCTATGATTCCTTTGGGACCCACCTCAAAGACACGTGTCGTGCCCATTTTTAGAAGCGAGAGGTGTAGAGTAAAATGGGATTTTTTTATTTTTTCAAAAGGGTTAGAAAATGTCAAAGGAAGCCCCGAACCTGGTTTTCATCTTCGACATGGACGACCCATATTCAAAATCAAAGATCAACGATTACTAAGCGTCTAAATCTAATTTTCCCCCCAATTTTTGTACAACTCCTGGGAGTGCAAGTCTTCATGATTTCTTACTATTTTCTACATGCCAAAGAATTTGATATTTAGAGAGGAGTGAGTTAATTTTGATATCTAGAGTTTGGTGGGAGAGTTCTTGAGACGTCTTTTTCCATTAAAATAGTTTAACTCTCAAGCCTGATCTGGTTTTCAAGTTTTTCTTCTCTTGAGCACACAAGGGATTAGATTTGATTGATATAGGGTGGAAGTGGTTGGTAAATTGAAGGAGTAATTTACTAGAGAATGGATTTGAATGCGGGAAGAAACCGAAGAGATTTACCCTCAAGTAGCTGGAGACTTTTACAGATATGATTATGTGAATCACAAAAGAATCATGGCAAGCATTGGTGCATTTAAATTTTTTTCTCTTTTGGGAGGAAGGGGCTCTCATTGGAAAATGCTATAAATGACACGAATTCATCATGTAAATGGTTGGGAGTTTTTGGAAAGGTCAAAGACTAATTTTTCTAGCAAAAAGGATTGATAGAGCCTATCCCTTTTTGAAAAGCCATACGAGAGAATCCTGTAAATCTCTCTTTGTATGAAATTTGATTGTGTCAAGTTGATTACAAGTGTACATCCTTTGACAAGCTTTGAGATTATTCCGAAACTTTCCCTTTTTGATAAATTTGATCAAACTTTGAGTTATTCTGTGTTAATCTTGAGTAAAGTGTATTTATTTAATCTTTGAATGCATACAAGTAGTTTTTCTTGTTTTGATTGCAATCTTGTACCGAAATAGGGTCTAATCACATAGGTCTCACTATCATTGTGATAGTTTAGTGGTATCTGTAATTTCATTTCTCAAAAGAGCCTTCATCTAGGAGTGGGATAAACAGTTTAAAATCACTTTTCTTTCATTTTGTTGATAGAGATTATTTGTAAGCATCTAGGTGTATCTCGGGCATGACTCGAGCCTTCATGATAGAATCCCACAAGTTGTGTGAAAGAGTGCCAAACTGGGCCTCCATTGAAGCACATAATCTAGTTGAGGAAACAATTTAACTTTTGTGGCATTTTGTTGATTGAATCTTTCTATTTTACATAAGCTCTCAAGGATCCGGTGAGTCAAGTCTGTCCTATCTCCCTCCCACAAAAATCTATTTAAAAACATCCAATCCTATCCATACTACCCCTTTTCTGCTTTGTATACCCACACAAGACCAAAATCCATTTGCCAAAGTATGCAGGATAAATCAGGGTCTCAAATGTCTTTAGTAACCTTTACCTTCTTGTGAAAGTATCTCCATGATCTAGAAGTGACAACTCGTGACATTCAAATCTGGTGTGTTAATCATATTTTCCCTAAGGTATTCTCTATAAAATTTATGCAAAAGAAGGGTACCTGTATCTCCTTTCAAATAACAAAGGTTACAAAATAGGTTCTCTTACCTTGGTTGAAAGGCACAACCTAAAATAGTTAGGATAAGATCATATCCTTTTAAGGTGCTACCCATCTCTCCACAAATCCAAGTAACAAAGGGACAGTTAGATCTCCTCCCGGCTACAAAATGACATATATTTATGATCTAGCTACCTCTAAGCTCCATGTTGAATCAGTGTTGTTGCTTGGCTTGAAAAGGAGAACAAATTTGGGTACCAACAGAAAATATGATATTTTGAAGAAGTCGGGATTTTGAGATATTAAAAATGTCACAATTTTTGAAAAATTGAGAACTTCTCAATAAATCGTTATATTAAAAAGTCACGATATTTAATATTTGTGATTTTTGAAAAAGTGGGATTTTTTTAAAAGTAAGGATTTTGAAAAAATTCAGTTTTTGATAAACCATAGATTTTAGGAAATTCAGGAATTTAGGAAAAAGTCTCAATTTTTTAAAATGGTGTGATTTTTTATATAGACACGATTTTTGAAAAAGTTAGAATTTCAAAATAGTCTAGATTTCAAAAAATTAGATATTTCAAAACAAGTAGGATTATCAAAAAATTAAAATTTTGCAAAAAGGTCAAGGTTTTGAAAAAGTTATGATTTTGAATAGTTGGGATTTTTTTTTTTAATTTGGGATTTTGAATAATAAGGATTTTAGAAAAGTCTAGATTTTTTAAAAATTCATGATTTTTTAAACAACTAAGGAGTTTTAAAAAATCTAAGATTTTAAAATAGTTTTGATTTTTGAAAAAGTAGTGATTTTCTAAAGTCAATATTTTTGAAAAATTTAGAATTTTTAAAAAGTCAAGATTTCAAAAAAATTAGGTGTTTTGAAATTTTTTTATTTTTTAAAAATTGAGGTTTTCATAATTTTTTTAAAAAGTTAGAATTTTAACAAAAGAAAATATTTTCTAAAAATTTACAAATTTGAATAGTCTTGATCTTAAAAAAATTAGGTATTTTGAATAATCAAGATCTTTGAAAAAGTAGGTATTTTGAATAATCAAGCTTTTAGAAAAAATCTAAATTTTCAAAAAGTCACAATTTTTAAAATGTTGGGATTTACAAAAATTCAGGATTTTGAATAATCCCGACTTTTTCAAAATCACAACTTTTTTGAAAAACTCACTTTTCAAAAATCGTTAAATTTTGAAAATATCAATTTTTCTAAAAATCAAGATTTTATAAAAAGTTGGGGATTTTGAAAAATTTAGATTTTCCAAAAAAATTGTATTCGGAATAATTCAAGATTTTAAAAAAGTCAAGATTTTTGAAAAAGTTCATATTTTAAAACACTAGGGATTTATAAAAAGTCGGGATATTGAAGAAGTTGTGATTTTGAAAAAGTTAAGATTTTTCAAAGTCTTGATTTTTGTAAATTCATAATTTTCAAAAAAGCATATATTTGCAAAGAATTCAAGATTTTAAGAAAGATTGGGATGTTTTTTGGAAATATCACGATTTTTTAAAAATTTGAAATTTTCAAAAAATTTAAGATTTCAAAGAAGTTGGGGTTTTGAAAAAGTCACGATTTTTGAAAAATTTAAGATTTTAGAAAAACACGGGATTTTAAAAATGTCAAGATTTTAAAGAAAATTAGGAGTTTAAAAATTCAAGATTTTTTTTTAAAAAGTCAAGAATTTGAATAATTTAAATTTTCTAAAATATCTAGATTTTTGAGTAATTCATGATTTTCTAAAACTCAAATATTTTGAAAAAAAAATCAAGATATTAAAAAGTCAAATTTTGAAAAAGTCAAGATTTCAAAAAAATCCAATTTTTAAAAAATTCCAAATTTTTAAAAATAATCCAAAATTTTTAAAATAATTCAAATTTTTAAAAAAATCAAGATTTTGAATAAGTTAGGATTTTTGAAAAGTCTCGAATTTTAAAAATTATTTTAAAAAAAAAATTGGGAATTTAAAAATAATGCAGTTTTCAAAAAAGTCACGATTTTAGAAAAAAATAGAATTTTTGATTTTTAAAAAGGTAGAATTTCACAAATTTTGGGATCTTTGAAAAATTTTAGATTTTTGAAAAAATTTAGATTTTCTAAAAATTCAAGATTATAAATGGTTGGGATCTCAAGATAATTGGTAGTATGAAAAAAGTCTTCATTTCGAAAAAGCTCAGAATTTTTAAAAAGTTAGGATTTTAAATAAAGACATGATTTTAAAAAAAAATTAAAATGTCTTGATTTACAAAAGCTGTAGAGATTTTTTTAAAATTAAGGATTTTTTAAATCTCATATTTCTCAAAAATCATGAATTTTTCAAAAATCCTAACATTTTCAAAATCGAAGTTTTTAAAAATTGTAAAAAAATTAATTCATGGCCATATTTCAAAATCTTTATTTTTGAAAATCGTGATTTTTTTTTTTTCTTAATCTTTACTTTTTCAATATCAAGAAAATTTTTAAATTGTGACTTTTTCAAAAGTCACGACCACTAAACCCTAAAACATGACACTTGAGTTGTAAACCGTAAACCCTAGACCTAAAAGCTAAACCCTAAACCCCGAGCCTTAAACCCCAAAATCTTAAACCTTAAACCCTAAATCTTACACCATAAACACAAATCCATAAACCCTACACCTTGATCCCGAAGATTTGAACAATAAACCCTAAACTTGTAACCTCAAACCCTGATCCCTCAACCCTAAACCATGTACCTTGAGCCATAATCCCTAATACCTAAACATTAAGCCTTAATTTCTCCTAAACCCTAAATATTAAACCCTCAACCATAAAATTTGACACCTAAACTCAAAACCCTATACACTAAACCATAATTAATAAACCCTTAACCGTACTCCCGAGCCCTAAACCCTAAAGCCTTAAACCCCGAGCACTAAACCCCAAACACTAAACCTTAACACATAAACTCTAAACCCTAAACTTTGATCCATGAACCATTAAACCTAGAACCTGAACCATGAGCCTTGAGTGCTAAGCCCTAAAACCTAAACACTAAACCCTGAACTCTAAACCTTAAACCCTAGTTTTTTTAAAAATCATGACTTTTTTGAAAATTCTATTTTTTAAAATACCGACTTTTTGAAAAAATAACTTTTTCAAAATATAAACTATTTCAAAATCTTGAATTTTCTAGAATCTTAACATTTTTTAGAATCTCGATTATTCAAAATACCTACTACTCTTTCGAATATACTAACAAATTAAGGATTTTTGAAGAGGTCAAGATTTTTGAAAAGTTTGGATTTTTGGGAGTTCACAAAATTTGAAATTTCAAAAAAATCGGGATTTTGAAAAGTTTAGATTTTGGAAATGGTGAGCTTTGAACAACATTTCAAAAAAGTTGGGATTTCAAATTTTCGGTGAGATTTTTTGAAAAAGTTGGAATTGTTAAAAATTCAGGATTTTCTAAAAATGGTAATTTTTTTAAAAATCTTGATTTTTGAAAAATTCATAATTTCAAAAAAGTCAGGATTTTTCAAGAATATTGAATATTCAAAGTCACGACTTTTTAAAAATGCCATTTTTTTCAATTCCCGACTTTCCAAGAATCTCAAATTTTTGAAAAAGTCACTATTTTTCAAAAAAATTGAGATTTTGAATAATTTGGGATTTTTCAAAAAAGTCACAATTTTTAAAAAGTCGTGATTTTAAAAAAGTTGTTATTTGGAAAAATTCAAGATTTTTTAAAAAGTTGGGATTTTAAAAAAGTTGTTATTTTGAAAAAGTCGGGATTTTTAAAAACTTGGGATTTTAATAAAAGTTACTATTTAAAAAAGTTGGGATTTTAAAAAATTCGCGATATAATTTTTTTGAAAAGTCATTATTTTTGAAATAGTAGGTAATTTCATAAACTTGATATTTAAAAAAAAGTTACGAGTTTTTTAAAAGTCACAATTTTTAGAAAAGTTGATATTGTTTAAAACATTATAATTTTTAAAATTTTGGGACTTCTAAAATGTTAGGATTTTAAAACAAGTTAGGGTTTTCAAAAAATCAATATTTTGAAAATGTTGGGATTTCAATAAAGTTTGGATTCTTGAAAGATTTTTAATTTTTAAAAGAGGATTTTTCAAGAGTCTGAATTTGTGAAAATTTCAATATTTTCTAAAGAATTGAGATTTTCAAAAAGTCAGGGATCTTTTAAAAGTTTGGATTATAAAAAAAATTGAGATTTTGAAAAGTTGGGATTTTTGAAAAGTAAGGATTTTGGAAAATGTTTGGATTTTGAAAATAAAAATATTTTTGAAAATTACAGTTTTTTTTATTAAGTTCGGATTTTCGAAAATGTCGGGATTTTAAATATTTGTAATTTTCGAAAAGTTTGGATTTTGTGAAAAATAAAGGATTTGAAAAAGTCAATATTTTTGATAAAGTTGGAATTTTAGAAAATTTAAGTTTTTTTAAAATTTGCGGTTTGTAAATAACTCTCGATTTTTGAAAATGTCACGATTTTGAAGAAGTCTCTCGATTTCTAAAAATCTAGGATTTTAAAAAAGTCATTTTTTTGAAAAATTCAAAATTTAGAAAAAGTCGATTATTTCAAAAATCTCACATTTTTTGAAAAACTTGGGATTTTGAAAAACTTAGGATTTTACAAAAATTTAGTGCTTTTAATAATCTTGTCTTTTTCAAAATCACAACTTTTTGAAAACCCAACTTTTTCGAAAATCATAAATTTTTAAAATCTCAAATATTTGAAAAGTCAGGATTTTCAAAGAAGTTGGGATTTTGAATAATAAATATTTTCCAAAAAAAATCTATTTTTGAAAAATATGGTACTCTAAAAATCTAGGTATTTTAAAAAAATCAAGATTTTGAAAAAGTCATGATTTCAAAAAAAGTGAGAATTTTGAAAAAGTCTATATTTTTTAATAAATTGAGATTTTTTGGAAAAATTCACAATTTTTGAAAAAGTCATGCTTTTCAAAAAACTCAGGATTTTAAAAAGTTGGGATTTGAAATAGCTGAGATTTTGAAAAAGTCAAGATTTTTTAAATGTCAAAATTTTAGAAGAACACATGCTTTATTATAAAAGTCATGATTTATCCAAAAATACTGTTTTTAAAAAATCTTAATTTTTTTAAAATCAAGATTTTTTTAAAAAGGTCAGTCGAAGTTTGAATAATCTAGGTTTTGAAAAAGTATGGATTTTTAATAAGTCGTGATTTTCGAAAAAATTAAGATTTTTGGAGAATTTATTATTTTAGAAAAAGTCGTGAATTTTAAAAAACAAGATTTTGCAAAAAGTTGCGACTTATAAAAGCAAATATTTTGAAAAAGTCAAGATTTCAAAAAATTCAAGATTTTAAAAAATAAGGATTTTCAAATAAGTCAAGGTTTTTGAAAAGATCGATATTTTTGAAAAGTATGAATTTTCAAAAAATTCTATATTTTCTAATACTCTAGATTTGTAAAAAGTAGATATTTTTTAAAAAAATTGGGATTTTAAAAAAAATCATGCTTTTAGAAAATGTTGGAATTTTAAAATTTTAAAGAAGTAAGAATTAAAAAAAAGGATTTTTAAAAGTCGATATTTTAAGAAAAATTAGGATTATGAAAAGGTTGGGATTTTTAAAAAGACACAATTTCAAAAATCCTGACATTTTTAAAATCATAACTTTTTCAAAATTCTAACTTTTATATAACCCCTAAACCGTAAACCATTATACAAAATCCCTTAACATTGAATCCTAAAACCCTAAACCCCGATCCCTAAGCCCCGAAGTTAAATGTTGAACCCGAGCCATAAAATTTAAACAAAAATGCTAAATGCTAAACCTAGAATGTAGAATCCTGAGCCCTAAGCCAAAACCCTAAACCATAAACCTATAGACCAGAGACCTCAACCCTAAACCCTAAACTCATAACTCTGAACCTAGAATCCTAAGCGATAGAATCTAAACCACGATACCTCAAACCTAAACCCTAAACCTTAAGCATTAATTTTTCCTAAAACCTAAATGCTAAATCCTAAACATTAAACCCTCTAATGTGAGAGCATAACTTACAGAGACCATAACTTTTAATCGATTGTTTGATCATCCTAAAATTCTACAGGGGTGGTAGATATACATTAGTACTATGTTGGTGTCAACTTTTCTTGTATTTTACCCATTTTGGCACATTTTCAAGCCTGGATTCCTTCATCTAGTGGCATAAAATTGGCTCGTATTGTTTTTTCACTTTTGACTAGGTCTTAGAACTTTAATAAATTTTGTTGTGATTGTTAGAATAAGTCCAAATTTTCTGTGCACCATAATTTATGAAGTTATATTTGGCACACAAAATTTGGGGTCCATCCGAGTTGTTTTGCTAGTAGGTAATTTTTGGCATTTTAGAGTTTTTGGAGTAGACATGAAATAAAATGAGGATGGTACTGATGTAATAGATCAGTGTGGATTCTATAATGAGAAGTAATCTATTTTGAAGCTCTTGGGTTTTATTTACAAATCTATTTATGTGTGTTTTGGAGGTATTCAACCTCTAACATTTGGGTTCACATCACCCTCAAACATAAACCATAAGTCCTAAAACTGTAAAAACTAAATACTAAATGTTAAACCCTCAATTGTAAACCTTGAACCCCAAACCCTAAAACTTGAGCCCTAAACCCTGAACCTTGATCCCTAAACACGAACCCTTAAACACTTGAAAATATCGAGATTATTCAAAAGCTAAGATATTTGAAAATGTTAGGATTTTTATAAAATTGAGATTTTCAAAAAAATTGTGACTTTAAAAAGACAATTTTAAAAAATGTTGTTATTTTTACAAACATAAGGATTTGAATAAAATTGGAACTTTTAAAACATTAATATTTTCAAATAAGTGGGGTTTTCCAAAAATAAATATTTTGAAAAAGTCAGGGATTTCAAAAAAGTTGGGATTTTCTAAAGAGGATTTTTGAAGAGTCTGGATTTTTAAAAAATTTAAATTTTGTCAAAAATTCAAGATTTAAAAAAATTCATGACTTTTAAAAGTTAGGATTTTACAAATTTTGAGATTTAGCAAAAAGTCGGGATTTTGAAAAACTCATGATTTTGAAAAGTCAAGATTTGAAAAAAATCGAGATTTTGGAAAATGTTGGGATTTCGAAAACGTCAAGTTTTTTGAAAAAGTCATGATTTCCAATAAGTAACAATTTTTGAAATGTTGGGATTTACAAAAAGATAAGATTTTTGAAAAAGATGGTAAATCTCCACTTCTTAAAAATCACAAATTTTTGAGAACCAACTTTTTTTTTAAATCTTGAATTTTGTAAATCTCAATTTTTCAAAAGGTCAAATTTTTAAAAAAGCTACGATTTTGAAGAATCGAAATTTTCCAAAAAAATTGTATTTTTTAATAAGTCAGGATTTTCAAAACAATTGCAATTTTGATGAAGTCATGATCTCACAAAAAGATGTGATTTTTTTAAAGTCTAAATTTTAAAACAACTAGGGATTTCTTAAAAGTTGAAATTTTTGAAAACGCCAATATTTTTTAAATAGTCACGAATTTAAAAAAAATTAGGATTTTAAAGAAGTCGGGATTTTGAAAAAGTTGTGATTTTTGAAAAGTCCAGATTTTACAAAAGTTAATATTTCAAAAAAATCAGGATCTTTAAAAAGGTTGGGATTTTTAAAAAGTAGATATTTTTAAAAATGATTAGGATTTTCGAAGAAAAAAAATTCAAAAAAATTGTGATTTTAGAAAAAGTTAGAATTTCTTAATTTTAAAAAAGCAATAATTGTAAAAAAATTAGGATTTTTGAAAATTTTGAAAGTTTTAAAAAATTCAAGATTTATGAGAAAGTTGTGATGTTGAAAAGTCACGATTTCAAAAAACAAGGAATTTTTAAAAAGTTATGATTTGAAAAAAAGATAGGATTTTAAAAAAGTCACAATTTTAAATTTTTTTAGCAACTACAAAACTATAGAGATTCTGACTGTTTATAAAATTGTAACTTTTTCAAAATTGCGAGTATTTAAACAATTTTGTCTGCTGTTTGAAAATTAAGAATTTTCCATAAATAACGAGCTTTTTAAAAATTGTGGCTTTTCTAATTCATGACATTATCACTATCAAAATCATTCAAAATCTAAATTTTCTGAAAATTGTGACGTTTACAAAATTGGGACATTTTATAAATCATGACTTTTTCAAAAATCACGACCCTAAACTTTAAACCCTAAACCCCAAACCCTCAGCCCGAAACCCAAAACCCAAAACCCTAAACCCCTAACCCTAAACCACAAAACCTAAACCATAAACACTAAACACTTAGCCCAAAAACCTAAACCGAAACCCAAGCCCTAAACCCTATGTAGACATTTTTGAAAAAGTAAGTATTTTTTAAAATTGATATTTTTGAAATCCTAGCTTTTTTGAAAATCCTAATATTTTTTAAATATACTTTTACAAAATTCCAACTCTTTATAAAAATTATGACCTATTAAAAAATTAGGAATTTTTCAAAAATCACTAGTTTTTTTTTTAAATTGTGACTTTTTTAATTTCAAGATTTTATGAATTTCAAAATCCCAACTTTTGAAAGTCCCAACTTTTCAAAATCAGATATGAAAATTAGGACATGTTTGAAATCATTACTTTTAAAAATCACAAATCCTACACAAGAAATCCTAAAACCGAGTCATAAACTCTAAACCCTAAACCCCAAAACCTCGAGCCCAACAACTTAAACCTTGAGCCCTAAACAATGTATACTAAACCATAAACCACAAACTTTAAACTATAAACCCTTAATCTGAATAATAAACCCTAAACTATGAGCCCTAAACCATAAACCCAAAAACTAAATCCTAAACCCTAAACCCTAAACCCTAATCTATAATCCCCAAACCCTTAACAATCATCCTTAAACCCTAATCTTTAAACCGTAAACCCTAAAAATAATGAATCGTAAATCCTTAGGCCTAACAAGTAAACTTTGAACCTTGAACCCTAAACCCTAAACTCATAAACCCAAACCCTAAACTCGAACCATAGACCGTGAACCCTAAACCCTAAAACCTTAAGCCCTAATTACTCATAAACCCTAAATCCCGACTCCTAAACCCTAAACGTTAAAACCCAAATACTAAACCCTCAACTGTAAATAATGAGCCCTAAACCTTAAATGCTAAATTCTCAATCATAAAGACTAATAATCCCTAAACCATACACCCTAAACCCTAACCCTCTAAAACCTAAGAACTAAACCCTAAAATTTGATCCATGAACCCTTAACCTTAACACTAAACCCCGAACACTTTGAGCAAAAACCCTAAAACCTCAACCACGAGTCCTAAATATTAAACCCTAAACCGTAAATTTCAAAAAAATTGGCACTTTTTAATATATCGTGACTTTTTTAAAAACCTGGATTTTTCAAAACCTAATTTTTTTAAAATCCCAACTTTTTCGAAAATCCATAATTTTTCTAGAATCCGACATTTTCTAGAATCATGATTCCTAAAAATACATACTACATTATGGAATATCCCAACTATTAAGAATCATAACTTTTTTGAAAATCAATATTTCAAAAAAGCAAGAATATTTTAAAACATCAAGATTTTTGAAATGTTTGGATTTTCGAAAGAGTTAAGAGTTTTGGATTTTCAAAAAAGTTGGCATTTTGAAAAACTTGAGATTTCAAAAAAGTAAAAATTTCAAAAAATTAAGTATTTTAGAAAAAGTTGTGATTTCAAAAATGTTAGGAATTCAAAAAAGTATAGATTTAAAAATGTTTGGGTTTTTGAAAAAGTTGGCAATTTAGAAAAGTCAATTTGAATTTTGAACAAAGTAGGGATTTTATTAAAAATAACAATTTTTGTAAAATTACGTTTTTGAAAAAGTCCAAAATTCAAAACAATGAGATTTTTCAAAAATTCGATTGTTTTAAAATCCCTATTTTTTTCAAAATCCCAACTTCTCGAAAATCTCAACTTTTTGAATAAGTCGATATTTTCAAAAAAGTAGATATTTCATAAAATATCAAAAATTTTGAAATTTTTGTATTATTTAAAAATTAGAGATATTTGTAAAAGAAAATATCTTCAAAAAGTCATAATTTTTAAAAAAGTTATGATTTTCTAAAATGTTGGGTTTTTAAAAGAAGTTTTTATTTCAAAAGAGTTTGGTTTTTAAAAGTTGTTATTTTAAAAAACACGTGATTTTGAAGAACTCGAAGTCGAGATTTTAAAAAATTGTAATTTTTGAAGAAGTTGAGATTTTCAAAAAAATTGGGATTTTTTGAAAAACTCACAATTTTGAAAAAGCAGCAATATTTTAAAAAATCAAGGTTTTAGAAAATCAATGGATATTAAAAATGACACGATTTAAAAAAATGGGAGTAAAAATCTTAGGATCTGTAAAAATATCAACTTTACAAAAATCTCAACTTTCTTAAAAAATTGGGAATTTGAATAATTTAGATTTTCCAAAAAGTCTGGATTTTTGAATAAGTCATGATTTTCAAAAAAGTTAAGATTTTTAAAATGCCAATATTTTTTAAAAAGTCATGAATTTCAAAAAATGTAGGATATTAAAGAAGTTGGGATTTTGAAAAGGTTCTAATTTTTGAAAAGTCAAGATTTAAATAAATTCTGGATTTTTGAAAAAATTAGGAATTCAATAAGTAGGGATTTTTGAAAAGGTCAAGATTTTTAATAATCTGAATATTTTCAAAATTCTAGATTTATAAAATGGAGCTATTTTTTTAAAAAAATGGATTTCAAAAATTGCAATTTTCTACAAAAATCGTGATTTTAGAAAAACTTAGAATTTCATAATTTTAAAAAAGTTAGAATTTAAAAATATTTAGGATATTTGAAAATTTTGAGAGTTTGAAAAAATTTAATATAATAAAAAGGTATGCGGTTTCAAAATGTTGAGCCCAAAACCCAAAACCCTAAACCCCGAGCCCAAAATCTTGAACCTTAAATGTAGAGATTTTTGAAAAAGTAATAATTTTTTAAAAGTTGGGATTTTTTAAATCCTAACTTTTTGAAACTCTTAACATTTTTAAAATCTCAACTTATAATTTTTTTGACTCTTAATAAAATTGGGATCTGTTAAAAAATTATGAATTTTTCAAAAATCAGTAGTTTTTTTAAATTGTGACTTTTTAAATTTCAAGATTTTATCACTTTAAAAATTACAACTTTTTAAAAATTGTGACTTTTTCAAAATACTGTATCAAAATCAGGGCATGTTTGAAATCATGACTTTTTCCAAAATCACTAATCCTAAATCCTAAATCCTAAAATTTGAGTCATAAACTGTAAACCCTAAACCAAAAACCCCGAGTTAAACAACCTAAACCCTAAACACTAAATCCCGAGCCCTAAACTATGAATCCTAAATCCTAAACAAAAAACCATAAACCCTAAACGATGAGACCTAATCCATAAACCCTAAACCCTTTTTCCTAAACCGTGTAAACTGAACACGCTAAGCCCAAAACCCTTAACCATCATCCGTAAACCCTAATCCCTAAACAATAAACCCTAAATTTCTGAAAGGCATAGGCTTTTAACCTTTAACCCTTTATGCCCCGAGCCAATAGCTTAAACCCCAAACCTTCACTTGGATAAATGAACCCTAAACCCTAAACTCATAAACTCGAACCCTGAACCCTGAGCCATAGTCCCGAATCCTAAACCCTAAACTTTGAGCCATAAAACCTAAACCTAAAGCCCTAATTGATCCTAAACCCCGAGTCTTATACCCTAAATGCTAATACCTAAATACCAATCCCTCAACCATAAACCATGAGCCCTAAACCATAAACCCTAGATCTTTAAATGCTAAATCTCAAAGACTAAGCCCTACACCCTAAACCCTAAATGCTAAATGCTAAATCTCAAAGACTAAGCCCTACACCCTAAACTATGAGCCCTAAACCATGAGCACTAAGCCCCAAATCCTAAAACCTTGATCCTTGAACCGTGAACCTATACACTAAACCCTAAGCCATAAAGCGTCAAACCCTAAACCTTGAATCTCAAGCCCCAAAACCTAAACCCTAAATACTAAATATTCAACCACGAAAGCCTAAAACTTGAACATTGAGCCCTAAATCTTAAACCCTAAATCCTAACTTTTTGAAAAATTGACACTTGTTTAAAAAATCGAGTAGTTTTCAAAAATAATGATTTTTTTGAAAATGCCAACTTTTTTTAAAACCTAAACTTTTTTAAAATCCCAACTTTTTGAAAAATCTAGATTTTTTCTAGAATCCTGACATTTTCTAGAATCATGATTATTAAAAATACCTACTGCTTTATGGAATATCCTAACTATTAAGAATCATAAATTTTTTGAAAATTGATATTTAAAAAAAGCCAAGATTTTTGAAAAGGTCAAGATGTTTGAAATGCTTGGATTTTCGAAAGAGTTAACTATTTTTTATTTTAGAAAAAGTTAGGATTTTGAAAATTTTGATTTCAAAAAGGTTGGGAATTCACAAAAGTCAAGATTACAAAAAAGTTTGGATTTTTCAAAAAGTTGGCATTTTGAAAATCCTGACTATTCAAAGTCTTGACTGTTTGAAAATCCCTATTTTAAAAAAAATCTCAACTTTTTGAAAAATATCAACTTTTTGAAAAAGTCACTATTTTCGAAAAAGTCAAGATTTTGAATTAGTTGAGATTTTCAAAAAAGTAGATATTTTTTAAAATATCAAGATTTTTAAAAAATTTGGTATTAATGAAAAAGTGAAGATATTTGAAAAAGTCGATATCTTTGAAAAGTCATAATTTTAACAAGAGTCATTTTTTTAAAAAAACTTGTGAATTTCTAAAATGTTGGGTTTTTAAAAGATGTTTTTGTTTCAAAAAAGTTTGGTTTGTAAAAGTTGTTATTTCAAAAAAGTCAAGATTTTAAAAAGGTTGGGGTTTTGAAAAATTTAGGATTTCGACAAAGTTGGGATTTTGAAAAATTCAAGATTTTGAAAGTTTTCAAAATAGTCGGGATTTTGAAAAGCTTGGAATTTTAATAACTTGAGATTTTTAAAAGTCGGGACTTTAAAAAGGTATTGACTTTAAAAATGTTAGGATTTTTTTGTAAAGTGAAGATTTTTTAAAAAGTCGGTATTTTAAAAAACTTCAGATTTTAAAAAGTCATGACTTTTTAAAAGTGTTAAACTTCAAAAAATGTTAGGACTTTGAAAGTGTTAGGGTTTTCAAACAAGTTGGGGTTTTTAAAAAATCAATATTTTGACAAAGTCAAATATTTTGAAAAAGTTGAAATTTTGAAAAATTTAGGATTTTCAAAAGTTGATTTTTAAAATGTCAAAATTTCAAAAAATTCAGGATTTTCTAAAAGTTGAGATTTTAAAACAAGTTGTGAATTTGAAAAATTACGATTTTCTAAAAGTCAGGATTTTTGAAAATGTCATAATTTGTAAAAGTCAAGTATTTCAAAAAGTTTGGATTTTCAAAACATCAATATTTTTAAAAATTCAAAATGTTTAAATAAGTCAGGATATTTTAAAAAGTCATGATTTTTAATATTTACGATTTTCGAAAATGTAGGATATTTTGAAAAAGTACAAATTTTCAAATAAAATCACAATTTACATTAAAGTTGAGATTTAAGAAAATTTGGGGATTTTTAAGAACTCGCGATTCTTGAAAAAGTCTTGATTTTTAAAATAATGCGATTTTTGAAAAGGTAGAATTTCAAAAAGTCAAAATTTCAAAATTGTAGAGAATACAAAAAGGCAGGATTTTCAAACGATTAAATTTTTTTAAAAGGTTGGTTTTGAAAAAGTTACGATTTCAAATAGTTGGGATAGTTAAAAAATTTGGGATTTTGAATAATAAGGATGTTAGAAAAAGTCTAGATTTAAAAAAAAATAGGATTTGAAAAATGTTGGGACTTGAAAATGTAAGGATTTTCAAACAAGTTGGGGTTTTCGAAAAATCAATATTTTTGAAAAGTTGAGGTGATTTCAAAAATGTTGGGATTTTTGAAAGAGTTAGAATTTTTGAAAGAGGATTTTTAAAGATTCTATATTTTTGAAAAAGTTAATAGTTTTGAAAAACTCAAAATTTTCTAAAAATTTAGTGTTATATATATCTACCCCCCAGGTAAATATAGGCAACAACACAAAGGAAATATGTCGGAGAGGTTCAAAAATTTGACACAAAGAAAATATGTCGGAGAGGTCAAAAACCCGACACAAAGGAAATATGTCAGAGAGGTCCAAAAACCCGACACAAAGGAAATATTTTGAAAAGGTCCAAAAACCTGACACAAAGGATTTCAGGTTTCAGTTTTGGGAAACATGAGACATGAAGCATGAAAATTTACAAGGCATGTCCCAATGCTTGGGAGTTCGCAAACTTGAAACATTGCCTAGGAAAATAAGGTTTTAGAGTCGAGGAAACAAGTCGGGAAAACATGGGGTGAAAACACATGTTGAGGCACCCTCCAAACCTGTTGCAAATTCAAAGGAGAACCCCGAACCTGACAGGAAGAAGACTCTAATTTGGGAGATATTCAAATGGCCATAACTTTTCACAAGGAGCTCAGATTCGCACAAGGTTGGACTTTTCGGAAAGCTCTCAGGATCCTCTACCCAACTACGACTGGATATATTTTATTGGGTGAGAACAAGTTCTTCAAAAATTTAAAATATAGTTCACCATTTTTTGGGTTTGCTTGGGTTCTCACTTACCAACATAATGAGATGAGTTAAATGCAATCTGTAGGTGGTTAGGGTAGATTTTGAATTCCTCTTTTCTCCCTCTCTTTTTCCTATAAATTGTAAGGAGGGACTTTTTCTAAAGGTTGGACATTCTTGTTTTGCCCCTCCCTTCTTCTCTTCAGCAAGTGGATTTGTGGAGTTCAGACCTCCCATTCAAATTGTAATGCATGTTGTGCCTCTTGGCCATTATAATGGATTGTGTCAATATTTGGAGTAATAAAAACTAATTTTGTGGATGATTTCAACCCTCTCTTGTATTCATTGCATTCAAATGATCTCCCATTGCATTCTTGGTTACCTGTGCATGTTTATTGTATTACATTTTTATGGTTTGTGTTTATTGGCAAAACAGTTGTTCATCATTCCTTTGGTGCATCACCTTGGTTAGATTAGGTTTATTTTCTTGCATTTTTTCAACCCTGCCTACTTGTCAAGTTAGATTAGGTTTTAGAGTAGACCTTCTGCATTTTTATGTGTGCATTTGATCAGAGGAATAGGAACCGGCCTTCATCCGGAGAGCTTTCCCGATTCACAAGGTCCCACACTTGGGAAAAGCTCCATGTTATGCAATCACACTGAGAGTCTCAACCCATCGAGTTGTAGACATTTAGGGGTGTTGTGATTCACCATCAATAGTTAAGATTTTAGAAAAGTTGAGATTTTTTAAAAAAATGAAATTTTTGAAAAAGTCATGATTTTGTAAGAGTCAGGATTTTCATAAAATTTGGGATTTTTGAAATGTCTAGATTTTTGAAAAAGTCTGGATTTTGGAAATTGTTGGGATTTTGAAAACGTCAATATTTTTTTAAAATCAAGATTGTTTCATACATCATGATATTCGAAAAAAATCACAATTTATAATATTTAAATTTTTTGAAAAAGTGGGATTTTTTAAAAGTAAGGAGTTTAAAAAGAGTCGGTATTTTTATAAAGTTTTGAATTTAGAACATTCAATATTTTGAAAAAGTTAGGATTTTGAAAAAGAATTGATTTTCGAAAGTGTTTCAATTTTTTAAATACTCACGATTTTCTAAAAAAATTGGGATTTTTGAAAAGGTTAAAATTGATTTCAAGAATGAAGAGATTTTTAAAAAGGTAGGATTTTTGAATAACTTAAAAAAAAAAGAAAAAAGGTTTTAATTTTGAAAAATTTATATTTTGAATAGTTGTGATTTTTTTAAAATTAAGTATTTTAGAAATATTCTAGATTTTTAAAAATTGAGAACTTTGACAAACTTGGGATTTTGAAAATTTTGAGATTTTGAAAAAGTTGGGATTATTGAAAAATATAAAGATATTTGAAAACCTGGAATTTTAAAAACGTTTGTGATTTTCTAAAAGCCAATATTTTTAAAAATTTCAAGCTTTAAAAAGAGTCACGTTTTTGTCAAAAGTTGTGATTTTTTAAAAATCAACATTTAAAAAAGTTTAATTTTTAAAAAAGTCAATTTTTTTGAAAAAGTAGGATTTTTGAACAACTCAAGATTTTTCAAAAGAGAAACATTTTGAAATGTTGGGATTTAAAAAAATGTGATTTTAAAAGTCTTGAAAAAGTCAGAATATTTGCAAAGTCTAAATTTTAAAAAAGTCGAGATTTTTAAGAAGTCAAGATTGTAAAAAAATTTGGGTTTTTCTTTTTCGAAAAATCATGATTTTTGAAAAAATTGAGGTTTTTGAAAATGAATGGATATTAAAAATGTCACAATTTTACAAAAATAGGAGTTCAAAAAATGTCAGGATTTTTGAAAATGTTAAGATTTTTGAAAAAGTCGATATTTTTGAAAAAGTCACTGATTTCAAAAAATTCAGTATATTTAAGAAGTTGAGATTTGAAAATATTTTTGATTCTAGAAAAGTCATCATTTTGAAGAAATCAAGGTTTAAAAAACTTCCAAATTTTGAAAAAATCAAGATTTTCCAATAAGTCAGGATTTTTGAAAAGGTAAGGATTTTTAATAGTTCGAATTTTCCAAAAGTCAAGATTTTTGAAAAGTCAAAATGTTTAAAATTAATATATTTTTTTAAAAATGGGATTTTCAAAATATTTGCAATTTTTTAAAAATGATGATTTTAGAAAAAAATAGAATTTCATAATTTTAAAAATGTTAGAATTTCAAAAAAGAGGATTTTTGAAAAAGTTAAGATTTTAAAAAGAGTCAAGATTATAAAAAGGTGTTGGATTTCATAAACATGAGCCTAAAAACCCAAATCCTATATCGTAACCCCTAATCCCCAAACCTTAAGCCATAAAACCTAAACAAGTAAACCCTAAATCCTAAATCATAAACCCTAAACCATATGTACAAATTTTTGAAAAAGTAAGTATTTTTTTAAACGTTTGGATTTTGAAATCTAGCTTTTTGAAAATCCTAACATTTTAAAAATCTCAAGTTTTACAAAATTCCTACTCTTTATAAAATTGTGACCTATTCAAAAATTATAAATTTTTAGAAAATCCTTAGTTTTAAAAAAAAATTGTGACTTTTTAATTTCAAAATTATATTGCTTTCAATATTTTTTTTTCAAAATCATGACTTTTTCAAAATCTTTGTATCAAAATGAGGACATGTTTGAAATTATGATTTTAAAAAAATCGTGAATCCTAAACCTTAATTCCTAAAACATGAGTCATAACCTTTAAACCCTAAACCCCAAACCTTGAGCCAAACAACCTACACCCTAATCCCTAAACTTGAGCCCTAAACCATAAATCGTAAACCATAAACCTTTAACATTGAATCCCAAACCCTAAACCATGAGCCCTACACCATAAACCTGAAAACCTAAAAATCCTAAACCATGAGACCTAATCCATAAAATTTAAACCCTAATCCCTAAACCATAAACATGAACCATGAGCCCTAAAACCTAAGAAATAAACCCTAAACCCTTAACCCTCATCCTTAAAACCTAATCGTAAACCATGAACCCTAACTTGTGAACCTTAAAGCCTTAGGTCTAACCCTAAACCTTAAACCCTATCTTGTGAACCAACACTTTAAACTCTAAACTTTGATCTGGAGAACTGAAGGCTGTAAACCCTAAACTCATAAATTAGAACCCTAGACCTGAGCCATAGACCCTAAGCATTAAACCTTGACCCCTAAGCCCTAAATCCTAAAATATGTATGTTGAACCCTAAACCCTAAACCCTAAACCCTCAACCGTAGTAAACCATGAGCCCTAAACCCTAAACCCTAAAAGCTAAATCCTAAATGTTAAATGCTCAATGGTAAAGACTAATCCCTAAATCCTAAACCCTAAACCACGAGCCCTAAACCCTAAGCGTAAACCATGAGCACTAAACCTAAACCTTGATCTATGATTTGTGAACCTCAAAACTAAACCTTAAACCTTGAGGCGTGATCCCTAAACCTAAAACTCAAAAACCTCAACCTTGAACACTTAATCTTAAACCCTAAAACCTAACTTTTAAAAAAACTAACACTTTTTAACAAATCGGGACATTTTCAAAAATCCAATTTTTTTAAATTACCGACTTTTTTTGAAAATATGAATTTTTAAAAATCTAAAATTTTAAAATCGCAACTTTTTGAAAACCTAGAATTTTCTAGAATCCTAACATTTTTAGAATCATTATTATTAAAAATACCTCTACGTTATTGAATATCCTAAATATTAAAAATTGTAATTTTTTGAAAATCAATATTTTAAAAAACCAAGATTTTTGAAAGTTTTGGATTTCAGAAAATGTTGGGATTTTGAAAATTTTGATATTTCAAAAGGTTGAGAATTCAAAAATTTAGGATTACAAAAAGTTTGGGTTTTTGAAGAAGTTGGCATTTTTAAAAAGTCAATTGGATTTTCAACAAAGTAGGTATTTTTAAAAAATAACAATTTTTGAATTTTTTTTTTTTTGACAAAGTTAGAATTTCAAAAAAGTTGGAATCTTTCAAAATCCCATTGTTTGAAAATTTGTATTTTTTTCAAACTCCTAACCTTTCAAAAACTCAATGTTTGAAAAAGTCCTATTTTTCAAAAAAATTGGGATTTTGAATAAGTTGAGATTTTTTTAAATTTTTGGATTAATGAAAAGTCAAGATATTTGGAAAAGACAATATCTTGAAAAGTCATAATTTTAAAAAAGTCATTTTTTTTTAAAAAGTTGTAGTTTTCTATAATGTTGAGTTTTGTTTTTAATAGAAATTTTTATTTCAAAAAAAGTTGATATTTTTAAAAAGGTTGAAGTTTCTTAAAAAGTTTGGATTTTTTAAAAAGTAGGGATTTCAACAAAATTGGGATTTTGAAAATTTTGAGATTATGAAAAACTTGGGAATTTTAAAAACTTGAGATTTTCAAAAAGTCTGGATTTTGAAAAGGTTTGACCTTCAAAATTTTGGTATTTTTATAAACTCAAGATTTTGAAAAAGTCAGTATTTAAAATAACTAAAGATTTTCAAAAAAATTAACGACTTTTGAAAAATATCGGGCTTTTGAAAAATGTCAGGTCTTCAAAATTTGTAGGGTTTTCAAACAAGTTGGGGTTTTGAAAAATCAGTATTTTGATAAATTCAAAGATTGTAAAAAGGTAGGATTTTCAAAACAGGTTGGATGAAGTGTCAGGATTTTTAAAAATTTAGAATTTCAAAAAATTTACGATTTTCTAAAAGTTAGGATATTCGAAAAGTTAGAATTTTGAAAAGTCGATATTTTCAAAAAAGATGGGATTTTGAATATGTTAGGATATTTGAAAAACTCACGATTTTTAATATTTACGATTTTGAAAAAGTAAGATTTTTTGAAAAATTAAGGATTTTAAGAAAAGTACGCATTTTCATTAAAGTTGGGATTTTAGAAAATTTTGGGGTTTTTAAAACTTGGGATTTATGAAAAGTCTTGTTTTCTTGAAAATAATTCGATTTGAAATACTCACGATTTTTAAAAAATACAATTTCAACAAAGTCAAAATTTCAAAATGTAAAGCTTACAAAAAGGAAGGATTTTTGAAAAGCTCAAATTTTCTAACAAGGTCGAGTATTTTGAAAATTTTGGAATCTTCAATATTTTCTAAATAGTCAATATTTTTGAAAATTTCATAAATTTGAAAAATTCAATATTTACTTAACACGATGTTTTTTTTTTAAAAGTTGTGATTTTTAAAAAATCAATGTTTTCAAAAAAATTTAAAAAGTCAAAATTTTCAAAGAAGTCAACATTTTCAAAAATAATTCAAATTTGAATAGTCTCGATCTTAAAAAATAAGATATTTTTAAGAATCAATGTTTGAAAAGGTAGGTATTTTGAATAATCAAGATTCTAGAAAAAGTCTGGATTTTCAAAACAGTTATGATTTTGAAAAAGTCGGTATTTATGAAAAATGTAGGATTTTTGAAAACATCAATGTTTTTAAAAAGTCAAGATTTTCAAAAAAATTAGGATTTTGAATAATCAAGATTTTCCAAAAATTTAACATTTTCAAATAAGTCACGATTTTTTAAAAGTGGTGATTTTTGAAAAGATTGTATTTAAAAAAACTAGGGATTTTGAATTTCAAAAAAGTTATGATTTTTGAAAAGTCTGGATTTTTGTAAAGCCTAGATTTTTTACGAAGTCTAGATTTTTACAATAATTGGGAGTTTTTTTCAAAAATCATGATATTGAAATCTCACTATATTCAAAAAGTTTGAGATATTAGGAAAATAAATGGATATTAAAATGTCACAGCTTTTTTTTTTTAAATTTGGAGTTTAAAAATTGTTAGGATTTCTCTAAAAATGTTGACTTTTTAAAAATCATAACTTTTAAAAAATCAAAAGTTTGAATCACTTAGATTTTCTAACAAATCTAGATTTTTAATAAGTCTGGATTTTGAAAATTTTGTTATTTTGGAAAACTCAAGATTTCAAAGAAGTCAAGATTTTTAAAAATTTTGGATTGTTGAATAAATCAAGAATTTCCAATAAGTCAAGATTTTTGAAAAGGTCGGGAATTTTTAATATTCTAAATTTTGAAAAAAGCCTAGATTTTTAAAATGGAGTTTTTTTAAAAAAATTGGGATTTTAAAAATATTTGCAATTTTCAAAAAATCTCAATTTTAGAAAAAAATAGAATTTAAATTATTTAAAATAGTTAGAATTTCAAAAATTCTGCATTTATGAAAAAATTGAGCTTTTAAAAGGGTCAAGATTATAAAAAGGTGTGGGATTTTGAAAACCTTTAGCCCAAAAACCTAAACCCTAAACCCCAAACCCTAAGCCCAAAGACCGAAACCCTAAACCTCTGCCCTAAACCCTAAATCCTATGTACATATTTTTAAAAAGTAAGTATTTTTTTAAGTTGAGATTTTCAAAATCCTAGGTTTTCCAAAAATCCTAACATTTTTAAAATCTCAACTTTTTCAAAATTTTGACTCTATAAAATTGTGACCTATTCGAAAATTATGAAATTTTCAAAAATCAGTAGTTTTAAAAAAATTGTGACTTATTTAATTTCAAGATTTTATCACTTTCAAAATCTAGACTTTTTAAAAATCATGACATTTTTAAAATCCTGTATCAAAATCAGGACATGTTTGAAATTGTGACTTTTTCAAAAATCATGAATCCTAAACCCTAAATCCTAAAACTTGAGTCATAAAATCTAAACCCTAAAACCCAAGCCTAGAACACTAAACCCTAAACCCAAAACATTGAGCCCTAAATCCTACACCCTAAACTGCAAACCATAAACCTTAAACCCTTAACATGTCATCGTAAACCCTAAACCATGAGCCCTAAACTATAAACCAAAAACCTAAATCCTAAACCCTAAACTCTAAGCCCTAAAACCTAAACCCTAAACCTTAAGCCCCGAGCCCTAAACCGTAAACATAAACTCTAAAAAAATCCTAAAACCTTTAACCCTCATCTTTAAACCCTAAATCATGACTCGTAAAGTCTTAGGCCTAACCCTAAACCTTAAACCTTGAATCTTATGCCTTGAGCCAACACCTTAAACCCTAAACTTTGGGCATGGAGAACTAAACCCTAACCCCTAAACTCATAAACTTGAACCCCGAACCTTGAGCCATAGAATTGAACCCTAAACCCTAACCCCTAAGCCCTAAGCGCTAAACCCTAAATCTTAATCCCTAATTATTACTACTAAACCACGAGTCCTAAACCTAAAATGCTAAAACCAAAATACTAAAACCTCAACCATAAACCATGAACCCTAAACCCTAAATGCTAAATGCTCAATCGTAAAGACTAATCCCTAAACCCTCAACCCTAAATGTTGAGCCTAAATCCTAACCCCGAACCCGACCACCAAACCTCAAATCCTAAACCCTAAATTTCAACACTAAACCCTAAACCTTGAGGTTTGAGCCCTACGCCCTAAACCCTAAAGTCGCGATTTTGAAAAAGTTGGGATTTTTGAAAAAGTTAAAATTTTAAAAAAGTCAAGATTTCATAAATGTAGAGATTTTAAAAAAGCAAGGATTTCTAAAAACTCCAAATTTTCAAAATGGTTAGGATTTTGAAAAATTTATGATTTTGAGTAGTTGGGATTTTTTTAAAAAATGGGATATGAATAATAAGGATTTTAGAAAAATTTTAATTTTTTCAATAAAATTTTGGATATTCAAAAAGTCAAGATTGTGAAAATTTCAAGATTTTAAAAAGGTTGCAATTTTTGAAAAAGTAGTGGATTTATTAAAATTTAATTTTAAAAAAATTGAACTTTTAAAAAATGTAGAATTTCAAAAAATTCATGTTTTTTTGAAAAAATTTTCAAGGATCAAGCGTTAATCAAGAGGTCCTTTTACAAGAAGGAAAAGGCTAGAAACTTCTAAGAGCGGGACTTGCTCCTTAAATGGGATGTATATAGGGAAATTTGGGAAGGCAATATAAGTTTGATGCAATATGGAGTGGCCCTTATATGATTTCAGGATGCAAATAAAACAATGTTTTCCAGCAATCAAGGTTAGATGGAGAAGAACTGTAGATTCCAGTCAATGGAATCTATCTCAAGCATTGTTATTGAGTGATATATCCTTCTTGTGATGCCCGTTTAAAACAACCCACTTGAGACCCAAGAAACAACCTATGGTTAGTTAGAAAATTATGGAATAATTTTTTTACTAGAAGTGTCCACAACCAAGTTGCAGTAAGACAACAATTGACCTATTAGGTTCCAAAATAAATCTAAATTACTAGAACATATTCTTCCTTCATTAACCAATATCAAGTTCACTTGGTTCATTTTAAGGGGTTAGAAGTCTCAGTTAGGTTCAAGGAGTAATTTACCCCTGTACCCACTCTCTAACATGCTCGAGTTTTAACTTGATTTTTTCATAATTGATGCTTCCAAAATTTCCTTAAATCATTCCCTTTTGATATTAAATTTTCTCACCTTTCTCGGTGATATAAAGAAGTCCTCCTAACTCCTTCGGAACTCAAGATATAAGCAAGCAGACTTTAGATGTTAATTTTTTTCCAAGGGGACATGTGAAGCGGGGGTGAAGGAAAAATTCACGTCGATGGGTCGCGAGGCGGCGTTTGCAAAGTTTCCTTACATTGGAGAAATTTCTTAGTTACACCCGTGCCTCCACGGGTCCTCCTAGGACACATGGTGGCCTATGAGCCACATTGGGGAAAAAGGGGAAGGGTGTAGCGGTGGAAGAATTTGGGGCATTTCACCCAAGGGGAGAGAAAATTCAAAATCATGGCCCTGCGCCTGTGGGTTTGTTAAGGACACGTGGTGCTCGAAAGGCCACTGCGGGGATGAATGAGATAGAGAGGCACGCAGTGGCGGGAAGATTTGAAGAGTTTCCTAAAAAGGGAATGGGGTAAAAGGTGCATGCGGGTCCACGCGCCCGTGAAAGGGTCGCGCACTAAGGTAAGGGCGGGAGTGTGGGGCCATGAGAGAAATTTTCAAAAAATTCAAACACAAAAGTTTAAATCAAACAAAGGGTCCATCCAATATGCTAGCCCCCAAAGTTACAACGTGGAAACTGCGATTGGCCATGGGTGGCAGACTAAAAGGAAATTTTTTACAAAATTTTCAAAAAGGCCAAAGGGCAAAAAGATGTCGTGCCTCCGCTGTTGCCCCATGAGGACACGTGGCAACCTTTGATTGGTTGCGACCGGTGGAGGAAAAGATGAAATTTTTCCCAAGCTAAAATTTTTCAATTTTTTTCTAAGGGCAATTTGACGGATTTTTTTGGATTGCGGGCATACCAGAATAGTTTCTGCCTAGGTGAAAAACTTCAAAGTGCCATAACTTTTTCTAAAAAGCTTAGTTTTGGGAAAACAAGGACTTTTTGGAAAGATATCAATGCCCTCTTTGCATTGGAAACATAAAATTTATATTTTGATAAATTTTGAGGGGTTAATTTTTCAAAAATGATCTGAAAACTTTTAAAAAGCTAACTGATAATTTCTAACTTTCAATTTTGATTAAATTGGGTTTCCTCCTTCACTCAACATGTCAAAAAGACATGGAGGATTACTCTAGGAAGGATTTTGAAAGGTTTAGGAAGTTAAATTTGTTCAATTGATTTAAATTTGAATTTTGTCCAACAAATGACAGAAAACGGCTGAGGAAGGGATGGTATTCAAATTTTTAATGGTTAAATTATTTCCTTAAGTTTTCTTTATCAATATAAGTTCCATGCTAATGTATCATGTTAAAATTTAAGGTTTCCAAATTGATTTAAATGTGGAGGTTTCAAACTGTGCATTTTTATTAAGTTTGATTGTCAGTTTTGAATATTTACAAGAGATCAATTTCTTTTAAATTTGTATAACAAATTTTATCATTCAAGTGTGGAATTTCATTTTTGAACTAATCTAATGCATTCAGTTACTTTAAACAAATCATTCTTAATGAAAAGCAAATACCAAATTTCATTTTTACACAACTCCAAAAATACAAAATACAACATTATTTCCACGTGCATTTCTTCTTTCCAAATAGAGATATAACTAGCTCTTTTACCATACCATGAAACATTGTATTTAATTCAACAATGTATATAATGAGAAGGTATTTCAATTCTTTATTAATTCCAATCATATACACTACATATTTCAATGTTGGAGAACAATAACAACATTCAATTTATTTCTTTCTAATGTACAGAGTAGAAAACAAATGTCTCCATAATCAATCACAATATATATTCTCATAATCAATTACAACATCATTTCTCCATAACATAAGCTGTTATAAATGAATGTGTTTTCACAAGGGACCTGTGAAATTTCATCTTTCCTTGCTTCAGGACAGCAACATGTACATTTTCTCTTTCTCCAAGTTGATCACAACAAAAAGAGGGGAAAGACAACGCTCTCCACCCAACCAAGATATCAATGAAAGGATAAGTTTTTCTTCATCATTAGGCCTGAGCCCCAACCAAAATACAATCAAAGGTGTGATTTAACCCATGGCAATAACTGACTTCCACATCATACAACATTATTTCAAACATGCACATTTCAATAAAAACATAGTTCAACACAAAATATCAGTATACAACTACAATAGAAGACATTCAAATCAAAACTCCTAGGCTTGATCATGCAATCTAAAGGAGTAAGGTCCGTGGGGAAGCTACTTATACTTATACCTCCCAATTGGGAATTGGGCATCCACTAATAATAAACCACCAAAATAATTTATCACACAAATTTCCTTATGCCCCCAACAAAGTAAGAAATGCAAGCTATTTCTTTTCCATGGTGAATCTAAAGCCCAAAATCCCTCCACAAAATTATGATGCCAATGGCATTCCTTATGCCCCACATGGATTTCCCATAGCCTTCTCCTACACCATCCCTATCGCATTCTATCGAACCAGCCAACAAATAAAGTAAAGCATGCACTATCCACACAACACAACAAGAAAATGACAAGCATATAAAAGAGAGTTAAATTCCTACCTCTCCATGGTTACTTTTGTCTCCAAATAGTAAGCTTCAAATGCCAAAACATAGTCCAAAATAGAAAACTCCAAGCATGTAAAGCTTTCTCCAACTTCCTCCAAAAACAAGAGCTCCACACAAGAAAAAAGTGCCCCCAAGGAAGATGCAAAATGATTCAACAACCCAAAAACAAGGCAAGAGCTTGAATTATATAGAAGAGGGAGAGAATAGGATGATGTGGATCCATGTGGGATGCCACATATGACAAGTTAACACTCTAAAAAGTCCACATCTCAAGGGACAACAAATTAATTAAAATGTAAGAAAGTGAAATTAAAAACATGCAATGAGACTATTAAAGTTTCCATGGTGACCTTGTTGATTTCACCTAGAAATCCATTTTGGTTGGTCTCTGATCTCTTGATGTTTTTTGTGATATTTTTAACCTATAAAATATAAATACCTCATTTAGCCTCGTGGCCATATTAGAACATCCAATATGATATAATTAAAATCACAAAATCATCTAAGTAAGTGAATCATAGCAACATCGAAGTAAAAACTACATCAATTATATTTTTAATTAACAACTATATCATCATCATAAAATATCCATTTCTAGATCTACTCATAATATCCAAAATCATATGTCCGAACAACATCCATGAAACATCCATGTCAAATAATATATCATCATCCACATATGAGTGTCTCTAATAATCATCGTGTAGCATATCCAAATCAAGATCAACAATAATCCATGATCAAGTGTCTAACATCATACTAAATCAAAACATAATAATGTCTATAATGTAATCATAGTATCAAAATAGGTATCAAAAGGTGTCAAAAGGGAAGTGGGCACCACATCCCCCCTTAGACTCGACTTCCTCTTGGATGTCATTGGAACAAATGTGGAAACTGAACTCGTAATGAAGTAGCATCCTCCTATGTAGCTGCAGTCTCATCATATATGTCCCACTACACCCAAACCTGATCAACCTCTCTCCCTTGAAGGCCTAGGGTCCTATGATCTAAGATGCGAACAGGATCCACCATCACCTGCCCCTTATCCTTCACCTGTAATGATGTCCAATCTAACACATGAGAAAGATCTGTAATATATCTCCTGAGGACTGAAACATGAAAAACATCATGTATGCGAGACAAGTTGGGTGGCAATGCTAGACGGTAAGCCAAAGGGCCGATACACTCAAAGATCTCAAAAGGACCAATGAATCTAGGAGCTAATTTAGAACCTTTTCCATAATAGATAGGGCTCTTATGTGGCCTAACATGAAGGAACACCTTCATGCTCACATCGAAACTACGGTCAATCTTATGTTGATCCGCATACTTCTTACATCTGTCATGTGCCTCCTGCTGATCTCTGCCGATCATCACTACCTACTACTCCATGTCCTGTAGAAGAGATAGTCCAAGAGATACACTTGTCCTCTAACATGTCCCGACTTAAGAGGTGTCCTGCACTCTCTAGCATACAAAGCCTGAAAAGGAGCCATGCCTATGTAACTCGAAAACTATTATTGTAGGCAAACTCCACTAAATTAGGTACTCCTCCCACTTAGACTAGTGATTCATCACATACATCTTAAGCATGTCCTCTAAACTCGATTCACTCACTTAGTCTTTCATTCGTCTCGGGGTGATATGTTGTGTTAAAATTGATTCTTATCCCAAGGACATCTGCATGATAGACCAAAAATGTGAAGTGTACAAAGTATTACGGTAAAAAATGATCTTCCATGAATCCCGTTCAACGTGACAATCTCATCCAAATATGCTCATGCCACTACTCTAGTTGTATAAATGGTCTTCACCATAGAAAAGTGAGCCACTTTTGTCAATTTATCCATCGTATCCATAATGGCATCGTGGTGATATCTCGACATCGGTAGCCCAACAATGAAATCCATGGAAATAGTGTCCCACTTCTATTCCGATATAGCATGAGGATAAAGAAGGCCAGCTGGATATTAATGCTCGGCCTTAACTCTCTGGCAATGCAAACACCGTGACATAAAACTAAACCACATCTCGATAAAGTCCTATCTAAGGATACAATTGTGGCAAGTGCATCTTATACACCTCGGGATGGGTTGAATAGGGTACACAATGTGCCTCTACCAAGATGTCCTACCTCAAGCCTCCATCTCTAGGAACATATATCCGGCCTCTATGCTAAAAAAGGTCATCTGCCTCTAAGGAAAAACCATCGAAATTCCCCTCAAGGGGTCTCTGTGACTCGATCTCTTCTCATACTACAATATAGAAGTTGTCAAGAGGAAGCTACTGAAGAATCCTACTCCGTAAATTTATGCTCACTGAAGTGGCCATAGCCACATGTCTCCATATGCTGAGAGCGTATGCTACTATATTTTCCTTTCCCTTCACATGCTCGATCTCCATGTCATACTCACAAAGCAACTCCATCTAACGTCGTCATTGACGAGCATTGAGATTGGGTTGCGTGAAGAGCTGGCCAAGACTCAAATGATATGTCTTGAGTGGGAATCTCTTGCCAAGAAGAAAATGCCTCCATCTAACCAAAGCATGCACAATGATTGCAAGCTCAAGATTGTGGGTTAGATAATTAAGCTCATGATATTTGAATTTGCGAGACTTAAAAGCCACTAATGTGCCATCCTCGCATCAACACACCACCAAGGCTTGCCAACAAAGCATTTGTGTAAACAAAGAACTCACCCTATGGATCGGTACTTTTTGTAAGAATAGGTGTTGTGGTGAGACACTCCTTTAGTGTCTCAAGGCTTATTCACATTTATCGACCAAACAAACTTCTTCCCTTTCCTATGAAGGGAAATGATAGGTACGTAATCCGAGAGAAGTCTGAACAAATCTCCTGGTAGTAACCTACTAATACCATGAATCTGCGCACCTCGGTCACTATAGTGTGTTCTAGCCAATCCATAATGGCCCTAATCTTAGAAGGATCAATTGCGATACCTTCCCCGTAAATGATATCTCCCAAGTACTACACCTCTGTCTAAAAGAAAGCACACTTCTCTAAGTTCCCATAAAGCTACTGCTCACAAAGACTTTCGAAGAACCGGTGAAGGTGCCCTCGTGCTCCTCACATGTACATGAGTATATCAAAATGTCATCTAGGAGATGAGCACGAAGCGATCTAAGAAGGTCCTGAATACACCATTCAACAAACTCATGAACATTGTGGGGGCATTAGTCAAACCAAAAGGCACCATTGTGAACTCATAGTGCCCATATCTTGTGTGAAAAATGGTCTTATGAATGTCCACCTCCGAGATCCTCACTGATGATACCCTAACTTGAGATCAATCTTAGAGAAAAATGTGGCTCCCATCATCTCGATCAAACAAGTCATCAACACGAGGAAGATGATAATGATTCTTGATAGTTACCTTGTTCGGTTGGTGGTAATCAATGCACAACCACAAGGATCCATCCTTCTTCTTCACAAAGATCATCGGTGCACCCCAAGGACGGATAAGGCCTTTCTCCAAAAGGCCCTCAAGCTGCAACTTGAGTTCATAGAGCTCAGGGTAATCATCCAAGAGATCTATATGAAAATTAATCTCATGTGGGGGTGGTAACCCTAGTAGTTCCCCTAGAAAGAAATCGTAAACTCTCTCAAAATGGGATGATCATCTAGTGATGGTCCATTAGACCCATCCTCCGAACTTTCACTAACCGTCACAACATACATCCGACAACCCCATTACACACAAAGCTTAAGCTGCATAGCGGAGATAGTGTGAATAGAAATGGGTCTCCCGACTCCCAAGATCACCGACTCAACTCGAAATCATCTACACAAGATACGAGTCTTGTGGTAACAATCCATCCTGGTCATATGTGTGGATAACCAATCCATACCCAAAATGACTCCATACGAGCCCAAAGGAAGGATAGAGAGATCCGAGGTGGTGGTGAAAGGTCCCAAATCCACACTCCTTAACTAAAGAGCCTATAGAGATCTTGGTTCCGAAGCCATCTCGACATCCCAACTAAGACCCTACCTAATCTGTCACCACTGCATCACTCTACTAAAGATGGTGCAATGAAAGAATTAGAACAACAAGAACCAAACAATACTGAGGTAGGAATACCACCAATACTACCTGTAGTCTCAATGACTATTCTCTGATGCGCTACCTGGTGGTTCTCAACCACTACATAAATCTTGTGGTTGTGTCCCATGTCACCAACAGTTAGCTCTGAAACATGTGCCTTACCCTTGTTTTTAGGGTTATGTGGGCAATCTTTCCAAAAGTATCCAGTAACTCCACAACCAAAACATCTTTTTGATCCTCCCCAATGAGTAGCACCTTGATACGTGCCCTAGAAGCTCTGTGGTGTGGACCCCGATGATCCATTGCGGTCCGGCTGAGGTCTCTAATGGTGAGATCCTGTTGATCGAGCTCTAGGTCCACCATGTGTTCTCGATGGGACTCTTAGGAGGAGGCCCCATACTCTAACTTCTTTGTACATTAGCTCTCACCACGAGAAAGAGGCATTGACCCCCTCGATCTACTATATGACATCTATTGTATGTGGGTCCAGGATCGATCTCTAGCTTGATGGGTCTTTCCTCGAGTGTCCTCTCGTAATATAGGCCTTCTCAATGGCTTCTACTAAATTCTATGGGCAATAGATCTAAACCACACCTCCAATATCTAAATTAGGCCCCGGATGAACCCGTGAATTTGCACTGCTCATCTTGCATATACTTTACATACTAGAGTAGATCTAAAAATCTACTCTCATACTCTGCTACTGAAAGAGATGTCTATCGGAGGTCATGGAACTCGTTGATCCTCTCGCTGGATGAACCTCCGTGGCAAGTACGATCCTGAATCTCTCCTCAAATAGCTCCAAGGTCATTTGTCTCAAAATCTACATGGAGCTTTTGCTCCCCTGTCCTCCACATCCCTTAGTAAATGGATTGCAACACGAGCTTTCGTGTTGCTAGAATAAGGAAAAATTTGTAAGCAACCACACAAGCTCACTACCGTGGCCTTTGCACGAAATCCACCCATGTCACTTGAGTAATGTGCTGGCGAAGCTTTAGGATCTCCCTAATGTGAACCGCTACTATGGTCTGCGGCCTTTAGGTCTCTCTGCACACTCATCTCTACGCTCTAGAACTTTGTCACCCCCGTCTCTTAGGTGGTGACTTTGCTCTAGTTGACTCCGCATGGGAGTTCTCTCCTCTCTACTCCTTACTAGGTCAAGGAGATACCGGCCCTCACTTTGGAAGGGGCTCTGTCATGACTAGCTACATGTCTTCCTCTAATTCTCTCGCATAGAGCGGCATTAACATCTTGAAGGGTATATAGAATCTAGGGTAGGATAGTTGTTACACCTTGATCTAATGGTGGTGGTGGTGGTGATTCGAGTCTCTGCGAAGGTTCCTCTCGCTCCGTCTGAGCCTTCTACCTAGACCAAAGTGAGAGTTAATTTATTTTGCTAAGTTTTACAAAACTTCCATATTTACTAAAATATACAAATTCTATCTAAGTTGTTTGCTAGGTTTAAGTATCATGTCCCAAGATTTCTAGTGTGCTCAATGATCCAAGCTTTTGAACCTTTGCTTTCATACCAAGTGTGATGCCTATTTAAAACAACCCACTAGAGACCCAAGAAATAACCAAGGGTTAGTTAAAAAATTATGGAATAATTTTTTTATCGAAGTGTCCACAACCAAGTTGTAAGAAAACAATTAACCCTATTAGGTTCCGGAATAAATTTAAATTACTAGAACATATTCTTTTTTCATTAACCAATATCAAGTTCACATGGTTCATTTTAAGGGGTTAGAAGTCTCGGTTGGTTCGGGAGTAATTTACCCCTGCACTCCACTCTCTAACAGGATCAAAGTTTCAAATTGATTTTTCTCATATTTAACGCTTTCAAAATTTCATTAAATCATTCCCATTAGATGGGAAATTTTCTCACCTTTCGGTGATATAAAGAAGTCCTCCTAACTACTTCAGAACACAAGATATAAGCAAGCGAACTTTAGGGGTCAAATTTTCCCCAAGGGGACACGTGTCAAGTAAGGGTGAAGGGAAAATTCGAGTTAGTGGGTCGCGAGGTAGCATTTGGAAATTTTCCTGCGTGGGAGAAATTTCTTAGTTATGTTTACACCTTTGCGGGTCCTCCAAGGACTGGCGGCCTCTCGAGTCCATGCCGGGAAAAGGTGAAGGGCAGAGTGGCAGACGAATTTGGGGCATTTCACCCAAGGAGAGAAAATTCAAAAGCATGCCCTCGCGCCCACTGGTCCATTAAGGACACGTGGCACTCGATAGACCACTATGGAGATGAAGGAGAGGGAGAGGCACGAGTGGTGGGAAAATTTGACTAGTTTCACCAAAAGGGGAAACCGAGTGAAAGGCACGTGGGTGCAGACGCCCGCGGAAGGGTCATACAAAGGCGAGGGCAAGAGTGCGAGGCCGCAGGAGAAATTTTCAAAAAATTCCAAAGATAAAATTTTAAAACAAACAAAGGGTCCACCCTCTCCGCTATCACCCAAAGCTGCGATGTGGTAGCCTCCAATTGATTGCAAGTAGGCAAGGCTAAAAGGAAAATTTTTCCAAAATTTTCAAAAAGGCCAAAGGGCCAAAAGATGTTGCGCCTCCGCCGCTACCCCATGAGGACATGTGGCAGCCTCATATTGGCTGCGGGCCAGTAGAGGAAAAGATGAAAATTTTCTAAGGGTAATTCTACGGAAAAATTTTTGGTTTACGGCCCCGCCAGAAAATTTTCCCTTTAGGCACAAAAATTCAAATTGCTATGAATTTCGCTAGAAAGATCTGTTTTTGGAAAACAAGGACTTTTTGGAAATATCTCAGTGCCTTCTTTGCGCAGGAAACATAAAATTTATATTTTAATAAATTTTGAGGGGTCAATTTTTTTGAAAGGATCTGCAGGCTTTTAAAAAGCCAATAGATAATTTCTAACTTTCAATTTTGATTAAATTGGGTCTCCTCCTTCACTCAACATGTCAAACAGACATGGAGGATTACTCTAGGAAGGATTTTGAAAGGTTTAGGAAGTTAAATTTGTTTAATTGATTTAAATTTAAATTTTGTCCAACAAATGACAGAAAACGGTTGAGGAAGGGATTGTGTTCAAATTTGCAATGGTTAAATTGTTTCCTTAAGTTTTTTTTGTCAATCTGAGTTCTATGATAATGTATCATGTTAAATTTTTGGGTTTCCAAATTGATTTAAATGTGTAGGTCTGAATTGTGCATTTTTATTAAGTTTGATTGTTAGTTTTGAATATTTACAAGAGATCAATTTCTTTTAAATTTGTATAACAAATTTTATCATTCAAGTGTGGAATTTCATTTCTAAACTAATCTAATGCATTCAGTTACTTTAAACAAACCATTCTGAATCAAGAGAAAATACCAAATTTCATTTTTACACAACTCCAAAAATACAAAATACAAGCATTGTTTCCACGTGCATTTCTTCTTTCCAAACAGAGATCTAACTATCTCTTTTGCCATACAATGAAATATTGTATTTAATTCAAAAATGTATATAAGAGAAGGTCTTTCAATTCTTTATTAATTCCAATCATATACTCTACATATTTCAATGTTGGAAAACAATAACAACATTCAATTTATTTCTTTCCAATGTACAGAGCAGAAAACAAATGTCTTTCTCAATTCAAATATACATTCTCATAATCAATTACAACATCATTTATCCATAACATAACTGTTACAATTTCATCCACATCATGTGGGAAAGGATTACAAATGAATGTGTTTTCACAAGGGACTGTCAAATTGCGTTTTCCTTGCTCCAGGATAGCAACATGCACATTTTCTCTTTCTCCAAGTTGATCACAACAAAAGAGGAAAAAGACAACGCTCTCCAACCAACCAAGACATTTAATGAAAAAGAAGTCTTCCTTCATCATTGGCCCCGAGCCCCAACCAAAATACAATCAAAGATGTGATTTAACCCATGGCAATAACTAGCTTCCACATCATACAACACTCTTTCAAACATGCACATTTCAATAAAATCATAATTCAACACAAAATGTAATAGAAGACATTCAAATCAAAACTCGAGGCTTGATCATACAAGTCAAAGGAGCAAGTTTTATGGGGGAATCTACTTATACCTCCCAATTGGGAATTGGGCATCCACCAATAACAAACCACCAAAATAATTCATCACAAACATTTCTTTATGCCCCCCACAAATCCCTCCTTATGCCCCCCCACAGATTTCTTTATGTCACCCACGAAGTAAAAATGCAAGCTATTTCTTTTCCATGGTGGATCCCAAACCCAAACTCCCTCCACAAAATTCTAATGCCAATGGCATTCCTTATGCCCCCCCACATGGATTCCCCATAGCCTTCTCCTACACCATCCCTATGGTAGTCTACCCAACCAGCCAACAAATAAAACAAAGCATGCACTATCCACACAACACAACAAGAAAATGACAGCATATAAAAAGAGAGTTAAATTCCTACCTCTCCATGGTTACTTTTGTCTCCAAACAACAAGCTTCAAATGCCAAAACATAGTCCAAAACAACAAACTCCAAGCATGCAAATCTTTCTCCAACTTCCTCCAAAATAAGAGCTCCACACAAGAAAAATGTGCCCCAAAGAAGTTACAAAATGATTTAACAACCCAAAAACAAGGAAAGAGTTTGAATTATATAGAAGAGGGAGAGAAGAGGATGATGTGGATCCATGTAGGATGCCACATCACACATCCTTCAATTTAAATATCAAAGACAAAATCCATTCTCCTAAACACAATAATTAAAATATACAAATCCATGGTCACATATAAAGAAAATCCCCCATGGGAATCCCTAACAAAACAACACACAACATAATCAAACAAGTTGTCATGGTGATCTTGTTGAATTCACCTAGAACTCCATTTTGGTTGGTCTCGATCCCCGATGTTTGTTGTGATGTTTTTAACCTATAAAATACAAATACCTCCTTTGGCCTCGTGGTCATATCAGAACATCCAATACGATATAATTAAAATCATAAAATCATCTAAGTAATTGAATCATAGCAACAACTACATCAATTACATTTTTAATGAACAAATATATGATCATCAAATAATATCCATTTTCTAGATATACTCATAATATCTAAAATCATATGTCCAAACAACATCCATGAAACATCCATGTCAAATAATATATCATCATCCACAAATGAGTGTCTCTAATAATCATCATGTAGCATATCCAAATCAAGATCAATAATAATCCATGATCAAGTGTCTAACAACATACTAAATCAAAACATAATAATGTCTATAATGTTATCATAGTATCAAAATAGGTATCTAAAAGGTGTCAAAAGAGAAGTGGGCACTACACTTCTTATACATATTAGTTTTGGGGTTATATTTCCTCCAAGTGCTTGTAGCACATTACATTGTTTTAGTTTAGGTTACTTTTGTAAGAAGTTTTATTGCACTCTTTACATATTCTATTTGGAATGTGTATGACCTTTTCTATTTGTATATAGTTGTGCCCTTTTTTTCTCTTACACTTTCTAGTTTCAGGAAAAGTTTGGTGAAGAAACAACTAGTCCTCAACCCAGGATTTATTTTGAAATGAAAATCCCCAGTAGTGCTCTAGAAGTTGGAAGATAGATTTTCAAGTGACGGGCTAGTTCCAAAAATCAATATGACTCCATGCCCAATGGATCCCCTAAGGTCACTGGTCTTCAAGATCAAGCAGGTAGATCATCCCGCAGATCGCCAATTATTATCCATTTTTCACACCCCCTGTGAAATGGACAACTTAGCAGGTTGGAACATCGGTAGTTGATGGAAAAAGGGAAATGATTTTGTAGTATGTAGGGTAGCTCGTGTTTTGGCTCTGTCACGAGCAAGCTCACTGCGATGAATCTTGGAGTTGGCAATCAATCTTATTGTTGAGTTAGTTGGATCACCAGGTTAGTTAGCTTGGTTGGTTGGGTGACAGATTGGTCAGCTTGGTTGGTTGGGTCACGTGGTGGTCGGCTTGGTTGATCAAGTGACGGGTTGGTCGGTTGGGTTGGTAAAATGGGTTAGTCGATCGGGTTGGACGGATGGGTCGGATGCCATGGTTGGATGGGTGAAGCGTCGTACGGATGAAGGATGGATGAATAGGTTGGTCAGTTGAGATGGTCGGGAAGATTGGTCGGGTCACCTGATTGGATGTGTAACGAAGCATACAAGCGATATACTGTATTGGCTAGGTCATCGGGTTGGACACTGGTAGCGGTACAACATGGTTGGAAGGGTATCAAGTTTGGTCGGCCTAGTAGATGGATGACCATCAAGTTTGGTTAGGTAGCTAATTGTATAGACATAAATGACAGAAGGGTTGGTCGGTGACCACAATAATGTATGGCTCTCATAGTTAGATGACGTCCAATCCCCTATAAGGTTAGACAGTCGAAGTCAGATGACAAAGAGGATGGACGGGTCACATGGCTGGGTAGTTTATGAGTCCTAGCCGAGGTGCAAGTAGGTGAATGAATTACATCCCAACAACCATAACTAATGAGGCATGATGCCCATGACTACCCGTGTAGGATAATTACCAAAATGAATGGTTTCCTATACCTCTTTAATGCATCCTATCGGTTGGTGACCCAAATTGCCTATATATTTTAAAATTCACCTCATTTTGAAGGATATTTTTTTAGAAAAGCAAAAAAACTCTATCAAAATTATTTTAGAGCTCTTGTGAGCTAAAGGCCTTGAATTTGGGCTTATTGTGAAGGATTTTGTCTTATGCTTATGATATAATGGATTGTGCATGTTTTTGAGCAATAAAATTCATGTTTTGTGGCCATTTTCTCCCTAACTTGTATGAATTGCATTTTTTTCCTTCCATTATATTTATAAGTATATTGTGCATGTATCTATCTCTTTGTAGAGTCTATAGTTTGTTTTGCTTTATGAATATAGGGAATCAAATATTTTCTTGGACTATGGTGTTTCTACCAACCCTCTCCTCATTTTTTCTCTATTCTTCACTCACTTGGATTGTCTCACCCTTTCTTAGTGCATCACCTTCACTTAGAGTAGTTTTATTTCATGCATCTTTCTATCCATGTATCCTTTGAAAGTATTAGGATAGGATTGTTTTTGCTTTCCATTCTCTACACTTTAGGGAAGTTAGGAGTAGGTTAGAGAAAGAAGTTGGCTTTCTCTGGAGGATTATCCTACTTACAAGGTCCCACACTGCAGGATAATCCCATGTTATGTAGGTTGTACTTGATTTCCTCAAATAAAAATCGTAAGCAATCGGGGTGTTATAATATTAAATTAACACCTATATCATTACTCATGCCTATGGATCAGTGCTTATCGTTTATCTTCACTGAAGGTAAACTGAACTGAGCCCTCAATGTGCATCTTTGACCATTTTATTGTTACATCAAGTCATGTATCATCTTCTGTCTATTAAAATCTTGTCCCTTGAAAAACATCCACCTTCCACTTACCTATTTAAGGATCAACGACTAAACAAGAATCATGTGATTACCCGCAACCTTTCAGCCTTATCTTCAATATGAGTAGCATGGCTCTACTCATGGCATGATTCTCATGGATAATTTTTGTCCTTTTCAAGATGGAATCCCATGGTTGTTTGTCACTTAAAGCCTCTCTTTCATAGCTAACCCCTATGTACTATGGTTTTGTATTCATAAAAGAAGCATATACTTCTTTATAGTCTTTTCCATGACCTAAAAGTCAAAAAATAATTCAAGAGAAATATACATGATTTTCAAATTCAAATTTCTTGCAAAATGATGAATCCCTCAAAAAGGACATCTATATTTCTATCTTGTTGCTATAAATAGACTACTCCCTCAAAGGAAAGCTATACAAAGCTATCCATAATGTACGTAGTCTAGCCAAAAAGAAGACTATTTCTATAAAATAAAATAAAAATATGTTGAAGCTTCCTAAATCAATCAGCTTCACGAGTACCTCAAGGAGATATTATATTCATCCCACATAGACTTCCTATATCGATTAGTCTATAAAACAAAAGAAATAAGAAAAAGATAACTTTTTGTCATGGACTTTCCTATTTTGATCTTGGGTATCTTACAAAAGAGGCATGTTGTCTCACACCAGGGTTACGATAAAATAACCTCTTTCACCTCACTATCTTTCCTTTCTAATCTTCTACCTACTCAAGGGACATGCCGTAAATGCGACATTTTATGATCATGTGACCTTCTTCACCCTTAGAATAGTCAATCATGTAATGCCTTTAGGGTCTTATGTTCATAGGCCAATCTTTGATATGATAGACTCATAATGGTTCTTACCACTTAGGTGGATTTTTGTATCCTCTTACCATTCACCTCTTTTCTTACTTATTTCTCCTCCTTCACAGGACCAAACCTTCAACACCTACATTATGGGAATTCCTCTTCCACCAAAATCACCCATATCTATTCAACATAGAAAACAACCATGCCTATTCAACCTATACTCAACCATGCCTATTCGACCTATACTCAACCATGCCTACATGACCTAGACTCAACCATGCATATTCAACTTGTTATCTCTCGAAAGTGCACTCTGTAGACAGATGAATGCATGAGTTCTAAGCTTGCTATGGATTTCTCTCTTTTATAGATACAATTGAAAGACTTCGGGTCTATGGGTATACCTATTATTGAGGTGAGTTTTTGGTATCAAGGTCGGTTCCTTTTTGATGTATCCTAAACTAATTTTTGGGGTTTTGAGGATAAAAATATGATTGTAAATGAATTGAAAAATGGGGTGATACACCAAACTTATTAAGGGATTTGACTGAGTAGATGAACAAATATATGAGAATGGATTTTAGATGCACAAACCAATAGTTTTTAGTAGAATATTAAGGTAAAACACTTGATGTATTGAGGGAATGATTCACAACAATAATGTTAAGATAAACATGCACACTAATATTTATGCATAAATAACTAAATTTACAACAAGGTAAGATTATCAATCACGGAATTTGACATTCACAAGAAGTAATAAAGTATACATGACACTATAAATAATTGGAAAGGAAAAAATCAATCTCTCATTCAAAATGTAAAAAGTATCAAAATCTACTTCAGCACTCCCGTGTCCAAAATTTCTCATTGTGCTTTGTCAATGCACACAATATATAGTAAAATTATTCATCCCACTCTTCCTAAAAATAGACTAAAAGTTGTACTCACCCATGCATCCTATTTTTATCTTTTATCATAAGTAAATAAAGGAATAAAAATAAACATGTTGATACAATGAGGCATTAATGTTTACAGAAATATAACTCAGTCAAACTGCAGTTGACTACTCTATTTTTAATAAAGTTAGATGAATAATTTTGCTAATAATAATCTTTGATTGATGAGCTAGCCTTCTCAAATACATGCAATCTCTATTTTCTATTTGATGATGTGACATTTACAACTTGATCCACTTGTAGTGATAATATTAGTATTTTTTAATCCTTCCCCTTAGATGCACATGCAAAATTTATCTCCCTGTGTGAGCAAGATAATTCTTTTGACTCTTAAACCTTAGCAAAGATATTCATCCCAAAAATCACCCTCTGTGGGGACCACTTGAAGGCTTGTGTGGGAAAATAATATCTTTTTTGTGAGAAATAAGATAACTCCAAAAGGTGTCTCTTTCATTTGTCAATGTAGCACTGATGTTGACCTCCTTGGATGCATTTGTCTTTCTCACAATGGACTATACTTTTGACTCAAAAGAAAAAGGGGCTCTTGGCAATAAGTATGAAAGCAAGACTTTAATCATTTGAATAGTCTTTGGTTAAATCATGTGTTAAGTGTGGTATTCGACCTCTTTGTTTATTTAGCACATGATTTGGTTTTGACCTTAGTATAAGTTTGAAAAGCAATTCTACCTTTCAATAATTTGTATCCTTTTTATAATCATGTGGTCTTAGCAATGATTATGTTTTGATTGATATGGGGATGGTCCCCCTTACACGAAAACCTGACCCTTATTTTTTCCTTGTTAGTGAATTTAACTGTGATTAAAATTTTCAACCCACAGTGCGGTTGTGGGTTTGTAATGTGGTCCTTTCAATCTTTATGCCTTGATCTTCTCCATTGATATTTGTACTCTAGTTGGATTGGGTAGTTGGAAAGTTTTAATTGTAAGCCAATTTGACTTGTTGATTTTGCGTACCCTAATCATTTCATGTCATTGATATTTGTACCCTTTGTGGAGTTAGGGTTTACTTGTGTTTCAAGCCTGAAGTTTGTATGGAGATTTGTGACTGAATGGTGGTCGTTTGATTTTGTACGTTCATATCTCCACCATCGATGTTGATCTATGTAGTCAGCAGTGTGGACCATTCAATTTTACTTGATTTGATCCTGGCCATTGAGTAATAAATTTGATGAGTTAGGTTAGTTGAAAAGGGCTTGATGAGCTTATCATTTGTCATTTCTCTTACTCGCTCTAAGTGACGAAGCCCTAGATTTTTTTTTTCAAAGCTGCCATTGATATCTGATCTAGAGCTCATGTGAAAAGTTTTCGTAGTCTTAGGGGAGAGATGGCCTTGCATTACTAACTTTTGTTATCTAAATAACTCTCCTAGTTATCTGGATAACTTATATTCTCATCCTGACTCTGGTGTTTCACATTTCAGGTTACACAACACTCAAGAATGTTCTTTTAACACCTTGCACACATTGCAGTTCCCTCGCGCACCCTTGTGTTCCTTCCGCTTCCTTTTTGCATTCTTCTATCTCTTTCCATTTCCCCTTGCATGCCTTCCTTCTACATGCCTGCTTTCTCTCCTATCCTGTCATGCACTCCTTGTGCGCACCTCTATAGACTTACCTTCTAATCAGCTAAGTCCTAGGCATTCCTCTCGAGCACTTACTACATAGACTCGGTTCCTTTGTGCACCCTTGTTTTTGCTTCTATGTGCCTTCCTTCAGTTGAATGCTCGCATCTTGTTCCGATACTTGCCTTTTGTAAGTATGTCTTCTATCTACACGCACATCTCCCCTTTGTTCCACTTTCATGTGTTTACCTCTCACTCCCTCGTCTTGCACCTTTCTCGCACTCGGTCACTATGCTAAGTCATCTTCCAACATGCTTGAGTGTGCTACATGCAACCTATCAAAGCACGCCAATAGGGCACCAATCTGGAAAACCAACCAGTGCATGAAACGTGGTAGAAAAGATAAAACAAATGAATAATTGACCGATTTATTCAGGTCAATCCGCACGCGCCACGTGTTTTGCATGAGCCGACAACGGATCTAACATCTTTTGATAGCCGTATCTTTTTCTATAGAGCTCAAATCGACATGCACCTAGACTTGTCAGAGAACTACTTGACACAAGCTACATGTTAGACTTTTCAAATTCAAATATAGGTGGGATTTGTTAGGTGAAAAATAGGGAAACATCTCTCAGCTCATCAATGCACACATCCAATCAACCTCAACCACCAGATTTCATCAGATCTTGCCTTCTTCCTTCTTCCACATGCCAAATAGACATGGGGAAGTGCATCTAATAGCCTTGCAGGTAGATTTGCAGGCATTTATCACTTGTTGTTGGTGGTTGAAGATTTGAATCCAAGTTTCCCTCCCTTTCTCCTTCTCTCTCTTTCTTCTTCTATAAATAATAGAGTTCTACTTTATAAAAAGGATCCCTCCTTGTTATAACGAAACCATGCCAAAATGGTGGCTGACTTCCCATGGGTCTCAGACTTGCCATGGTCTCGCAATATGTTTTCACCTCCTATTGTGAATGTAAATGATGTGCATCCTTTAAGCAATGAAATCATGTTTTGTTGAATTCTTGTATTCCCTCTCTTGTTTTCATTACATCTCACCTCTCTGTTTGTATTTTTTGGCATGTTGTGCATACTCCTATGCTTGCAATCCATGTTCATGTGTTGCACGCACTGGAAGGCCGAGCTCGCGTGTTCATCTATGACATGCGTCGTCCACCCTTTCTCTTCTTGCCCTCTTTGTTTCCTTCACCACTCGTGGAGAGAGATCGATCCTTTCCTTCTAGCCCTATCACCTTAGCTTAGGATTTCCCTATCTGCACATCCTTCTATCCCTTGTTTCTTTGCATATTTATTCTAGGATTTGATTTCAGCATTAGGAGCAGTAAGCAGTAGTGTTAGTGGTAGGTAGAGGAACTGGCCTTCTCTCGAGAGATCCGTCCCAAGATCATAAGGTCCCACAACTTGGGGATGGTTCCATTGTGATCTCAACCCCTCGGCCCTTCCGAGGTCTGAGATGCGGGTGCATGTTTAAGCAACCAACAACTACTTCTCTCGAAAAGTTTTTAAAACCACCATTGGTGCATACTAGTTCTATCGATCGTTTCCTCTTGAGCTTGAAGGTTTTTCATTGATTTAGGAGCCTTTATGATCTTTCATAGTACTTTTAAACTTTTGGAAATGAATACGTAACTGTTCTCTATTCTATCACTATGAATCTTCCATGGTGAACATATAAAGTTTTGTAGATCTAGTTTATTTTATTATTATTGTTTGAGGTTATTTGGCTCTACTTGAATTTGTATGTTTTAAAAGATGTCATATCTTGTAATATCCTTAATGCAAACTAGATATTCTTATTTCTATTCAAAAACAAATGATAGATCTGAAGACATTGATTATTTAAGAGAAGGGCTTATGGTTGCAACTTTTTTATTTTCTCATTTTGATTCTATTTTGAAAACCCAAATTGGGGTTTCAGTTTATACTACTTTCGAGATCTGACTATGTGTATTCAGCCGCCATTCTAAACACTATATTGAGCTTTGTATCTCCACATTTGGTGACTTTTGGTTGTGTTCCTTCTCTTCGATTCTGAAGCTCAATTGTTTGGTAACTCAGGATCCTATTCAAAACTCTATGTAGATTTTAACTATTTGGTCTCACCATATGCCTATGAATAGCCTTATGGCTATATAATAACACATATTCTGCTAGATTTTTCTTTTTGCTTCATTTATTTTCACAATATTGAGCTTATTTCCTTGAGGGTATTGTGAGTTCTACATTTTAAGAGTATCTAACACTTTTAAGAGTATCTGATTTTCCATTACTTGACACTGAATTTGGGTAACTCTAGAAATTTTGAATTTCTTTCTCATGTTTTAATTCATTGAGAAGCTCAAAATATCATTGTTTGTAGATCTTATTTGACACCTAGAAATTTACTATGGAATATTTTATTACCTTATTTTAACTGTTCTATTACAAACTTGAAGAGAATATGTATTATATTGTTTCGAGCTGAATATGTTGTTGTAACCTCCAAGATCTATAGATCTTACTATTTAAAAACTCGATATATGTTGTTTGTGAATATATCATTTGTTGCAAGTAAATACTTCTCTTTCATTGTTATGAATAGTCATTATTTATTATCACATCATTGTATAGATGAAACCTTGACTTTGAGGAGTGATGTTGCTTCTTAGTTGAACTGTAGGTGACATCTTCCATTGTTTAACACTACAAGTTTTCTTGAAATTTGATAGTTCTTGTGAGTCATACTTTTTGATAGAATATCATTATTTGTACTCCTTCCAACATTTGTACTTGTTTGTTAAGATAACAAAGCTACCTTTTTAGTTGTAAAGTCTGCATAATACTCCATTGAGAGGAACTATAGTTGGCTCATATTGTTGACAATCTTATAAATTTCATAAGTCAATTACATGTCATCTATTTAAATGTGTGCTTTGATGTTTAATATCAATTATCAAGACTGTAATCTTGTACTATAGCATTTGCCTCCACTTTTCTTCTTTGAGTTTTACTTTGTAAGATTGTCCTATAATTTCTATTCTATAGTTAGTAGGCTATAATGTGTGCTCCGTAGACCATAAAGAATGTATCTACTTTTTCCTTCTCAAAGAAAACTGTAGCTTTCATGTTGATGAAGTTTGTCTCTCATTCTCTGAAACCCTAATAGTTTCGATTTGTTATTTTGATGGTTGGCATTGTGATGAACATTGTACCTTGAATCATTTTCTATACCTCTACAATATGTTTATGATGTGATATTTTGTATTTGTGGATGGTTCATTTTTCCTTGTTCTTTTGTGAATCTTTTTTGATATTTTTCATGAGTTTCTACATTTTCTTGTACTAGGCAAGCTGAAATCTGCCATTTCTTTGTTTTTGATCTGTTTTATGTTGCTTTATCAGTCTGATAGAACCTATGCTCATAATGAAATGCCAAGAAAATTCCATGTATCTTGATTACTGTGTTGGTTGTAGCTTTTGGTGAAATTTATTTTCTGTGAGCTTGTAAACCAATCATTGTTGTAACTTTAACTTGATGTGATGTTCTCACTTTCATGCTCTATTCTGGATTTTGATGAGAAATTAATACAGATGTTGAAATCTCTCTGAGAAACTGTTACTCTTCGATACCTTGAGGTTTAATGAAGTCCTCTGAACTGTCCTTTAAGATAGTTACTTAAAATACCATTCATACCCAAACTGGGTTTGCATTTCTGTAACTATGGTGCATTCTCAAGATCATCTTAAACTGAAATCACTTCTTGAAGTTTTATATGCTTAAACTTTGCATGGTAGTTGGAATTTTAAGCTTTGTACTTTGATCTCCATAAATCTTGTCTTATCTTCTTAGGGAAGTGTATTAAATTCATTTGAAAAGCTTTTATTTATGAACTGATTCACTTCCTCTCTTTTGTAACATTTTCATGACTATCTAAGTCATTGATGTTTGATAAATTCGTCTAAGTATTGAGCTTCTTGATTCAATTTTGGGGTAAGTGCAGGAAGTTGATGGACAAATATAGGGTCATCCGTGGACATCATATTGCAAATAACAACATAATATCAACTTGTAGGGATTATTAGCAATACATACACTCAAAATTAGACAAAATTATATTAATATGAATCGTAGCATCCAGAATCTAGTTTCTAAAATACTAATTTTTGTAAAAAATGGAAAAGATTAGCTATATTAAACACTCAAAATTCAATGACTTGGTATTTTTTTTTTTAAAAACGCATTCGATAAGAACTATAGTCCGTTTGCCCACAATTTGGATGACCAAAAATTGATATATATTTTTTTCCTTTAGTGAGAAGTTATATGCCACTATCTATCTTGGGATGGATTTTATTTTGTATTTTTTTGAGTAATATTTTATTTTTTATGATTTTTTCCGTGAAAGTGGTATGAAAACATAAAGAAAAAGAGCACTTTCATAGTTTGTCCGCCATAACTTCATCAAAAATATTGAAATCAAATAATGTTTTTTTTTTTGAACATGTATATAATTTCAACACGGTTGGGATGGTATAAGTTTTATCACATTTTGATAATGAAACAAATTTTACAGTCTTAAACGTAGACATAAACATTCACAGAAAAAGTGTCTTAAAGACCTACTATTAGTAAAAAATTATAAAATGATATTTATCCTCTTCTATTCACTTTAAAATCAGTATTTCTACAAAGCTAATAGTCTCCCCTACGCAATGGTACCATTTTTATGACATAATTTTTACTTTTCGGCATGGTTCAAGTCATGGAAGACTAAATTTGATGTTTTTGTTTTTAATGTAAAATTCAGGATTTGATGTCCACTTAATTGTCCCCCAACTTGGTGCACTTACCCTTTGTACTTGTTGTACTTGATTATCTTGAAATGATTACATTACTTTGATTTATCTTTATAGAATGTGGAACCTTCTGATCTGAATGTTTCAAAGTATGCAGTGGTTTGGAACCCTTTTCTTGAGACTATGGAAGTTTGTTCCTTGTGATGTCATGATTCTCTGAAGTTGATCCTGTAGCTGTACATTGAGCTGGTTGCATTGTGTACTTTATCTCTTCATCATGAATTACCCTCTACATCCTTAGTTTGTATTATAACTGAAGTTGTTCTTTATCATGAAGTAACCTGTATTTATCTGAATCTATAGCTTTGACTATACAATGTATTCTCTCCTTTATTTTGTAGAGCAAGTTGTGTTAAGATATTTATGTTTTCAATCTTTCCTCAACACTGAATCAAGATCTTTTATTTGAATTATGTACTTTTCCATTTCATTTATAAGCACTTCATTCTTGATATCAGATTTGATTTTTGTAACTCTCCTATGGAACTGAAGATTGTAATCATGATATTCTCCTACAGGAACATGTCTGTTTTAAAAGTAGCTCACTTGGGTTTCAATACAACTTAATATTGTTTGCACTCTTGAAGACTACAATCTTTTCCTTTCTTGCATACTATTTGATTAGTACAGTAGTTTATTTTTGTCACAACTTTCAAGCATGCATTAGTTGTGAAATAACATTATCGAAAGATGTAAAATGTCTATTTTACATGGCAAAGCCATATCAAAATTATCTCAGATTTCTTTTCATTCTGTTTCAGCTACAATTTTATCTCATTTCATTTGTTAGAATCTGTAACACTAAACTTGTATTTCTTTTATGGATTAGTGTAGGTACATCTTTGTATATTCAGCCTTTAGTCGAACTGAAATAAATGTACTTTTCTTATATGTAAACACAACAGTTGGTGTTTATTTCCTTCTTCTTACCTATACTTGCACATTTAGATAAACTAGTTAGAAAACATTAGGCTTTTTGGCCTCTCTTCTATTCCATAGTTTTTCTCTTTATCTTTGCTCTCTAAAATGATTGTGAGAATCATATGTACTGATGTAGAATATTGTTGCTTGTTTGTTATGCATTTATATTTTCTGTAATCATACCTCTTGATATTAGGAGATTCATTTGCATGAAGATAGACAAGTATAAGAACATGATTTAATCTTGAGCTCGTGATTGACGGTCTCTTTTCTGTTTTTTTTTTGGGTACAATGTAGTGTTGAATAGAAAGGATAAAGATGATACAATAGATGGAGCAAAGATGGAGCAGCAAAAAAGAAACAAGGCAATGATGGGTTCCTTCATATTCTTTTTCTTTTATTTTCATGCACACAAACCTTCTATTTCCATAGTTATGATGCTTACTTGAGTCACATCCCATGGCTTATGTGGGAAACATTTGAAATTTCTTATGAATAAGACATTGAATTTTAAAATTGAATTGTGTACTTCCTTCTGTATTTCATCTTTGTATATGGATTGTATAATGAATTAAACAACTCAATGACATAATTAAATGTATTTAATCATGAAGGAAAGAACTTTTAAAATACATATAACCTTAGTAATGAACTTAAATATTATTTTTAATATGTAACTCGATTGTTGTTCCAAGACTTAACACTTCATCTATTCTGTATTTTTTATCTTCATCAAGATAACACATTTGTCCTTAGGGGCCCTTGTGTTCTTTTGCTGGAGACAAACATGAAATTGCAGACTAAGTGATTTGTTACATTTTGTAACAACACACATAGATGTAAATTACATGTAGTCATTAATTAATCCAACAAAACAAATATTAAACTGAAAGAACCTCCCAAGCTTAGGTTCACTTCACCAATGCCATCCATCATAACGAATTTTTGAGTTGCCCATTTTTACACGAGTGCAAAAATTATCAACACAACCTAGATTCAACCATGCCTATTCAACCTATACTCAATCATGCCTATTCGACCTATACTCAACCATGCCTAAATGACTAGACTTTCTCATGTCTAAAACCTATTGACCCATTCATCTCCCCTATCATATTCTTCCATTGTCTATGGGAAAACTGCATCGACCTAAGGCTCTTTTTTTGTCGGCTATGTAGGAAGCACTTCGAGGGCATCGGGTCCTTGGAGGTTAGCTCAGACACTTTTTCCTAACCAATTTTCCCCCTTTACATTCACATTTTACCCTAGTTAGTTTCCATTTTACACAAAACTGGGAAATTAATCTATCATAAAAACATACATACCTACCATTTTATAACATCAACCATATCATGCATCAATCATTTAGCATTTCCATGATATCAAATACTTGGAAATTTAACCACAACATACATACAATCCATTATTTCCATAAGATCAGTAACTTAGAAATTACCTAGACTCCACCATGCCTATACCCGACCAAACCAGACCTATACCTGACCTCATCATGCCTAGATGACCTAGACTCCACCATGTATATACATAACCAAACCATGCCTATACTTGACTCCACCATGCCTATACCTGAATCCATCATGCCTAGATGACCTAGACTCAATCATGCCTAACTCACCTAGTTCCCATGGTACACAATAACAATAGAAATTAAAGAAAGAGTTTATTATCCATCCAAAAACATCATCAACTATATAGAATATTCTTCCATTGTCTATGGGAAAACCGCATCGACACGAGGCCCTTTTTGTCGGTGATATGTAGGAAGCACTTCGAGGGAATCGGGTCCTTAGAGGTTAGATCGAAACTTTTTTCCTTAACCAATTTCTCCCCTTTACATTCACATTTTACCCTAGTTAGTTTCCATTTTACACAAAACTATGAAATTAATCTATCATAAAAACATACACACCTACCATTTTATAACATCAACCATATCATGCATCAATCATTTAGCATTTTATGATATCAAATACTTGAAAATTTAACCACAACATCCATGTAATCCATTATTTCCATAAGAGCGGTAACTTGGAAATTACCAATACTCCATAATGCCTATACTCGACCAAACTAAACCTATACCTACCTCATCATGCGTAGATGACCTAGACTCCACCATGTATATACATGACCAAACCATGCCTATACTTGACTCCACCATGCCTATACCTGAATCCATCATGCCTAGATGACCTAGACTCAATCATGCCTAACTAACCTAGTACCTATGGTACACAATAACAATAGAAATTAAAGAAAGAGTTCATTATCCATCCAAAAACATCATCAACTATATAATGGGAGTGTTCTGTGTATCAATACATATATACATAGATATAAATAAATATCAATATCTCAAAAATCTCATGTAAAATCTCACATCTTTGGGACACAGGCTGGTATATATAACAAAAATCAAAATGATAGTACAATATCTGCTATGGATATCAATCATCTCCCCACCTGATGCCCTCCTCTCCGGTCTCATTTGTCTCCTCCTCCTAACCAGTCAAACACACTATCAGCATCTTTCCACCCTCTGTTGGTCCCTTCCTGACCTCCACCTCCTCCTTCTTTCCCTCTATGTAGACTCAATATCCAAGAGTTGGTAACCTCCTTCTTTGGGGCCGACGACCCCTTGTGTTACTTGAGGTGTGATTACTAGATCTAGTCCACTCACTAGATACCTATTGAGCTCGGTATTTAGCGTAGGAGGGCACATCAATACCTACAGTTGCTATTTGGTCATGATAGTAGTGAGCCTCATTCATTTCTTCCCTAAACCTTACCATGGATACAGTCTGCAGTGATGCCATCGGCCTAACTACCACTTGAGAACTCTGACCTACTAAAAGAGGACCCGGGCTTGGTATAGGATCATGTGGTGGTACCTATATAGCCACTTGGGCCTATAAACTGAAACATGTGCCGTAAAAGAGAACAACTAGCTGTAATCTAGCCACATGTGCCTGTAAGGTGGCTACCTACCCTCCATCCCCATCTCCACCCTATGTGGGACCCCGTGCCTATACACATGGGCCTCGTAGGGTTATCACCTATGCCTACAGGGTCGTCACTTGTGCATATGCCCCCCATTTGTCCCTGTAACCCTGTAATTTGTGCTTGTAGGGTAGCCACCTGCCCTTGTAATGTATCTCTCTGAACTATGATTGTAGCTAAATTAGGATACCTTAGCCTCGATGGTGTCGTCGTAGTTGTGCCACCCACCACTACTTATATCGATGGTGATTCCTACATCATCAGTCCATTCATCTCGCACTACCGCTCTCCTCCTACCATGTGTGATCACTCGAACATGGTGGAGACATGGGTCTCTCCACGTCATCTCTATGGTACTATGGGAAAGGTGGGGACATGTCCTACCGTAGTCTAAACTACCATCTGACCATGTCTACGAGTATCATCTCATGCTCACCGGCATGCCGCCCATGTATCCATCTCAATAACTGAAGCCCTCTAACTCCTCATCCATACCTCTATATGATAGAAAACCAACATATGTTTGAAACATGATATCCACCACTAATAGGCCCTCTAACAAACTTCATGTGGTATGTAACATCATATGTGGCCCTGACCACTCTAGTTGTGCCCCTGACCGGTACCATCTCCTAAAACACACTCTGTATAAACCACCCCTAAACCAATCATGTCGTGGTAACCCAATTGGATGCACACACACAATGTGCTCATACGCCCAACAATGTAACAAGTATGTACAACACATACCAAATCTCATGTACCTACCATAGGCCCATAACTCCCTATACAGTTGGACTAGAAAATATGGTGCCTAAGCAAAACATATCCACTCCTTGATCATGTCCTGTAGCACCCCATAGTTCTCATGGAAATCTCCCACCCTCTTGGAATCGGGAGAGAAAAACAACCTACTAGCCACCATCATCAAAACAGATAACTGGTCTCTGTGGATATGTCACATACATATCCCCATAACTCAGACTCACATTGTGATAACTCAACATGCCCATCACCTCACCAAATATCACCACTATGGGCTCCACCGAAACCTCTGTCAAAATCAAATACATTGGCTCCCCAAAAATAGGAAGTCGTAGGATCCTATACACGTCCTCCAATGTGACGGTCATCTCGCTAGTCGGTAAATGAAAGGTATTGACCATAGAGTCCCATTTATCGATGAGAGTAACCATTAAGCTAGAATCTCAGGCCTACACGCCTATAATACGTGATCGTACTAAGTCCCACATCTGCTATGTGCTCCCACTCCTCAGCTATCATGCTAGGCCATCTGTACCAATAGAGGTGGTACTTTGTCTCTCATAGTCAGCTGATCTCTCACCTACATCATCCAACCCAACATTTTCAAGTCGAGACCCTCTCCAATCACCTATTACCCAAATCTCAAACTCACGCCTCATACTTAGCCCTTTTTGTACCAAATAATACCTAAAACACATCAATCATACCTACCCTTTACCTAATTCCCCTAAGAACCTATTGTCTCCATTATCATACTTACCTAATATCCTCGATCATTTCACCTACATACCTATCACACACCTGCCAAATTGTTCCTTACCCTCTTCCACCTACATTAGTCTTCACCTACCCTTGCCTTATTTGTTTAACTTTCCCATCTAGCCCTTCTTTCACCCAGTCACTTTTTATAGTGACCAACATCGATCGACTTGACCGATGTTGTCCAAAACCAATTGACATGAGCCAACCAATGATTGACGTTGGTCACTATTTCAATGATGAAATTGAAACCCCCATCCCCCATTGTAAAAATCAAGAAAAAAATAACCTAAAACCCTACCCCACCCCACCCAAATTTACCCTACATTCATTCCCAACCCTACTTAACCTACATTTTCCCCTTTCCCAACCATTTCACCCCTTTTACCCATAATTTAAATCTCAAATTTCCACCCACATTTTACCCAACTTAAACACACTTTTTTCATCAAATACAAAGCTTAGAAATGCCTCCTTCCTCTACTCGGTGCCTCTCATGGTGACACCTTTTGTCTCTGTGCAGTGGTCCTCCCGCTCCCTCTCCCACCTCCGTCATGCCAAAATATACTCCTCACCTCACAACTAATCAAATCACTCTAATCAATCTCACAGACCCACCTACCGAATGCCAATCACCTACTATTAGCTCACCAACTCAGCTAACAACCTCATACCATCACTTTCCAACCTTCCACTTCTTCTTTATCATTTTCCACAAATGGAAAAGAAATAAATGAATCCGTAAAACATGGATTTTACCTTTTTAGCCCCAAATTAACATGACCGACATTGATCAGGTCATGCCCTAGCCAATCGACATCGGTTAAGTTTTAACCGACATCGGACACTAGACACATATCCATTTGACCCACACTATGCCCACTTTGCCTACAAATAATGTTTTCAAACAAATTTTACCCTTCCCAACACCTATTAAAAACTCACCCACAAGCCTACATTACCTGTACATTTCCTTAATTATGCTTAGGGACATGTTATTTACCTATACCTCAACCTTACCTATGCCCTGACCTACATACCCTGACTTGAACCTCCTTTTGTGACATTTAAATTCATGTATTCACTATAACTTGTGATGATGCTACTCGTGTGGTTTAGCCTAATGACCTTACCTTGCCTGATGTTGTGATGTTTATCCCGACCAAACCTTTGGTGCCCTGGAACAAAACCTATTACCCATTCCTACACCTTTCCTAGTTGTGATTCAAGACCATATCCTATACCTTGGATACCTGAACCACTTCAACCTCATTTGGATAAACCTATCGACCTTTGACGAAGTAGAGTTTGTAAGCTCTTCAACTTGGTACCTTATCACAATCTATATAGTGTGTGTGTTTGATTTCCATTACCTATTACCCAACCCGACCATTACCCTTACCTACAACCCATCCACCCTTGTTTTTATTAACAACCTATTTATCAAACCATTCACCGACTCTATTTCCTACCTCATTAGTTCCTGGTTTGAGGGGGTCACTTTCATCCATACTTGGGGCAACCTAATCTCTCCACTCATACCTAGGACACCGACTTCCTATTTTTGTCAGCATCACTTACCAATACAAGCTACATGACAAAAAAGGGAAAATGTAGACACCAAATTTGGGTCACACCCTTTAGTCCCCTTTAATTAATTAACGTAACACATTTAACTAATCATGACCCCTTCATCCCATATTAATATTCATCCTCACATTATTAATTGATTTAATTATTTTAATTAAGTTAATTTCATCCTCACACCTCCACCTCATCATTACACCTCACCTGGACCCATTCCAGGGGCATTTAACTCATAGTGACCAAGTCATCACTCTAACATCGAGTCAATGTTAAGTCACCACTTGACCTAACTAACTAAGAATTCTTCTCAAACCTAATTAGACTTTTTCTATGACCTTCCTACCTTTTCTAACGAGAATTCCACTTCCCTAAGTAGACTCAATGAGGAAGGCACACCAAATTTGGGAAGATCTACCTATTTTTGGTAAACCTAGACTTATCCTCCTTAACCGACATTGGTTATCCCTTAGCCAACATCGGTTACCTAACCGCCATTACTATATATATATATAATTTTACAACCTTTTACCTAGGTTGGTCATTTTTAGTTTTGAGAGAACTATTACATTCAAGTGTGAATCCAAAGCCTCTCAGCATCTAAATGACACAAAATACTCAACCATAGGCCCAAGCAAGCATCTGGTTCTCCTTCCAAAGTATTGGAATACTCACGGGAACACTACGAGAGTACTGCCATGACACTGACTCTAGAATCTCTTCATGGATCAACTACCATCCACCTTCACCTACCAGATCTATAAAGCAAGTAAGTATTCATGATTTTGATCATATTGTGATTTACTTAAAGTATAGATTCCTTACCTCTTTCATTATACTTTATTTCTACATGTATTCCTTTATCTCCACCTCCTCACCAATCTACCAACCCAACCACCTATAGCCTTTTTTTCCTTCCGTGACTTCCCCCTTTGTATCCCTGAGTCTTCTCAGTAATATTACAAACCTAACCACACCCTTATCACTCTCCGTGCAATCACAGAGAATCCCAAAACCATTTTTATCAAATTATTGTAAATTTCCCCTATCGATGTCAGTTTCACCTCTATACCGACATCGATCACCTTACCAATATTAGTCTTTGTTTTATTTCATTTGTTTTGACCAATAAACCTCTCAATCAACCAAAACTAACCCAGACCTCACCCAATCAACCTAGAACTCACCCGATCAATCCTAGACCCCTGTCAGACCTGTAAAACCCAGAATAACCTACCAAACCTCTAGATCTAATCATAACCTTGCCTATTATATTATTTTTCTTATTATATTTACACGAGATACCTAAATCATATAACTATAGTAGGATTTCCTTACTTCATGATATTTGTAATATTAATTTATATTTGAAAGTGGATTGATAGCCTTCTATGAAGCATCACACTTCCCGGATCTAGCATTTTCTAGGAAGTCCACTAACCTATATTATTAATGTTATCTGGTGGTCTTGTTGTATTTCTTTTTATTCACGAGGGAATCTTTGGATCACTTGGAAAAGTCATTAATGCGCACATTCAACCTTCGAACTACATATCACAGGTATTCCTCCTAACCTATTTCCTATTTAGTTTTAACTAGCAACAAATTAGGTGAAACACTGACTACACATTAGTACTAACATCCTCCTAGTTGCACTAATATAGGAGGACGAGACATGCATTTAGATAGTTAACGCAAAATAGTAAAATGTAGCATTTTGTATATTGTGGCTACGCCTATGAAGGCATGTATGTAAAATTTGGAAGCATCTACAAGTTGTTAACTAAATGATTCGAGGAACAAATGGTGTCATAGATAGCTAGATTTTAGGGTATACATAAAATGAGTTAATTGAAAGGCATTACAAAATGTCATAACATTGTGGAAGCCTTGAAATTTTGGGTTATGTCTACCCTCCCCTACTCTCTTCTACATGAAAAACAACTTAGGAAACTCATAATAACAAAAAAGTGTCAATGTAATCTATAATTTGTAAACACATGTGATTTTTAACTCTACAAGGGTTATAGAGATAAAAATTAATTTGGTACTTTGTTGGCATAATTTTAGCTAACCAAAACTAAAAAATTAAAGATATGAGTAACAAAAATCACTAGTACTAAAATTTTCCATGGTGCCTTTAGAGTTGATGAAAAGGAAAGAGAATGGGGGCACAAACTCTTCTATTAATGCAGCATGAACATCCACACACACACACACACACCTTGCTTTGCCTCCCCACCTTTGCCAAGAGTACGGTGTTGTGGTATTTCTTTCTATGACCTCCACAAGAAGAAGACATGATACAATAACCTTAATCTCAACCCCACATGTAAAACATGATCATATCAATTCACAAGAAAATATGAAAACCTGGAGATAAAAACTAACAAATGAGAAGAAAATCTAGAGAAATGAAGAAATCGCTATACGTAAATTGCTCTAAATGGTTGACATGGATCTGAATTGAAAACGACATGATGGAAACATACATTGTGGGAATTTTCTAGAATGAGATTTGTGGCAAAGAGATAAGCATGAATTTTTTTGCCACGTATCCTTAACAATAACAAACATTGAATATAGAATTTAATGCCTTGTATAAATGTCATTTAGTAATTTATGGATATAAAGAATTCCAAAAGTGACATGACATTGTGGCTGATATGCTTCTAAAATATTATGGGGTGTTCATTAAAACTATATTTCAAAACAAAAATAATGGAATATTATAGGATAAAGGATTAGAAGAATGTTTTCTAAAAAATTAGTTGTAAAAATTTTAAAAACAGATCAAATATTAAACATGGCATATTGTTATTGATTGAGAAAAAAAGGTATTTTTAAAGCCAATATAATTGCCTTGAACAATATAATAATGTATGATTAAGAAAGAATGTTAACTTTTAAGGAGAATATTTGATAAAAGATTCATCACCGATTCACCATCATTTGAAAACAACCACATTAATTCCTACACCATATTAGAGTTGCACCATTTTATATCTTGCATTTTTCACCCTATTTTAAATTCCCATAAAACTAAATTTTCAAGCGGCTACAAGTTTTGCAGTTGTAGACATTTAAAATTTCAATGTGGCTAATTACGATTAACATGTCCCACAAATATCCCAACATCATCCATATAATAATTAATCGCAAGATTAATTATTATTATTTAATCTATTTTAACATATTTACCCCTTTATCATTTTATCATTATTTACCATTTATACCAAATCCTTTTATTTCATTATTATATCCCATCTTATCATTAATCACTTTTATTTCATTATAATATCATATTATCATTATAATCCTTCATTAACATTTTATAGGAATTAATATTCCTACATCTCACCTACCACCTACCCAACACATCCTGCAGCTAACCTTTCTATCTAACCTCACCTCTAATCATCATTTATTAACCTAATCCAATCCTAAACTAATCATATCCCCTACCTCCAAATATAGAGGCATCTATTTCTAGAAGATTCCAATTCGAGAAGCTTCTCTAACTTTCTACTCTTCTCCATTGAATTTTAAATTCAATGGATATTTCTCCATAATTCTAGAATTTTCTAATTCTATAATTAATCCCACCTCTTCCACTTCTAGAATCTTCCATAACTTTATACTCTTCTCCATTGAATTTTAAATTCAATGGATATTTCTCCATAATTCTAGAATTAATCCCACTTCATCCTCTATTCTTATTTTAAACTTCTAATCCCACCTCTAAGTCTCTCTAAATTTATACTCTTCTCCATTGAATTTTAAATTCAATGAATATGTCTCCATAATACTAGAATTTTCTAATTCTAGAATTATCTATCTTCTCATTCAATACTAACCATTGATCTTCCATCTACTTTGCAAGATCCTAGCCCTCCAATTCCTCTTCCAAAAACAATAAATTGGCATGCCACCCTCCATGGAAGCCAATCCATATATCTCAAGAATCCATAACCAAAATTTTATTTTTTTAATCATCTAATCAATCCATCCACTCTATCAATCCATCTTCAATCCACTCCAATCAATTCATCCTTCATCAAACATCAATCAATCCAAGAAATCAAAAGGGAGGTGTTGTACCAATGTCTCCAAAATCTGAAGCAAGAACATCCAATCCACTATCAAGAGCACAACCAAAGAATCAAGGGATTTCTTCATTGGTAAGTGAAGGTATTGCACTTCTTTCTCCCTTCCATCTAGCTCAATCTAAAGTATTGTTGAATAGATTAGATTTAGGAATCAATTGCTTTGTTTTTGGTTTCTAACTTTTATCTAATCTTGTTAACATATACATTTCTGGCGCCCACCATTTTGAAAGAACCAAAATATTCAATATTTTGTATATAAAATCTTATATTTTAGTTTTCATTTGCTTGTATATATCCCCCTTGTGTGCTTGTTATATCCCAAAGGTGAAACCATGTATGATCTCCTCTCACATCCTAGGACGATCTTGAGGATCAAAAGTGGCTAACCTTCCATTTTTATTTTGTAGGGTAAATATGATGTGGAAGTGATATCTATGCCTACTTTCACATTCACAAGGGTCTCGTGACTATGGGATTCATCTCCACGCACGTAGACACACCTCGTGTTCCAGTGGGGTATATAAATTTAAAGATAGTTGTCGTTATTGGCTAAGCACTTGATTATTTTAATAATGACATGAAGTGAAGGGATTCCACGTCCCAATACCCATGCCTCAAACAACATCCTTGTAACACGAACTTGGGCCCCACATACCATAAGGTAGATCGGGACTCCCCTAGTGAGCTCATATATCCTAGACTAGGCAACCTCTTGGGTGCATATTAAGATATAGTGCAAGGAGGCCACACTCCCAAAGATCACTCGCTAGCCTGACCCACATTGAAAAATAGGTAGAGAGCCAATTTTGGCACCATCATTGGTGTTTGGTATTGAAAGCGGGTTATAGCTTGATTGCACTCCCTCGTGACTAGTTAGGGTGTGTGTTGCATGTTTGTGAACACCTTTGACCATCCTATCACTTTAAAATTTTAATTGACCAAACATCATCATAATCAACCATCCTTAATCAACACAGTCCCAATCCAAATCCCATCACCATCCTTAATCAACAATCATGGCCTTTGACCTTCAATCCCCATCCTCTCCAAACCAACATCCAAACCCCTACCAATTTTCTAAATCCATCAACCAAGTTATCCCATCAACCCCTACCCATCAAAGTCAACCACCTCACTTTGACCATGAAGTTCCACACACCATCCAACACATTAATAAACAAAACTCAAACCTAATCCTACCTTAACAAATCCTTTCCTCACCATCCCAATCAACCATTCCATGTTGATCCTAACATCCTAAAAACCATCCAACATCTTAATAAATACAATATCCAATATTAATCTTCAATCAAACCCTAAACCATCATCCCTAAACCAATCCCATCCAAATTTTCTCCTTCCTAATATCCCTACTCCTCACACCGTTAACTTCCTCTTTTAGGAACACAAATCATCTCAATCCACACCAAGACCTAAAAAACATACATATCTATCCCAAAATCCAATTACATATGACTTTGACCTAGATCAAGATCAAGAGGATCTCCTTTGTGTCCTCGCTAATCTAGTTGTCAATCTTAAGCTTACACAACCATTTGAAACCACCACCTCCAAACCTCTTATCAATCATCATGACCTCCATCTTCATCCCATCAAAAATCATACCAATCATCCACAACTATACATAGGTAGAGAGATCTAACCTTCCTCATAGACATGTTTTGACAAAGATTTGTTATATTTTGGACATTACATTAGGAGATTTGATTTGATTAGGCATGTATGGACATTTAGGCGTATAACGCCAATTTAGCTTGATTACTATGTTTGCATTATCTTATGATGTTGTTTTGGAACGTAGTTATATTGATGGATACTTAGTTTGTTGCATGTTGAGATTCTATGGATACATGTCATTTTATCATTGTGACTAACTTATGGTGAATTATGTATAGTTGTGCACGTTGTCGCACTTTCGATTCCAGAAAGATGAAATGTTAGTCTAGAATTCATTGATATCTTATTTAGTAATTGATTTATATTTTATCAGACATGTGCGTTTAATGTGTGCAATGAGAGTGCAGGTGACAGGTCACAGAAATATGTGGGACTCAGGCCCGCCTACTTAAATTTACACAAGAAACCCACGGGCTAAGCCCTAGCCACGTTTATTACTTGAGGCCTTAGCATTAGAATTATTATTTTGGGCACTATGGGTGACCCTCATTTGTAATGTAATGTATTGTAATTATTAATTTTACTTAGGGTGTTTAGTTTGTGTTGTAAACTTGTTTTGGGGGATTAATGACCCCACTTGCATTAAGTTTTGAATTAGATTAATGATGTAATTAATCTAGAGGGTTTAGGGTCACATGTGAACCCTTGTGTGAAAAAGGCTAAACCTGAAATTAGATTGTTTTAAGTATTTTTAGGGACCTCCTTTTAGTTTGGGGTTCCCTTATCATTAAAATGGGCCTTTCGACCCTATCTAATAGGTAGGGGCTTAATTTAAGGCATAGAGGAGTTTCCTCCCTTTTTCCTCCCCTTGGTCACATCCATGTAATGGGTATGGATAAATGTGCTTTGTTAAAAGTTGCACATGTTTTGTTTTGTTATCATTTTGAGTAATTTGGGAGAAAAGGGCTAAAAGGCATTTTACCCTTTCTCTCTTTTGTTTTGGCATCTTTGACCTTGAAGGAAGAGAGGGGTGACACATGTCACCCCCTCATTTGTGAGGATTTTTTCTTGCTCCTCTTCAAATTTCCCTTCATGGGAAAAGAAGAGAACTTCTTTTTTGGAGATTTTGCTTGGATGCTTGTGTGATTTGGAGCTAGAGTTTTCTTGGGTCAAGAAGTGGAGAAGATTGAAGTTGGAAAGCTTTTTGGAGAGTTTTCCTTGAGGTAGGCTCTTAAGCTTTATTGTATGTGTTATATTCATGCTAGTTGTTAGATTGTTTACTTGGAAATGTGGTTGTTGCATGAGGATTTTTATTTATTGTTACTTGTTTTTGCTCCCTCCATCATATGGCATGATGGAGTTTTGGAGTTGTGGGGGAAGAGAGAGGGATTTTTCCCTCTCAATCCTCATAGGCTTGATGGGCAAGCCTTGTAGGATTTTAGTGACTCCTCATATGGTTTGAGGTGGAGAAGTTGGTTCATTTGGATTGAACATCCTTCCCCATTCTTGGTAAGGAAACCCCTTTATGGTTTGAAAAATTTTCCAAGAAGGATTTGGTGAAAGGGTGAAGAAATAAGAAGGGCTTGAATGAATTAGGAGAAATAAGGAGGGTATGGAGATCTTAGTTATATGTAACTTTTGTTGGTTACAACTTTTGGAAAACTCCTTTCCTCTCTTCCCCATATTGTTGTAAAGGTAGAACTTGGGTTCTTCTCCTTTTCACTTTTGTAAAATTTGGAGTCTTCTTGTTATATTTATCTTGTTTTCATGTGGATGCATTTTTGTTTAGTCACCCTCACTTTTGTGTAAGTTGTGGATTGTAGTCCTCTTTCCCATGGGCTTGGGGGAGGCTAGCATGCATCCCAACCTTTGGAAAGACATGTTATAATGCTTATTGTTGGGTGGTAAATAAATTTTTTTTTGCTTGCATGGATTTCTTGAAGACATGGAAGTTGGCTCTCAAAGTTTGGAGTTGGTGACATCTTGCTCTTTCTTTATCCTCTCAAATCTTGGTGAAACTTTACTTGCATTGTAAAACTCTTGTGTATGGTTATGTGGAAGTTTCCCTCTCCTTGTAAACTCTCCATTTTGTATAATTAGTAAGTAATACTTGAAGACTTGAGACATATTTGTTGAGAAATATCTCTTCAAACTTACCATGAAATTTGTAATAGGAATTCTTGTGTAGTTGTGCTTTTGGAATATGATACTCTTTAAGTTTAAGCTTGAAAAACATGTATGAAAATCTTTTCATATGAATTGTTGTATTTTTTTTGAAAGAAAAGTTGTTTATTGAAAATATGTCTACTCAAAAGAAAATATATTAATTGTTGGATATTCTTACTTATGTGTAAATCTGAAATAATATTTTAAAATTGCATTTGAAAAGAAAGTCTTCCCTCTTGTATTGTTTTGTTTGTAATATTAATGCTTGGAGTAAGAATAGTCTTGAATTCTTTCCATGAGAAGTTTTAATGTTTTGCTCTTATTAAGCAATCATACTTGATTAAGTTATCTCCTTTGAAGATTTTATTTTAGAAATAAGTCTTTATTTTTATTGGAAAATACTTGGTTACCTTCCTTTTTACACAAAATATAAAGTAATTTATATTAATCATTTTATCTTGGTAAATTAATGAAAATAAGTATTACAGGTTTTTATATTTAAAACTATATATTTTTGTGCATTATTCCTAGATGATAGGATTATTCTAGGGCCCACTTATCCATAAGATTTAGAGTAGCCAGTTGTTACGATTAGACAACGTCTTGAGCAGGCTACAAAGACGCTGAAGGCGTATGCGGACTCCAACAGATTGATCATCACTTCTCGGTAGGTGACAAGGTCTTCTTGAGGGTTCACCGCATAAGAGCCCAATCCGCTATGGAAAGGGTTCTAAGCTATCGCCTCATTTTGTGGGGCCTTTTGAGATATTAGAGGTCATTGGTCTAGTTACCTATCACCTAGCTTTGCCACCACGCCTTACACAGCCCACGATATTTTCTATGTTTCGTACTACGTAAATATGTACCGAGATGTTTCTCATGTTTTAGATTGGTCGGCATTAAAGGTAAAAGACGGAGGAATGTAGAGGCTGGAGCCCACACGCATACTAGAGCACCGGAGGTTGGCCCTTCGGGGTCGAGACTTAGACCAGGTTAGAGTGCAGTGGGACCAATACGATGAGACAACAGCTACTGGGGATGCGACACCTTTGAGGGCTAGATATCCCTATCTCTTTCAAAGTGATTTACTGAAGGAAGTGTAATTTTAATAGAAGGGATGTAGTGCCCACATTTTTATAGCTCAGTTACTTGTTGCTCATTTACTCATAGACATGTTTTGACAGAGACTTGATATGTTTTGAACATTACATTAGCAGATTTGATCGATCAAACATGTATGGACATTTAGCGTATAACACCGATTTAGCTTGGTTACTATGTTGTTTGCATTATCTTATGATGTCATGGATACTAATTGATATGATGTTGTTTTGGAATGTAGTTATATTGATGGATACTCAGTTTGTTGCTTGTTGGGATTCTATGGATACATGTCATTTTATCGTTATTACTAACTTATGGTGAATTATGTATAGTTGTGCATGTTGTCACACTTTTGATTCAAAAAAGATGAAATTTTATTCTAGAATTCATTGATATCTTATTTAGTAATTGATTTATATTTTATCGATTGTGTGTTTAATGTGTGTAATGAGTGTGCAGGTGACAGGTCATAGGAGAATGTGGGACTCAGGCCAGCCTACGTAACTTTACACAAGTAGCCCATGGGCTAAGCCCTAACCATGTTTATTGCTTAAGGCCTTAGCATTAGAATTATTGTTTTGGGCACCATGGGTGACCCTCATTTGTAATGTAATATGTATTGTAATTATTGATTTTACTTAAGGTGTTTAATTTGTGTTGTAAACTTGTTTTGCGGGATTAATGACACCACTTGCATTAAGTTTTAAATTAGATTAATGATGTACTTAATCTAGAGGATTTAGGGTCACATGTGAACCCTTGGGTGCTCCCCGCACCCTCTACTCTTGTGTGAAAAATGCTAAACCCGAAATTGGGTTATTTTAGGCATTTTTAGGGACCTCCTTTTAGTTTAGGGGTTCCCTTATCATTAAAATGGGCCCTTGGACCCTACCTAATAGGTAGGGGGGCTTAATTCCAAGGCATAGAGGAGTTTCCCTCCTTTTTGCCTCCCCTTTTGTCACATCCATGTAAGGGGTATGGATAAGTGTGTTTTGTTAAAAGTTACACATGTTTTGTTTTGTTATCATTTTGAGTAATTTGGGAGAAGAGGGCTAAAAGGTATTTTACCCTTTCTCTCTTTTGTTTTGACATATTTGACCTTGAAGGAAGAGAGAGGGTGACACATGTCACCTCCTCATTTGTGAGGATTTTTGCTTGCTCTTTTTCAATTTTCCTTAATGGAAAATAAGAGAACTTTTTTGAGATTTTGCTTGGATGCTTTTTGATTTAGAGCTAGAATTTGGTTGGGTCAAATAGTGGAGAAGATCGAAGTTGTAAAGCTTTTGGAGAGTTTTCCTTAAGGTAGGCTTTTAAGCTTTATTGTATGTGTTATATTCATGCTAGTTGTTAGATTGTTTACTTGGAAATGTGGTTGTTGCATGAGGATTTTTATTTATTGTTACTTGTTTTTACTCCCTCCATTATATGGCATGATGGAGTTTTAGAGTTGTGGGGGAAGAGAGAGGGATTTTCCCTTTCAATCCTTATAGGCTTGATGGGCAAGCCTTGTAGGATTTTAGTGACTCCCCTCATATGGTTTGAGGTGGGAAAGTTGGTTCATTTGGTTTAAACCTCCTTCCCCATTCTTGGTAAGTAAACCCCTTTGTGGTTTGAAAATCCTTCCAAGAATGATTTGATAAAAGGGTGGAGAAATAAGGAGGGTATGGAGATCTTGGTTATATGCAACTTTTGTTGGTTACAAATTTTGGAAAACTCCTTTTCTCTCTTCCCCATATTGTTGTAAAGGTAGAACTTGGGTTCTTCTCCTTTTCACCTTTGTAAAATTTGGAGTCTTATTGTTATATTTGTCTTGTTTTCATGTGGATGTATTTTTGTTTGGTCACCCTCACTCTTTTGCAAGTTGTGGATGGTAATCCTCTTTCCCATGGGCTTGGGGGAGGCTAGCATGTATCCCAACCTTTGGAAAGACATGTTATGATGCCTATTGTTGGGTGGTAAATAAGTTTTTTTCTCCTTACATGGATTTCGTGAAGACATGGAAGTTGGCTCTCAAAGTTTGGAGTTGGTGACATCCTGTTATTTTCTTTTTCCTCTTAAATCTTGGTGATACTTTTCTTGCATTGTATACTTCTTGGGTATGGTTATGGGGAAGTTTCCCTCTCCTTGTAAACTCTCCATTTTGTATAACTAGTAAGTAATACTTAAAGACTTGAGACATATTTGTTGAGAAATATCTCTTCTAAATTACCATGAAATTTGTAATAAGAATTCTTCGTAGTTGTGCTTATAGAATATGAAACTCTTTAAAGTTTAATCTTAAAAAACATGTGTGAAAATACTTTCATACGAATTGTTGTATTTTTTTGAAAGAAAAGTTGTTTATTGAAAATATGTCTACTCAAAAGAAAATATATTATTTGTTAGATATTCTTACTTGTGTGTAAATTTGAAATAATCTTTTAAAATTACATTTGAAAAGAAAGTCTTCCCTCTTTTATTATTTTATTTGCAATATTAATGCTTGGAATAATAATAGTCTTAAATTCTTTCCATGAGAAGTTTTAATGTTTTGCTCTTATTAAGCAATCATACTTGATTAAGTTATCTACTTTGAAGATTTTTCTTTAGAAATAAGTCTTATTTTTATTGGAAAATACTTGGTTATCTTCCTTTTTACACAAAATATAAAGTAATTTATATTAATCATTTTATCTTAGTAAATTAATGAAAATAAGTATTGCAGGTTTTTATATTTAAAACTATTTTTTTTTGTGCATTATCCCTAGATGTAATTATATATATATCTGTGTGTGTGTGTGTGTGTATACCTATACATTTTTATATGTATATATATATTTATATATTTATATTTATATTTATATAATATAAGCATTGTTAATTTATTTTTCAAATATATATATATATATATATATATATATATATATATATATATATATGATTTAATAGCATGTCTATATATATCATATATATTATATTAGTATCATATTATATATATATATATATATATATATAATATAAGAAAAATTATTTTATCTGTTTAAATAAACATAAAAAAAAAAAAAAATGTTTTGGGGAGGCTCGGCCTCACCCCTATCCACCAATGCTGCCGTGCAACCGATCCCACAGTCCCCTCCATCTGCGCCACCCACCATCGCCATCGGTTCCCTCCGCATGCAGCACCACACTGCCCGCCGTGGCCACCGCCCACCCTCCACCGTTGTCACCCCTTCCTCCTCCACCTTGCCCATTCCCCCAACTACACACACTGCGCACCTCCCTGTCACCAACCCGCAGCCGTCGCCCTCAAAACCGTGACCAAAATCCTCCCTCTACTGAGATCTCCCCCCGCTCTTCTCTCTGCAAAAAGAAAATAAAATAAAATAAATAAATATATGTATTAAACAAAGAAAAGAAATGTTTAATTTTTATTGTATCAATACAATGTAAAATTCAATCAAATTCCATAATTCCTCCTCCAACCTGCAAAAGACAAACCCAAACAAAGATGAGAAGAGAAGAATAGAAAGGAGGAAGAACATAAGGAAATTTAGGTCATCTTTAGGGATTTTTCAAAATCAAGGGTCAAGATCAGATTTGATCCTAGGGCTCAAAACAAAACCCTGCTCACATTAAGTCATGAGTGTTTTTAAATATAAATGAAATATAAATTTCAAAGTGCATGTGCATGTAAAAAAAAGAGTTAAAGGGGATGTGTGGAAAAATAATTTAAAGGGGAAAACTAATAAATTTAAAAGATGTGTGTATTTATTTGGTAACCTTAGTAAGTCTAATTGAAATAGGTAATTAAATTGTTTTGGGCTAATAATACATTTGATTTTTGAACATGATTAAATTAATATAATTAAATAATGTGGGGGAGACGGTTAAGCAAATACAATTGTAGTATTTTTAGTTCACCTTTAAAAAAAATTACCTAAAATTTTAGTTGCACATTGATAAGATTTTTCCCGTATCTGAGCCGTGGCACTATAAGTCGAGTCCAAGTGTTTGGAGATCCAAGCATGCAATCTTGGCAAGGTAGGACAAAAACTCTAAATCTACTGATCAAAGCATGTTGTTGGTAGTAATCTTTAGATTTAATGACCTCCTCACCAAAATTAACACTAAGGAGTTTCAACAGGAGACATGATAAATTTCTTTCATGTGACTTAGGATTCATTGTAAACCCATCATCCGTTGTGATTTCTGGGTGAAGAAGCTCTGGAGGAGTCTAAACACCACCTCCCATTGCCTTATCATTCTTATGGTCCTTATCCCCCACGAGGCCATTGGTTAATGCTTTAATGGAAATAGTAAAGCCTCTAGTAAAGCTTCCGATTTGTTGTGGACATGAGCCAACGCCACATTTTTTACAGGTTTAGGGCTCGGGTTTGGGTTTTTGCTAGCCATTCGGTTAGGGATGTTAACTCAAGCAGATTACTAACAATAATATTAATAACAATAGTTTTAAAAACATTAAAATTTATTGATAATATTAATATTAGTAATAAGATTAAAATCATTGATAATGATGATGACAACGAAGATGATCATGGTGGTTGTGGTCGTGATGGGGATAATAATGATGATGATGACAGTGACAATGAAGGCGACAAAGATGAGGATGGTTCGGAGGAAATGATTAAGATGAGGAAAATGAAAACAATGAGAATAACAATTATGATGATGATGATGACCAAAATGAGAATGAGACAATTAAGATATTGTTAATTATGATGATGACAACCACAACCACGACAACGATGATGACAATGTTGATGATGGTGACAAAGATGACAAGAACAAGGACAAATTAATTTATCCATTGAAATTTTAAACATCTCTAAACATGACCCATACCAAACTTTAAAATATCATATTACATATATAACATATGTATTCACTTGTAAGTTTGCAAGTTGTATTTGATGATGATAACAATTTGGACTGCTGGAGATTTCATCTATTGTTGGCTAGAATTATAACAAAAATTAGAGTTTTAAAATTTTTCCTCAACCTTACCTCATGCTGATGAACTCCCATCATCCACGATGGAGACTTTGGATTGAGAGCTGACAATGTGATAGAAAAGGATGAGACTTTGGTGAAATGGAGCATCCACATTACCAGACTAGTTGATGGAGCTTGCAGGCCTCAGTGTTGCAACATCCATAGCAGAGGTTTACAGAACGAATGAGTACAGCCAGTGCTAATTATTTGTGGGCCTGACAACAATGGTGGTGATGGACTGGTGGCTACACACCACCTTTATCATATTGGATACATGGCATTTGTTTGCTATCCCAAACACACTGATAAGCCTCTTTACCATGGGCTTGTTACTCAGCTAGAGGCAATAGCTGTTCCTTTCTTCCCACCAAAGGGTTTTCCAAAAACTGGCCACTGATTTTGACATTATCGTGGATGCTATTTTTGGGTTTTCCTTCCGTGGCTGCAAGCAAGTGAAATCAATCGGTGTGATGTCAACTCCTCGACTTCTGCCTCACCAGTTCATCTCCAAGCATGGTTCACCTCCCCTCATCTTTCCTAACTCTCGTATTTTAGTTTTTCGTTTACAACTTAATATAATTTTAAAATATTAGGATTATAATACAGTTAATTGTTTATTTCAACTCGTTGGAAAACAATGAAGTGTCGTGTCGTAACTCGTGAAGTCAAAATAACTCGTTGCATTAAAACATGAACTTCCACCCTCATTTTGTGGTGATTTAGAAAACTTCCTACCCACCTAGATCGCCCCAATATTGGTATATCGACAAGACGAGATTGACTTCCCAGTAATAATGTTGACCTTCTCCCTGTTTAAATAGTTAATTTTTGTATTTTTCGGAGACTCATTAAGTACCTTTCGTAACTCTGAAAATGAGATGTGAAGCTTCATTTGTGTTCTTTAGTATGCGAAGAGTCACCTTGACCTTTGGATTGACCCCAAATGAACATAGGAGATCTTTTTGATGCTCTTATAGGAGCCATGTTACACTTTTTTTACTGTAGTAGAAAGTTGTTAAATCTAGAAAGTTGGTTTTCATTTTGAACCATCATTTAAACCACGGATAGAGAAATTATTTCCTGCCCATGCAAACCTCTAGTGTTTATACTAGACAATTACATGGAACATTCAATTTAGGGAAAAACATATTTTTAGATATTTTGACGATGACATTTTTAGGCATCTTGTTGCGGTTTGACAAGGTCAAACTGGACCAATTAGGACCGGTTGCTTTAGAAACTTGTCGCCGTTTGAAAATGGTTTTCAAGTTCTCATTCTTGTCGACTCTAAAGAATTCTTTTTATATAGGGGAACTTGTAGGAGTGTCTCGTTGTGTGTTTATCCATCAAACATCAATTTTAGGCGTGGTTTTCGAGCCCTCGAGCTATTTTTGTTCATTTGCTTTGGGTCAACTATGGCTAATGGCCCAGGAGAACTAGCCGCCAAATGCAAACCTGTTCACTTTTTCCCAATTTCGTCGATTCTTTATGAACTCTTGGTATATACGGAGACATGTAGACAAGGTTAATTGTGGTGTGCGTTCTCATCGGAAGATAACTTTTGGAAGTAGTTTTTAGCCTCGAGCCCGTTTTGAACATTTTGTAGCTAGTGAGAAATGTAAAATTAGAAAGTTGTGGGACTCTCGTAGGGTTGCCAAACCACCCTGGAAACTTTTAACACATGTAAATAACTGTTTAAAACTCTATAGTATAACTTGTTGTGTGAAATAGAACTTTTGACAAATGGTGTTTTCTCTCTCTTCCCTTCTCTTTCTCTCTCCTAGGTTACAAAAAGAAGTAAAATGAAATGTAATGAATACATGTCTCTAAACCTTTTAATTTCGATTGCAAATTGTAATTATTATCATATGTAAATGGGAAAGCGAAAAATTATAATTATTGTCATGCCAACGAATTATCAACTTTGATATCATGCTCGCGTGGATGTAATTCATTAATTATCATTGTAATTTAGATAGATCATTGTTAAATGAATAAATGTATAATGTAGTCTCATGTTGTAGAAGGTTATATAATTGATAATTTGTTGATATGTATGAAATGCTAGTTTGAGGACATCTAAGAAATGTGTATTTAATCATAGTTCAATTTTGATTTATAGTGACTCCCAAAAAGGGTTTGATATTTATATAAGGTAAATAAATTTGAAGTAATATCTTGTAGTGCATATTTAGTGTTTATTAAATGATTAATGAGTCATCTTGTGTATTTATACCTTGTCAATGTAATAAAGAGAATTAAAGTGAAACACTCTACCCTTGTTCAATATCGAGCATAACTTGTTTTCATGTGTGTTACTTTTTACCATATAAGAAATTTAAAACCATAGAACGAACTTAAAATTTGCTCTCGATGGAACCTCCTAGGTTAGGTAAATAAAACCCCTAGTTGGAGTTTATTGTAATAGTCATTATGTTTAGCGACATGGTCATGAACCCATATTTTAGGAATGTCATGGTCCGATTAGTTTTGGTAATCACAATAAGAATGCCCTCTCTTGGTCCGACACCAGGTTGAGTGGCTAAGATCACTTTGGAACTCACCTTATGAGTCCTTGTTCGAAGGAGCGACTAAATGGTTTCTATCAAAATAACATCTTGGTATCTTCTTGAAGGTGGTTTAGTATAAATATGTCCGCTTGCCTTAAAATCATATATAGTATAGGCTTAGATCATTAGGTGCATATTGGAATTAAAATAAACCCTAGTGGATTTTGTATCATAAGTTGTGGGTAGAAAACTATAATGTAACTCCCCTTGCATACAAAATTAATCTATCATAACTTGTGCATATTCTAGAGAACCTTAGAAAGTGTAATCTTGTCCCCTAATCCCTTATTATGTCATTTTATGGCTTTAAGGAATAAAGAATATTTCTTATGTAAAATTGTGCAATTCTTTGTGAACACAAATCACTTGCGTTCATGTGTAGTTTATAATGCTCCTAGCCATGTACTTCCTTAAGATGTCAAACAAGTGCTTTCGTAACTCTTTTGATTTGAGACGATGCTAATAATGTGACCATAATGTGATGTAAATATCATATAAGATGAGCACGAGATTGGAGATTAGGATTAAGGTCACTCTTGGAGTCCTTATAACTTAATTAAACATTTTCATGTGTTTCAAAGAATATGTATTACCTTGGTGTGACCAAACTTCAAGGAAACAATAGAGTCAATAAGTTATTGAACCTTATTAATTTTGGTAGTGAAATAACTATTCGTGATCGAAGGATGTTCTTGGGAAAAAGCTATCTTGAATCTATGTCTTCCTTAATCCCAAGATTTCATCTTGACATCATGTTAGGTTCACTTGTGTAGCAAGGTTAAATTCTAAACATTGAATAAGCATTTTGGGAAGCATAATCTTAGCAGAAGAATGAGAGAGTTAGAATTTTGTATGAAATTTAAAATATGGAAAATACTTATGTAAGTTATGAAGATTGGCATAAGGGTAAAGAGAAAAATTAAATGGTTGAACAATAAGTGAAATGTGAAACAAATTTTCAAAACATGTAGGTGGAAAAAGGGAGAAAATTATGCTTACATAACAATGTTCTTGGGATGCTAATCGTAACTAAAATACATTTAAAGTAATGATGTGTTGTGGGTTCTCCGTTCTTGAAGTCATGTTTCTTGTGATTGGATCATTGCTGGTATTCGTTCATTGCGAGAAGTGTGGCATCGACATGCCTATGTTGTTTTCTGGAGTCTATGTGAGTCGATGACTTATGTGATTGTCTTTATGAGTCAAGTTCTGTACTTGGAGCCCTTCGTTGTGTTGTGTGTAGCGTGCATTGTAAGTCAAAAAAATATCTTAGGATTTTTTGTTGACATTGTGTGTGTATATTGTGCGCACTTCATATGGCATCGGAGCGGAGGTTCATGCTCTTGAACCTCTGGGATGTATTGGAATTATGATGATGATTTTACATGATGGTTGTGGATATTAGAAGAGTAATGTGATCTATGCGTGATGTGAACTAAGTTGTAATTGTGAAATCGTGAACGCACATGTTGTGCATGTCACTTAGTGCATATTTGTTGTCATGTTGATGTGCTGATGATGAGAGTATTCACTCTCTATTTCATGGATCCAATGAGGAATCTGTGTGTGATGTATCACCTTGTTGTGTGTGAAAGGAATGATATTGTGAATTACAGAGTGTTGAAACATTTTGACCTTATGTGATGTGAAGATGTATTGATGTATTGCACGACAAAATTGATGTAAAGTGAATCACAGTTTATCGTGATGTCATCACTGTATTGTGATTAGTTGTGTGTATCGTCGTGTTGTTTTGCAATTGACTATATGTCGTAATGTTATACATTGTGTTCCTCATACATATAATTCATGTAATATGTGATGGTTCATGTTATGTTTTAGGGGCATATGGTGAGTATGATCCCTAGCATATAATGATTGCACTTTGGGTGCAGGATGAGATAATGTGATGTATCGTAACCCGTGAAAGTAGTGATTGTGTTGTACCCTATATATTTATATCATGCGTAAGACGTTATGGTTATGGTGCGTGAATCACCATTGTGTTAGTGATGTAGTTATGTGTATGTTGTGGACCTTACACTAGACGACCCTAAGGGGATAAACTATCAAGAGTGTATGTGTGCAGAGAGGAGGCGTGGACGGGGTTTTCATAATCTTGAGCCGAGTACGAGTGAGGAAGTGGAGTCTTATATAGGCTGAAAACCCACTTCTATGTTTAGTATAATTCGAGCTTGCTCGGTATATTGTGGGTGCGCACCACCTTAGGCTCAACTTATGCAACCTTGTACCCCCGCACTTTCCTATTGGATTGTTCATTAAATAATCCTATGTGATTTTGACTATGTTGATCCTTGTGGGATTATGGAGGGATGATTCGGGTAGAGATGATGACAGATACATTATTTGATATACTCATTTCTGGTTACATGTATGTTTTTATGAGTTGAGGTTCGATATCCAAGTGCCAAAGCAACTTGATGACCCCTTTGGTGGTGATATGAGGCCACATAGTGATTGTGATGTGCTATTTTCTCATTACGTATTTTATTCGTAAATTAATCTTTCTTTTTTAGCTAGAACCAACCGTTTTCTTGATTGACATGTTCTTATATTTTGGGCATTTATTTAATTGTTTCATTAACATTTGGATTTTACACTAACCAAAGCTAATTAGCCATTTGTTTTTCTTTGTTTTAAAACTTTCTTTTCATATTTGATAGTTTTTAGCCTAGCCCAAGGCTTTTTTGATTTTACCACTTGGCATTTGAATGGATTGTTAAGATGGTTCTAATGTCGTAATGTGTTGGAATAGGGTCATGGGATTCACCATGGAGTGGTGAAACCTATGGACCCACTTCGTTGTATGGGGGTACGCTGAAGGAGTTCTGAGATAACTAGCGGGTTGTTGAACCACAAGTTATTATGTCACTTGGGTTGGGGGTGGCGGGGCTTTATGTGCCCAGGGCCATAGGGTAACTCGACCTCATTAAAAGGAGAAAGGAGACAGGCCTCTATGGTTGAGTGACCTGATATTCTCTATAACACTCTATGGTTGAGTGACCTCACATTCTTGATGGGGCTCTATGGTTGAGTGACTCGGCTTGGTTTTGACACTATGATTCTTTCTGTATGAGAGGTATATGGAGTTTTTTTATGATACTTCAGGAGATATATGGTGTTAATTCTTGATATTTTGAGATGTGTGGAGATTGGTATAGTGAGTTATGTGTACCCGTGTGAGTCTTTTTGACACCTTGTTATGTTTGAGGCTTGACTCTTCCGTTGGTTGGTATGGACTATTGGATATTGTCTTGGCACTATGTTGTTACAGTCATGGTTTTCTTTGGGTCTTGTGATACTCGTTGTATATGTATCAGTGCGATGATTATGTTTGTCAGTCATATGTGTGTGCTAGATCTATGTCTAGGACGTAATTGTTGGAAATTATTTGCTATATGGTCTACTTGTTGTCATTCCATGGTTTGGTTAAACCCTTGTGATGTGATACGGTTGTGAAAGTATGTAAAAATATGCTTGTGAAATTTTAGTGTTGTGTATGACCCTGGTAGGGTGTTGTGATTGTAGTTCATGATGGGAACCCACAAGAATGAATAAACTAAAATTCTACAAAAATGGAATTTTAAAGGACTTAAATTAAGAATAATGTTAATAGAAGGAGATTAATGAAATAATGAATAAGAGGGAACTACCAATCTTCACAGAACCTTGAAAGTTAAAATTTCTACCAAATGTTCCTAGGGCCACCCTGTGACCATGATTTTGTATCTAAAATCTTAACCATAGAGTGCACTTTTACCATTATCTGTTCTTTGTTGATTACCATTTCTTTTCCTCTGTGTTTTGTCGCATTGAGGATGATGCTCTTATAAGGAAAGGAAAATGTAGTGCCCGATAAAAATAGCAAACACATAAATAAAAATCATAAAAAATAAAATAAAATAAAAGTGGGATGCTTGCTGGCAGTGATGGAGTTAGTGGGGTGCGTGGGATTGGAGACATGATGGAGTAGGTGAACCCCCCATGTAAAGGTACATGGGATTTCTCCCAGCCTTCAGACATGTCATTTTCTTTGCAGAGAAGTACAAACACTTTTTTTTGGGATCCAAGGCGTGGATCACGCTGAAACCACCTCTTTTATTTTCTTTTGCATTCTAGAAGTATTGGCTAGAGGGGCTTCTATTAAAAAAACATTTATTCTGGGCCTCCATTTATGTTCTATGCATTGGTATCTACCTTTAGTTTTTAACTATGGCCATCATTGTAGTCAAGCTTTGCATATGGTTGGACGAGACAGTGTGGACCATTCATGTGATTGTGTTTTTTTGTGCATTATTCATGCTTAGCTTGTGGCTGTGCAGGATTGATCAAGTCATGGTTGTGGATATCTTAGTAGGAAAGGAACAGATCTTTTGCCTGATCAGTGACATTTCCCTACATTTCGCCCGCCTATGCTAAAATACCAGTGCAAGATTTGTCTCTTTCACCATTTCTCAATGTGAAAGCATGTGCTTGGCATGTGAACTGTGTGCCTAAATGCTTGAAAGAAACATGGCTTCTTTGACTGCCATGGCTGTAGGTGATGCAATAAATGGATTTGTTGAAAAGGTGTGTGAACAGTTTGATAGAATGCCTCAAAGAAATGTTGTCTCATGGAATGCCATGATTTGCAGGATATACACATAATGGATTTGTTCAAAAGGCTATAGTAACTTTCAAGTGAATGCAATCGGTAGTTTTAGTGCCAAATCTTCTTCTCCATCTAGTATCTCCTTTCCCATAAAAAAAAAATAGCTGGAGATTGCATCTATTTTTGGCTAGAATCATAACAGAAATTAGAGTTTTAAATTTTTCCCTCAACCTTACCTCATGCTGATGAACTCCCATCATCCACGATGGAGACTTTGGACTGAGAGCTGACAATGTGATAGAAAAGGATGAGACTTTGGTGAAATGGAGCATCCACATTACCAGACCAGTTGATGGAGCTTGCAGGCCTCAGTGTTGCAACATCCATAGCAGAGGTTTGAGTAACGAATGAGTATAGCAGTGCTAATTATTTATGGGCCGACACTAATGGTGGTGATGGACTAGTAGCTGCACACTACCTTTATCATATTGTATACATGGCATTTGTTTGCTATTCCAAACACACCTTTGATAAGCCTCTTTACCGTGTGGGCTTCTTACTCAGCTAAAGGCACTTGTTGTTCCTTTCTTGCCACTAGAGGGTTTTCCAATGAGGCTGGCCGCCCTTGATTTTGACATTATCGTGGATGCTATTTTTGGGTTTTCCTTCCATGGCTGCAAGCAAGTGAAATCAATCGGTGTGATGTCAACTTCTCGACTTTTGACTCACCAGTTCATCTCCGGCATGGTTCACCTCCCCTCATCTTTCCTAACTCTCGTATTTTATTTTTTCATTTACAACTTAATATAATTTTAAAATATTAGGATTATAATACAGTTAATTGTTTATTTCAACTCGTTGCAAAATAATGAAGTGTCGTGTCGTAACTCACGAAGTCAAAATAACTCATTGCATTAAAACATGAACTTCCACCCTCATTCTATGGTGATTTAGAAAACTTCCTACCCACCTAGATCACCCCAATATTGGTATATTGACAAGACGAGATTGACTTCCCAGTAATAATGTTGACCTTCTCCCTGTTTAAATAGTTAATTTTTATATTTTTAGAGACTCATTAAGTACCCTTCATAACTCTGAAAATGAGATGTGAAGCTTCATTTGTGTACTTTGGTATGTGAGGAGTCACCTTGACCTTTGGATTGACCCCGAATGAACATAGGAGATCTTTTTGACGCTCTTATAGGAGCCATGTTACACTGTTTTTACAGTAGTAGAAAGTTGTTAAATCTAGAAAGTTGGTTTTCATTTTGAACCGTCATTTAAAACTTGGATAGAGAAATTATTTCCTACCTTAGCAAACCTCTAGTGTTTATATTAGACAATTGGATGGAACCTTCAGTTTAGGGAAAAACATATTTTGGATATTTTGACGACGACATTTTTATGCATTTTATCGTAGTTTGACAAGGTCAAACTGGACCAATTAGGGCTTGTTGCTTTAGAAACTTGTTGCCGTTTGAAAATGGCTTTCTAGTTCTCAGTCCCGTCGACTCTGAAGAATTCTTCTTATATAGGGGAACTTGTAGGAAGTGTCTCGTTGCGTGCTCATCCATCAAACATCAATTTTAGACGTGGTTTTCTGAGCCCTCGAGCTAATTTTTGTTCATTTGCAACTAGGTCAACTACGACCAGTGGCCTCGGAGAACTAGCCGCCAAATGCAAATTGTTCACTTTTTCGTAATTTCGTCAGTTGCTATGAACTCTTGGTATATCTGGGGACATGTAGAGAGTTAATCGTGGTGTGTGTTCTCATCGAAAGATAACTTTTGGAAGTGATTTTTAGCCTCCGAGCCCGTTTTGAACATTTTGTAGCTAGTGAGAAAATGTAAAAATAGAAAGCTGTGGGACCCTCGTAGGGTTGCCAAACCACCCTGGAAACTTTTAACACATGCAAATAATTGTTTAAAACTCTATAGTGTAACTTGTTGTGTGAAATAAAACTTTTGAAAAATGGTGTTTTCTCTCTCTTCCCTTCTCTTTCTCTCTCCTGGGTTACAAAAAGAAGTAAAATGAAATGTAATGAATACATGTCTCTAAACCTTTTAATTTTGATTACAAATTGTAATTATTATCATATGTAAATGGGAAACTGAAAAATGATAATTATGTTAGATTAGGGTGAATTATCGCTAATATCATGCTCACGTGGATGTAATTCATTAATTATCATTGTAATTTAGATAGTTCGTTGTTAAATGAATAAATGTATAATGTAGTCTCATGTTGTAGAAGGTTATAATTGATAATTTGTTGATATGTATGAAATGCTAGTTTCAAGGACATCTAGGAAATGTGCATTTAATCATAGTTCAATTTTGATTTATAGTACACCTGGTAAAAAGGGTTTGATATTTATATAAGGTAAATAAATTTGAAGTAATATCTTGTAGTGCATATTTAGTGTTCATTAAATGATTAATGAGTCATCTTGTGCATTTATACATTGTCAATATAATAAAGATAATTAAAGTGAAACACTCTACCCTTATTCAATATCAGAGCATAACTTGTTTTCATGTGTGTTATTTTTACAATATAAGAAATTTAAAACCATAGAATGAACTAAAGCTTTGCTCTCGATGGAACCTCCCAAATTAGGTAAATAAAACCCCTAGTTGGAGTTTACCGTCATAGTCATTATGTTTAGCGACATGGTCGTGAACCCATATTTTAGGAATGTCATGGTCCAACTTTATCCAGAGTATGTGGTTTCCTTCTAGTTTTGGTAATCGCAAGAAGAATTCCCTCTCTTCAGGTCCGACACTAGGTTGAGTGGTGAAGACCACTTTAGAAGTCACCTTATGAGTCCTTGTTCGAAGGAACGACTAAACGGTGCTACCTTGGTTTCTATCAAAATAACATCTTGGTATTTTCTTGAAGGTGGTTTAGTATAAATATGTCCGCTTGCCTTAAAATCATATATAGTTGAGGCGTAGATCATTAGGTGCATATTGGAATTAAACTAAACCCTAGTGGATTTTGTATGTTAACTTGTGGGTAGAAAACTATAATTTAACTCCTTGCATGTGAAATTGAGTTGAAAGATGTTGATTCTAGAGAACCTTAGAAATTGTAATCTTGTCCCTTAATCCCTTGTTATGTCATTTTATGGCATTAAGGAATAAAGAATATTTCTTATGCGGAATCATGCAATGCAAGGATATGGGATCTTCGTGAACACAGATCACTTGTGTTCATGTGTAGTTTATAATGCTCCTAGCCATGTACTTCCTTAAGATGTCAGACAAGTGCTTTCGTAACTCTTTTGTTTTGAGACGATGCTAATAACGAGACCATAGTGCGATGTAAAAGCATATCATATAAGATGAGCACGAGATTGGAGATTAGGATTAAGGTCACTCTTGGAGTCCTTATAACTTAATTAAACAAACAATATATATATATATATATAGGAGTCAATAAGTTATTGAACCTTATTAATTTTTGTAGCAAAATAACTATTCCGTGATCGAAGGATGTTCTTGGGAAAAAACTATCTCGAATCTATGTCTTCTTTAATCCCAAGATTTCATCTTCACATCATGTTAAGTTCACTTGTTTAACAAGGTTAAATTCTAAATATTGAATAAGCATTTTGGGAAGCATAATCTTAGCAGAAGAATGAGAGAGTTAGAATTTTGTATGAAATTTGAAATATGGAAAATACTTATGTAAGTTATGAAGATTGGCATAGGGGTAAAGAGCAAAATTATTTTCAGAACATGTAGGTGGAAAAAGGGAGAAAATTATGCTTACATAACAATGTTCTTGGGATGCTAATCGTAACTAAAATACATTTAAAGTAATGATGTGTTGTGGGTTCGCCGTTCCTGAAGTCATGTTTCTTGTGATTGGGTCATTGTTGGTATTCGTTCATTGCGAGAAGTGTGGCATCGACATGCCTATGTTGTTTTCTGGAGTCTATGTGAGTCGATGACTTATGTGATTGTCATTACGAGTCGAGTTCTTGTACTGTGAGCCCTTGTTGTGTTGTGTGTAGCATGCATTGTAAGTAAACAAAATCCTGGTATTTTATTGTTGACCTTGTGTGTGTATATTGTGGGCACTACTCCTCCTCGAAGGTGGTTCACTACTAGATGCGGCATCTCTTCTCATCTTGACGTTGGTGGTTACTCCACCGCTGCCGACATTAGTTGTTACTCTTCTTCTTGTTGTTGTCATTGGTGGTTGCTCCGTTTGTTGTTAATGTTGGTTGTTGATCCTCTCATTTCCATAATATTAATAAATATTAATTTAAAATTAATAATAAATTTTGAAATAATGAAAATATTAATTTTATTTAAATTCAATTTTTAAATTAATTTTCATTTTTGATTTTATTAATTTAAAATTTATTTTTATTTTTGAATTTTATCAATTTTAATTTTAAATTTTTAGTAATTTTTTTTTTTAATTGGTTTTAGTTTTAATTTTTTTCTTTTTTATTTTTTTAACTTTTTTATTTTTTTAGTTTTAATTAATTTTTATAGATTTTAAATTTTTTGTAATTTTTACTTTTTTACTTTTCATATGTTATTTAATTTTTTAAATTAATTTTTTTTTCATTTTAATTTTTTTAATTTTAATTTATATTGTTTTAATATTTTACTTTTTACTTTTTTATTAATTTAAATTTTAAATTTTAACTTTATTACTTATTTTTTTTTTTTAATTTATTAATTTTAATTTTTAAATACTTTTAATTTTTATTTTATTTTTTATTTTTATTTATAAGTAATTTCTAATTTGAATGAAATTTAATTTTTAATTTTTATTAATTCTTTAAATATATTATTTTAAGTTTTTTTATAAATTTTAATTTTATTTTATCTTGTTATCAAATTTTCATATTATTATTTTAATTAATTTTTTAGTAGTTTTTTTTTATCAAATATTATTATTTTTTCTCTGGAAGGAAATTCGTTCTTTGAAACGTTGTAGCTCCAGGTGGTAGAGCTCTGTCAAAAAATCCAACTTATGAAAACTATAATGCTCGGGAACTCAAATTCATGCTTATTTACACTGGCTTAAAGTGGAGGATCGTGTGTCAAAATATTTTTTTCTATCTCTCAAAGTCGAATAACCTTCCCAGCAAATTTGTGACATTTGTGATGGCAGAGCTCGGGTTATAGACCTTTAGTTTATGTTGTAGGTGTTTGTCATCCATTATAAGATGGGTTTTCAAGCTCAAGCTCCTCGGAGGAGCAACAGTGGCTCTTGACCAATGTGTGGGTTTTGTGCCCCTGCAACCTCTCTCTAACTCGGGAGGTAGCCCGCAACCGATGAATGCTTACCCTTGATGACCTGTATAAAGTGGTCCTATAAATGGCTAATAATAACTCTCCGGGTGTGATGGCTTTCCATGTGAATTCTATAAGTCACTTTGGGATATTGTTGGCCCAGACCTCCATCACGTCTATCTTAAAGGCTTCCAAAACCATATGCTTGGTGCGCGCATCAATAAGGGGAACATTAAGTTCATTCCCAAACTAATAGACCCTAAACAAATTATCAACTGGTGTCTTATCACCTTTGCTTAATGTCTCATATAAGATTATTGTCAAGGCCCTTGTGATTCAGGTGCATCATATTCTTCTATCATTCATTTGAGCAAACCATATTTATTCAAGGGTAGCTACATTCTCGACAATATCATTTATGTTTGGGAGGGCATGGAATGGGCTTACAGGTCCAGCCAGTCTAATATGTTCATCAAACTTGACTTTGAGAAATCTTATGACAGGATAAAATGGTCATTTATTATTCCCATTCTTCAAGCCTTGGGCATTTGGACCTATCTTCATTAAATATGTCAAAATGCTTTTTGCCAGTGCCTGCCCAAATCACCATTAATGTCCATAATTCTATGCCTTTTGGCCTCTTTCACTCCATACACCCAGGTTGCTCTTTATGTTCTTGTGGTGAAAGTTTTTGGGTATTTGCTTGCCCAAGTCAAATCCCAAGGGCTTGTTAGGGGATTCTGCTACCTTCTAGATGGGTCCAAATTACTCAATGGTCACTTTGTATATGATTGAGGAAGAAAAAAATATTTGCAATGTCATGCATTGCTTTGATATTTTTTTGTTTGGCCTCAGGTTCTTCCATTCAATGGCGAAAATGTAGTGTCAAGACAATCCTTCCCCACTACACCCTCTTGGTTGGATTCTTATGATTGGAAAATGTTAGGCCATGGTGAGATGTTTAAACTTTTTGGCATTCCTTTTGCCTTCCAAGAATCTACTGCAAAGCTTTGGTAGGATGTGGTTCAATAGGTGGCCAAAAATTTGGAATATTAGATCACAAAACCTCTTTCATTAATAGGTAAAGTCCATATTTGTTTCAAAGTACTTGAAGCCACTCATGTTTATTATTCATCTTGTTGGGTGCCATCCAAAGATTTTATGCACAAGATGGAAAAGTTTCTCAAATATTTTCTCTAGGGCAATGCCTCCTCTAGAAAAGGTTTCATAGAGTCACATGGGAGACCTGATGTCTTCACCGTGAATCTAAGGGGATGGCTCTTATTGATATTTTGTGACAAGGGAAGGAATTTTGTGCCAAATGGATAATTCATTGTATTGAAGGTCAAGAAGCTTGGAAAGTGCTTATGTGTCATGGCATTGAGGAGGGTTCTCCTTATGACGCACATCCTAGAAAGGTTTAGGGTTTGTTAAGCTCTTTATTTCCCGATGCCTATCAAAATTGTTGGCACCTTTGTGCTTAAAATTATTTGGAAAGCATGGGAGTGAATCAAACCATGGCTTTAATGGAAAGGTAACAACTTTCGTAATGGCCTTTCCATCAATCAACACTTTGTGTGGTGGTCACCTTTCATTCAAATCCAGGATCGGTGTCTTGCGAAGGTCCCTAGAATTCCTACACTCAAGCTCTTCAAGCGTAAAATTTGTTCCATTCAAGACATTTTTGCAAGCGCATCCAATCTTGGTGTCTTTGGAATGAGCTAAAATCTCAATACAATCTAGTCACCCAAGATTATACTAAGATCTTTGAAATCATTGATTCGGTTCATGGTCATATGATTCATAAGATCTGTGTGTGTCCTTCCCATCCTTGGTGGATGGAGTGGAAGTGGTTTGTGGATACCCCATTCTGGGATTATTCAGAAACTAAAGGATATCGCTGGCTCTCACCACATTTTCCCATGGTTGAAAACCTCAACTCTTGATGGGGGCTTCATTCTTCTCCTTCATGTTGGAGGAGGTTCAACACAAACTAGTCAACCTGTGTGTAAGCCTAAAATTACATATTTTTTGTGGCGTATATTACATCAAGGTCTCTTGATTGGTACCTGTTGGTTGTAGAATTTTATCTTTTGAAAACAAGCAACAGTTAGGGGACAACAGTCCCTCCTCTTTATGGGAGAGGTTCCCTTATTGAAAGCCAAAAACCTTATTTATAGTATAAACATATGTAAGATATTTTGGTGAGGATTTTGATATCTTTAGATGCATTTATTAAAGGTTTTCAATACAGAAGAGAATAGGAAAAGTCAGGACTGATATTCAGAGATTGGAGATAGAAGGGCACTTTTAGATATATAGATTGCATAATGATATCTTAATGATGCTCCAATAAAATAACAAGATTTAGACTATGCATATAAAACACAGGACATGCATGTATTAGACACAAAGTTCTAGATACATTTATCAACTGAAAGACACAAAGTTCTTACTTTTAAGCACACATAGCCTTATATGAATCAGACAAAGAAAAGAAAAAGAAGAAGCATGAGAGAGGGTGAAATTTCTCCTGTATTGAGTATTTCAATGTTTTCTTTTTACATCTGGATATCAAAATCTCGATCTTTTACAATGATAAGAAAAGTTCTTTAAATAACCCACAAAATAGTTACAAAAGAGACTTTATGTTTCCTTTCTTTTAATCTCCAAAGCTAATATCTAATTAAATATTACAATCTTGGCTTATCCCTTGATTTTATAACACATGACTTAAAGGGGATAAAGTCACCTTAATTAGATATTTTTACAATAAGAAAGGAAAATATTGAACTAGGAAGTCGAGACACTAGTAGAAGCACTTGTAGGCCCCTTTGCCTTTATCACTTAATTTTTGAATCATTTTAATGTTGCCACTATATCCATTACTCGAGGAATTGTTTGATTGGAAGTGGCATGAGTCCAACTACCCAAACACTTCTCCATGTCTTTCTCAAATTATGCATTTTCCAAGAACTCTTTGTTGGCATTTGTGATGGCAGCCTGTAGTGTGCAAATCTCTTTCATTTTCTCCTTGGACATGGTATCTTGTTTAAACAAGTCTTCTCTGACAAAAGTCTTGAATTAAGATTTGATCTCTTGAACAGTGAATTTATCACTTGAAATTTCTTTGAAGATTCAAAAGTGTATATCTGAGAAGGCAAAAGAGACACAAGCTTTAAAAGCTTCTCCTTTTTGTAACATATTTCTAAGTTCACCAATGGCTTCTTCCAGAAACTTTATTTTCCAGTCAATGTTGAAAACCCACTGTTTGGACAAATTTTGTTTAACATCATCAAAAACCTTATTAGTCAAGAGGATATGCACATCGGTCTCACTCATCAATTTGAGGTCTTGAATGCATTCACTCCATAACTTCAATTCTCTATCCAGCCCACTGAGTGTTATAGAAAACTTCAGTTGAATATTGGAATTTTCTTGATATGCCTTGAATGCCTCTTAAATAAAATTCAGGCCTGAGATTATTAAATCATCAACCATAGCTTCCATTGCTTTACCATAAGTAGCATGCTTATGGATGTCTTTAATGGCTTGAACTTCATCAATGGACAAGATAGCAGGAGGTGGGATGGAAGCTAGGGGAGTGGGATCAAGAACCTTATCTTCTTCCAATAAAGATTTGATGACACTTTAGACATAGTCTCCCTCAAATTATGTACTTCACTTTCTGGGGTTGATTCTTCAAGGGGAATTTTAGTCAACTCCAAATCACCCATTGATAGGTCCTTTTCATCTTTATCAGACTTGGGTTTTGCAATTTCCATGAATTGCTGACCTTGAGAGTCTGAGACCAACCTTGATGTGATTTTGGCTTTTTTAGCTGGAGGGGGAGGAGTAGTTCCTAGAAGAGTTGTCCACTACATCAAACTTGGGAACAACAACACTTGAAGTAACCTTTCTCTTCTTGCTTTCCAGTAATGGTTGTACCCAAGTGAATGAGGAACTAGAAGTGGAAGGGGAAATGGGTCCAAGTGTAGAAGCACTCAGAGTCTACACAACAGCCACCTCTAACATAGAGGTATCAGTTTGAGTAGAGTTAGAGCTTCCTTGGAAAATATTTCTACAGACTCTAAAACCATTTCCTTTGATTGATCTTCCATCATATTACCTACTTCAGGTGTATTCTCTTCAAGATTTTCTTGTTCTTTTCCCTAACTATCATCATCATCAACCAGGTCCACAATTGTTTCCTTTGCTTCAGCTTTCCTAGGAGAGGATTCACTTTCTTGGATAACATCGTCGCCTTATCTTCTTTCTTGATTTTTCCTTTTTAGTATACACTAGAGTTGAGGATTTCAGAGGAGAGGGAACAAATTGTTCAATTGTCTTAGGAGATGACATAGGTATTTCCTTTTGAGGGGTAGGGGTATCATGTGAAGTAGACCTATATTTCCTTGCCTTGAATCCCTTCATCTTCCTATCAAACCAAATTCTAGTTCTTACTAGGACATGATTATTTAGCTCCTTTAGATCATCTCTCTCCTTGAAAAACCAATCAATGGTTTCAATAGGAGAATGTTTGATTGATCTTTCATACTCAAGAGACTATAGCTCCTCATCATCTTCCAATCCTTCAAGGACATCAAATATACTAAAATCAATAATCTATTGTAGAGATAGCCTTCCATAGTATCTCCTCATGGCTTCATAATCATCAGAACAATTTGCCCAGTAGTCTTCAATATTAGGAAGATGTTGATAACCCATTCTGAAATTGGAGGAAATGAACTCCTTAATGTCAAAGCAAGTTTTGGGCTTATAGTAATGAAGAGTGAGAGGAGCAATTATTCTATCCACATTCTAAGCATCTAGGAAAGTCCTACAAGTGTAATTACCCAGTGTGATAAGGAATTGAATACCTGTAATCTTCTTGTCCCTACAAGTTCTATGAAACTTGTCTAATTATCTACATATTTCTACCAAGGCCATATTATCACTACAATACATGGGAAGTTTCAGGGGTTGTCCCTCAAATCCAGCCAATCTTATGTATGAAAACTTCTTGAATTGGGTGAAGAAACTGCCATAAACACTAATCAATTGTTTTCCTCATCTGAAAATCTTTTAGTAGTATCCCCTTCCAGTAGCCTGACAATATACATAGTGAATGCATCATTCACCCTCCTAAAGTGATGATTGCTGATCTTCAAGGTCAACTGTGGACGATACATATAAATGGGGGCATCCTTCTTGTCATCCATGGGGAGAAACCCAACCACTCTCTATAAGCTGCAATAGAGTACATTAGATAGGAGGTCATGTAGAAGGTTTGGGTTCTCTGAACATTTGATAATTGCTCATTCATGTTATCACAAATGATTCTTACCCAGTTTAAATTTTTCTTACCCTCACATATGATATTGATGTAGGGGCACATCTAAAAGTGAAACTCATTAGTGGTGGGAATTCCTATTATCCTTGCCAATAGAGTGATAACGTACAACAATTCTTCATGGAAATCAAGTTTGAAGATTGTCTTAGGTAGCCTTGAGGCTCCTTTCTTAGGGTTCTTAAACCAAGACTTGGCAATTCTGCTCTTGTATTTTTCACTATCTTGATCAAAAATAGTTTGGGCCTGATCCTTAGTGAGAGTATTTGAATTTTGACCACAAGAATTCTAAGAGGGTAGTATGAATGCAATCTTCATCAAGTCATGCCACCACCTGACCTGGAGAATAGACAATTTCTTTTGTATCAGGATCAAAACAAGAGCTACAAGAAAGAATTGTATTGCACACTGGACTGAAATGGGAAAACCCCCAAGCCTCTATGATCCCATTGTCTTTAATAAATTGAGCCATAGGAGTAGGGTTCTGACAATTGATTCGCATCCAGAATTCTTCAAGTCTAGGTGTTGCGCTTCACTATCACCAATGTTTGGTACAACCATCTCCAAGGAATACAAGTGTTCATGACCTTTAAAACTGATCTTCATCTTGTCGCCAAAGTAGAAGATTACTTGTGAGAAAGGATTCCTCATTTCCTGATCAACATCTTGACATTTCACAACTTCTTTTTACACCTGTAGATTTGAAAAATAATTGAACAAGAATCGAACATGGCTAGAAATGATGGAGGAGAGAGAGCATGAATGGTCAATAGTAATTCACAAGTGAGGTGATACAAAATGACCAATTACCCAAATATTTATAAGCATTTTAAACCCAAGTAGGTTGGCAGTGTAATAAATGGGGTAATTAATACTTGTGTTGACCTTGAAATAATGAAAATCAGGTAAGGTGGATCAAAAGAGCACAATTTTCCCATGGGACATAGGATGCCAAGGATGCGCAAGCCAAAAACCCAATTCATGGAAAAGTGGAAAAATCCTACACAAATGTCCCAAGGGACATCGGGACAGATGGGACACACAAATCTGAAATACCCGCAATGAATGGAAATTAGAAAAGGTGGGTTTACGGGGAAATGGAGGTCAAGAAACACTTGGGATAAGTGGGACACAAAAATCTGAAATAGCCACAATACATTGAAATCGGATAAGTGAAAAAATTGACACAAACCACACTCGGGACATCGGGACAACCGGAATGCACAAAGCTGAAAATTTGATAATAAAGGAAAAGGAAGACCAATCGAAAAAAGGAAAAAAAGTGGATAATGGGGGAATCAAAACTCAAAATTTTGAAAAAAAACCCGGATGAACTTGGGACATTGAGAACAAAAAAAAGCTGAAATACCCGAAAAAGGCTGAAAAAACATCAAAACTCAAAATTTTGAAAAAGAAATAATTTTTTAGAACTAGTTTTTTTCATAGGAGACTTCTACAAGAGTATTTAGCAGTCACCAAACCTGAAAAAATCCAAGAATAGAGAAGAAAATTTACAATTCATTTTGTAACATGACAACAATTGATTCAAATTGGTGTTCCAGGTCACAAAGGTCCTTTCTGTGGGCACATGTAAACATTTTTGCACCTATTTTGATTTTGTTCCAAAGCCCAATGAGCTTTGAATTGGATTTGATCATTTTTACCTTCCGCCAGAGATTTTTACTTGGCAACATATTCTTAGAGGAGATATAGCCCTAGATTACCTCACTTACTTTTCTAGATTTTACATATTTTTAGAGGGGAAATTTTGTTTTGGTTATGGAAATAAATTAATTTGTTCTTTTTGTTAAGCCTTCATGGAACAATCTCTCTGGTATTTTTATGTTATTTTTAATAAATCAATAGCGTGGCCTCTTTAATGTGCTTTAGGGCGTACATATACCGTGTGCTTTTTTGAAATAAGCTTGTAACATAGGTTTCCTAATATAATAGTGGAGAACTTTTTCTCCAAACTTTGTAAATGTGTTAATTTTTATTACATTTTGATTTTCATTTACTAATTTTAATGAAATTCTTATACTTTTTTATTAAATGTTTTCTTAATAAATCTTTTTAAATCTTTATTTTTTAATATAATTTTAATTTTAATTTTTTTTTCTAATTTTTAAATTTTTATTACTTTTGTTTACTAATTTTTTTTTACTATAATATACTTCTAATTTTTAATTTTTAGTTTTTTATTAATTATATTTTTATATTTTGTTAAAACTTTTTTAATTTTTAGTTTTTTATTAATTTTTTTTTTTTTTACTAATAATTTTTATATTTAGTCACTTTTTATGTTTTTAATTTTACTATTTTTTTAATATCATATTTGATATGTATACATATTGGAATGTGGGAAGACTAACGGGGCATGAAGGAGGAATAGGATGTCCCCCTTTAAAATCAGGGTCATTTTTTTCAAAATTCAAATGCCATTTAGGGCCTTCTAATCCCAAATCCAAACATAGGAGTTAGGGTTCTGCGACTCTAAGTTGTGAATGGGAAGCACAGTTCTAGGGGGCCCATCGGGCATGTTGTCTACTCTCCTAATCATCTAGGGGGAGAGTGGCCTCATTTGGATAGAGCCCTATAATGTTATCTATTAAATGAAGAATGTTTGTGGAGCGCTTTTTCATGAGTGGGAAGGGGGAAAATATTTTTACCAAAGGAGTTTGTACTAAATTTTACTTTGGAGGACTCTTTATATGGTCTCGACATGTTTTCTTAATTAATCTTAAATTTATAAAAGAGCAATGATCACCAAATTTTTTTTTCTCACTTTTGTTTACTAATTTTTATTTTTTTATAAGGGACTTCTAATTTTGGTGTGACAATTATATGGGGAGTAAAACATTCACATATTAATTGTTCTTGGATAAATTTTTTTTTATGGTGATATTTTTTTTTCATATTTGATATGAAGCTCAAAGGGATGACTCACTAGCAAGGAAATATTTTTTACTCTTTGAACGGTTCTAGTATTCATATTCAGGTGGGTGGATCTGGATCGCTCACTTTAACCTGGGAGAGTGGTCGTTTCAAGCTGAAAATGGACTTTGGCTTTCAAGTTTACTCTGGAGGGAACCGACTTTATTCTCTTCACCAAATTTGTGGGTCAGCGGTTGAAGTTTTGGTCCCCTAATATCCTTAAGAAAATTTTTTTAGCCTGAAGCTCAAAGGGATGGACGAGTTAACTGGGTATTGATCACTTTGACCCGGACCAAGGTGACCCTCGAAGGTTCTCTTCTCAAGTTTTGGTTAATTCCTTAAGAAAATTTTCTCTAGCCTGGGATGAGTTAACGGTATTGATCCGGTGACCCTCGAAGGTTCTCTCTCTTCTTTGATCCCTCCAAAAATAGCAAGACTTCATAGTGATCTCTTCCTCCAATGGTAAATGGGTTTAGAAGGTCGACTATGAGGTGGTTTCTAACTGTTGTTTTCATTGCAAGCATCCTAGACATTTTCAAACTGCTTGTAAAAATCCTCCTTCCTCGAGACCTATTGTATGGAAAAAGAAGATCTCTCAGACATGATCTCAAAGTCTCTGTTCCTCAATCTTCTGACAAGGCTTCTAGCCCTCCTTTGGACATTCCTAGAAAGGTTCTGGCCCAGGAGCCCCGGCTCTTGACCCAAGCACCATATCTCTTGGTCAAAGAGATTGCATTGGTGGTTCATGATTCCACTCGTATCCTTTCTTTGTTTCAAGAGGGTATTTCTTTGGGGCTTGGTGCCGATGCAGCCTCCCTGGAAAAATGGGTTAGTGATAAAGAGGATCTGATTGGCTCTAAAGATGCGGGTTCGGGAGATGAGCATTTTGAATCAGAGGTTAGATTTAAGCTTTATCCTAAAATCTATCGGTTTAAAGACTCTATCCTTATAATTCTCAATATGGATCTGGGTCGAAAGCCCCTCCCGACCGCCCGTCCAAAGATAGTCTTTCCCTAAAGGAGGTAGTTGTTGGTAAACAAATGCAACTCCGTTCTTTCTTCCCATCTTCAAGTAGGAGAGGCATGTCCTCTCTAAAGAAAAGATGAATCTTCTTTCTTAGAATGTTAGGGGCCTTAACGCCCCTAACAAATAATGTCTGCTCAGACGCTATGTTGTAGAGTTGGACGTTTCAATTTGTTTAATTCAAGAAATGAAAATGTCTAGTGTGGATTGTCTTGCTGGATGGTTTTACAGTTGGAAAGGTTGGGAGGGTCTCTTTGTTGACTCGAACAGAGCCTCAGGTAGGTTAGGCATTCTTTGGAAGACATGTAGCTGCAGTATCGATCAACTTTAGGAGAATCCTAATTTTCAATGGTGCAAGGTTAGTTTGAAACATTCGGATGAATTCTTCTTTCTTTGTAATGTTTATGGCCCTGAATAATCCTATCAAGAAATGAGATACTTGGTCCAAGGTCTAGGATGCCCTTGGCTCCATCATGGATTCCAAATCTATCATCATCGAGGATTTCAATGCTACCCTCTCGGATAAGGATAAGTGAGGTGGCATTCGCTGCACCCACGTTCCCAAGCTGATTTTATTTCCTTTGTTGATACTTCTAATTTAATGGATGTTGAACCTAACTTTGGCTAGTTCACTTGGAACAATCAGCATCCTGGGTTCGGCTATATGACTGTCAGGATCGATAGATTCATGATCTTAGAAGATTAGCTACATCAAAACTTTCTTCTTAAATGCACTGTGAACCCCTTGTCAGGTTTTGATCATTTCCCCATCTCTCTCAACATCAATTTTAACTTCCCTCACGGGCTCACCTTTCAAGTTTGAATCCATGTGGATGTAAGATCCCTCTTTCAAGACCCAAGTCAAATCTTGGTGGACTTCCTTTGCAGTGATAAGTACCAGGATGTTCATCCTTTCAAAAAAATTCTCTGCTCAAAGATCAGTTGATTTCCTAGAATGCTTCCTCCTTCAAAAACATCTTCCAGGAAAAGTTGAGAGTGGAGAAAGAGATTCATTCTCTCAATGATCTTGTCCTCAGAAATGGTATGCATCAGGAGGATCATCTTAAAGAAAAATCTCTTCTTAGTGAGCTCGGTGATCTTCTTTTGAAAGAAGAAACTTACTAGAGGCAAAAATTGAGGGAAGTCTGGTTGAACGATGGGGATAAAAACACAAAATTCTTTCATGCTTCGTTAAATCTAGAAGAAACATTAACTATATATCTTCCCTGAAGTTGGATGATGACACGTAGATTTCCACCCAACCTCAAATAAAAGCCGAGTCTGTGTCCTTTTTTCAAAATTTTCAAAAGATTTTGAATAAAAATCACACTCCTCCTTGGCTTCTCAGATTCCTCTTTTGGCACACTCTCAAAAGCTGATTAATGATGTTGATAATGTTTGTCTTATTTCCCCCTTTTCCAAAGAAGAAGTGTGCAAGATTGTCTTTTCTATGGAAAGGGACAAACTCCCCGGTCTGGATGGTTTTACGGATGCTTTTTTCAAGACTTTTGGGACGTCATAGGGGATAATGTGTGGCAAGCTGTGGAAGAATCTCGAAGTACTGGTAAGATTTTAGGTGTTTTGAACCACACTTTTATTTGTATGTTCCCAAAAAATTCCCTGCAGAAAAGCTTGATGACTTCCACCCTATCTCTCTTTGTAATACTTTGTATAAAATCATTTCCAAAGCCATCACCTCAGAATCAATCCCCTTCTTCATAAGCTTGTTGCACAAGAACAAAGCAGTTTTATTCCTGGGAGATCCATTGCTGATGGTATCATCATTTCTCATGAGTTAATTCATACCCTACACCTTTCCTCTCATCTGGTATGATGATTAAACTAGATTTTAGCAAAGCCTATGATTCGTATCAATTGGAGATTCCTTCTCAAATCCCTTCAGGATTTGGGCTTCTACAACCACTTTTGTGATTGGGTGTTTAACTACATTTCTTCCCCTTTGCTTTTCCATCCTGGTTAATGGTTCAGCGGAAGGATTTTAGTAGTAGAAGGGGTATCGGCAAGGGGATCCCCTTTCTTCTTTTCTATTTATTCTCATCGTAGAAGCTCTAAGCCGAAGAATCAAATTGAAATTAGTACTGGTTCCCTTTGAGCATCTCCCTCACTACCAGTTTACCTCCCCTTTCTCATCAACAATTCATAGATGATACTTCCCTCTTCAGTTAAGCTTTTGTCCCTAAAGCTCGTGCCTTGTCTAATATTCTAAACTCCTATTCTATTGTTGTTAGCCAAGTAATCAATTTTCATAAATCTATCATCTTCTTCTTTAACATTTCTCCTCATTTACAGCGTAGAATCAAGGATGTGTTGGGTTTTGTAGTGGGTTCCCTTCCTCATAAATATCTAGGAATACCTCTGTTTTTTTGGCAAAGGAAAAGTTAATTTATGGGATGATCTTCTCCATTCTCTCTCGTCGAGGTTATAATCCTAGAAAGGGAAATGGTTATCTTTGGTGGGTAGATCTTTCATCAAATTAGTCCTTTGTGCCCTTCCGATCTATATGCTTTCAGTTTTGGTGATCCCCAAAATAGTCTTGCTTAATTTTGAGAAGGTTGTCATATCCTTTCTTTGGCAGGGGAATAATGAGGAAAGAAAAATTCATTTGGTTAAATGGGACGGTGTCAAACTTCCCAAATCTTTAGGTGGTCTAGGGGATTATGGATTTGGCTCTCTAGAATATTGCCCTTAGAGCAAAATTAGTCTAGAACTTTATCTCAGATGCTAAGAGGTTGGTCTTCCAAGTTCTTTCCCATAAATATTTGGAGGCAGTCGGCCCGAGCTCATTCTTTCAAGTGAAGAACTTCCTAAAGGCTCTCACATTTGGAATTTCATTTGTAAATCAGATTTTGAATTGTGAACTCGTCTCGTGGCACGTCAACAATGGATGTTTGATTAATTTCTTGGAGGATAGTTGGAATGGTTATTCACCTCTCAATCTTGATCCCACTCTCAATCGAGTTATGAATGTTACCAAAGTTATTTGGGGAAGTAATATTGCTAATTATGGTCACCATCATCCTAACAGCTCACCCACTTGGATGTGGAAGGATATCTCCCCCTGGTGCTTCCTCCTCGGAAGTCTCCTCTTATAAGAGGTCTCTCTTCTCAGAAGCGCAGCCTTCAAGGACTGTGATGATCATTTGATTTGGTTAGGCTCATCTTCGGGCATTTACACTGTCAAAGAAGGATATTCCAAGCTTATTTCAATGTTTGGTTAAGGGGTTCCCAATAATTTTGGTTGTTGGAATTCTTCTATCCTTCCCAAAGTGGCATTGTTCAGTTGGTTGGCTCTTAAAAAAATTCTTACCCAATTGCGCAGAAGATCATGGGGTTTCGCGAACCCTCTAAATGTGTTCTTTGCGGTGCTGTTGAAGAAGATATTGATCATCTTTTTCTTTTTTTCCTTTGTTACTAAGAATTGGCATTGGCTCCTTGGTAAGCTCAATCTTGCATGGGTGCCTAGTAATAATATCAAAGATACTCTTATTGTTTGGCCCAAAATGGATTCTAATAAGCCCCTTGAACTCAATTTGGCATGTGGCTCCTTTTTTTCTTATTTGGCATATCTGGTGGGAGCGCAATTTACGTTTATTTAGAGAACAGTCTTATGATATGCCCACTTTTCTACCAAACTGGAAGTGGCCATTTTTGAAAAAGTTAGTAAAAATAGTTGCAATAACCCTTCGTTCTCCTCACGTTATGCTATCATCAGAAAAGCTTGGCCTCTCATTAACATTCCAACCCCAAGTCCTTTATAGGCAAGGCTTATCTCAAGTGGAGAAAATTTTGAGAAGGAAAAAGGTCAGATGGAGGCCTCCCCCTCAAGGCTCCTGGAAATTGAACTTTGACAAAGCCTCCAGAGATAACCTTAGGAAGACAGGCACTAATTGCATTATAAGAAACACAAATGGTCTGTATCTCGGTCGGTTCCTTCCCACTCCACGATTGTTCATGTAATTTGGCCAAAGTCCAAGCCCTTTTGGAAGGAGTCAAACTGGTTGTCCAGTATGGTTGCGATTCTCTATTCATAGAAGGGGACTCCCAAATTATCATACATGCTATTGTAAAAGGGTCAGCCCTCTCTTGGAAACTTAATCCTTTCATTTCCAACATATTTTTCTAGCTCAGAAAACTAAAAAATTGGAGCATCTATCATAATTTTTGAGAAACCAACTATGCAACGGATCTCCTTGCCAATTAGGTAATTGATTTTCCCACCACCGTCAAAATTTCAAGTGATGCGAAGGTCTAGGATGGGCTCTTGTCTATCATTTCAATTGAAAGGTAGGACATTTAAATACAGATCCATCATGCTCCCTCGCACAAAATTCCTTTGTTTTTAAAGTGGCTTGGTTTGGCCTCGACCTGCATTGTGGCTTTTTCAGTTTCTCCTCCAATGGCCTTTGTGGGTTTTCCCTTTGTTTTTCCATAGCGAACATCCGGAATTGGCCATTTCTGAGGAAATCAACCATAACCAATTGTTTGAAATCTTTCAGTATTCATCCCACTGTGAAGTTAAGGCCATTGAAACTATCCTTGATGATTCCTATCGGTTTCGTTAGCTTCGCACGCGCACTGATTTGAGTTGGATATTGCTACGACCTTTATATCCTTCACTTCTTGTTTCATTTGGATCCAATGGTCATGGATTTTTTCCTTGTTGATCAAATTTATCTTGTTCACCATGTGGGATTGCATGAAGAACTGTTGGAATTCTCTCTACCTGATCCATTTTTCTGGGTTGAAGAAGTTGACAAGGTCATAACTTTGTTGAGCTAGGTTTGGTGATGCACCAAAATTTGCATGCATGAAATTGAAAGGTCATGATATGTTATGGTGGAATCACCTACAGAAAGAACGTTCAAGAAAGGGGAAAGAAAGATTTAGGATGTGGAGTAAGATGGAGAAGAAGCTGAAAGATAAATTTCTCCTAGTGGATTATGCCCAAACCTTTACTGGAAGGTTTGTAATCTCGAGACAGAGCTTACAAACAGTGCAAGAATACACAGATGAGTTCTACAAGTTGTCCATTCATGTAAAGCATGAAGAAACTAAGGAAAAAATGGATACAAGGTATGTAAATGGATTAAAATTTTCTATTCAAGATGAGATAAGTATGCATAGGATTAAGAGCATGGAGGATGCCTATCAATTAGCCTTAAAGGCCAAGGAAAACCAAAATCATCAAAGTTTTAGGAGATCACCTGGAATGAATAGGGGCCTCATCTTCCTTTCAGGCGCAAGCTGGTTTCAACAAAGGTAGGGGAGAATCATCTCGTGGATTGGAAAAGTAAGAAGATACGAGACAAGCTTTCCATAATCAACAAAGAGGTAGAGGATTTTCTAGGGGTAGAGGATGGGAGGCTCGACGAAGACCATTTGTTTGTTACAGATGTGGTGAAGAGGGGCATCGGGCTTTTGAATGTCTGCATTTTTATACACATGAAAAGAGGCAAGGAGATGCTCTAAGAGTAAATCTATTTTAAGCTGAACAAGTAGAAGATGAACACGACCTAGAAATTCCACTAGATGTTGGAGAAAATATGATGATCAAGAGGATGATTATTACTCCAAAAAAGCGAATCAAGGGGGATGCATGGCTGCATACAAATATTTTTAGAACAAGATGCACTTCGGGAGGAAAGGTATGTAATGTAATGTTATGGTTTTAAATAAGATGGTCAAGAAATTGGGTCTTCATTGTGAGAAGAAATCTAACCCTTATCAGTATTGCATGGTTTAAGAAGGGTAACGAAGTTACTTTTGATAAGAGATGTTTAATAAGTTTTTCTATTGGGAATAGTTACAAGGATGAGATTTTGTGTGATGTTATTCCTATGGATGCATGGCATATGTTGTTAGGATGACCATGGAAATTTGATAGGAAAGTTATTCATGATGGGGGAAGAATACTTACTTATACTTTCTAGAAGGATGTCACAAAAATAGTTTTGCTACCTCTTTAGGAATTTGTCATCTACAAAGGAATTTGTGAAGGAGGCAAAGTCAACTGGTTTTTGTTATGCACTAGTCACAAATAAGGATGAACCTGCAAGTGCACAAATACCAGTAGAAATAGTAGAATTAATAGAAGAATTTTTTGAAGTTATTCCGATTAACTACAAGATGGATTACTACCTAGAAGAGTTATTCAACACCATATTGATTTGATTCCATGTTCTTCACTCCCAAATCAAGTGGCTTATCGGATGACCCCGACATTACATGCAAAGTTGAATAGGCAAGTGTCAAAGCTCGTGAGAAAGGGTGTCGTAAGGGAGAGCATGAGTCCATGTGCAACCCCAACTTTATTAACACCAAAGAAGGATGGAACATGGATAATGTGCACGGATAGTAGAGAAATCAATAAAATTACAATCAAGTATAGGTTCCCAATACCTCACCTTGATGATATGATGGATGTGCTTATTGGATCTAGGTATTTCACCAAGATTGATCTTCGAAGTGGTTACCATCAAATTCAGATCAGAGAAGGAGACAAGTGGAAAACAACATTCAAGACATGAAATGGATTATATGAGTGGTTGGTGATGTCATTCGGGTTATCTAATGCACCTAGTACTTTTATGAGACTAATGAACACCGTGTTGCGGGAGTATAATGACGAGTTTGTTGTGGTTTATTTGGATGATATATTGATCTTTAGTAAAACTAAAGAACATTTGAGGCATCTAAGGGTGATATTTGAAGTGTTAAGGAAAGAGAAACTCTATGTAAATATGAAGAATTACACATTTATACGAGAGAGTTTGGTATTCTTGGGATTTATTATTTAGATGGGGTAGATGGACTCGAGAAAAGATAAAGGCAATTATTGAATGGCCTACTCTATTAAAAATTTAGAGGTAAGAAGCTTTCATGATTTAGCAACATTTTACAAAAAGTTTATTAAAAATTAGCAATATTGTAGCACCTATAAAAATAGACAAAAAGAAGGGAGTTTTGTGGACAAAGGCACTGAGGATAGTTTTCGGTTCTTGAAGAAGAAGGTGAGAGAGGAAACCATTTTGGCACTACCAAATTTTGATAAAGTGTTTAAGGTTGATTGTGGCCTCACATGTGGGTATTGGTGTTGTTCTAAGTCAAGGTGGAAAGCCAATAGCTTTCTTTAGTGAGAAACTGAATGAGGTAAGAAAGAACTACTCTACTTATGATGTGGAATTTTATGCAATTATACAAACATTAAGGCAATTGAGGCATTAATTAGTGCCTAAGGAGTTTGTGTTATTTGAGACCACATAGCCACTCAAGTATGTGAATACACAAAAGAAGTTAAATAGAGGCATGCAAAGTGGGTATCATTTTTGCAAGGTTATACTTTTTCACTAAAACATAAATCAAGAAAACAAAATGAAGTTGTAGATGTATTGAGTAGGCGTGTGATTTTGTTTACCACTATGGAAAACGAGGTGGTAGGTTTGAAGCAATAAAGGGTTTGTATTCTTTTGATTCTGATTTCAAGGATATTGTTGAAAGGTTAATTCATAGGATGGTTGGGTCTATGAGAGAGAATATAGTGAAAGAGTTGCATAGGATTTGGTGAGAGAATTTCCGGGCCTTGGTAGAAGAGAAATACTATTGGCCAAAGCTTAAGAGAGATGTGGTAAGAATATGTGGAGAGGTGTCGAATATTTCAAGTCTCGAAATATTCCTAAAGGGTCGTGGATAGATTTGAGTATAGATTTTTTTTTGGGATTACCAAAAACACAACGAGGTAATGACTCAATTTTTGTGGTTGTTGATAGGTTTTCTAAGATGGTTAATTTTATTACCTGCAAGAAAACAAGTGATGTGACAGGCATAGTAGATTTTTTTTTCAAAGAAGTTGTTCATTTGCATGGTGTTCCAAAAACCATTACTTTAGATAGGGACACAAGGTTCTTAAATCACTTCTAGCAGACTTTGTGGAAGAAATTGGGAACTCAACTACAGTTGAGTAATGCCTAATGGGCAAGTAAAGGTGGTTAATCAAATTTTGGGAAACCTGTTAGGTGCATCGTTAGGGAAAAACCCAAATAGTAGGACTTAGCATTACCACAAGCTGAGTTTGCATATAATAGTTCCATAAATAGATCCACATGAAATTCTCCATTTTCAATTGTGTATGGGAGTAATCCAAATGGGGTGTTAGATTTGGTACAACTACCAGTTGATGGTAGAGTCAGTGATGATGAAGAAGCATTTTCCAAACATATCCATAGTAGGGAAATAAATAAGTAATGTGCAGATGAGATAGAGAAAGGTATTTATAGTTAATGAGTTGGTTATGGTATATCTGTGGAAGTAAAGATTTCCAAAAGGAACCTATAACAAGATGAAGTACAAGAAGATTGGTCCTTGTAAAATTTTGAAAAAAAAATGATAATGCTTATGAGGTAGAATTACCAGGGAATTTTGATATTTCTTCGGTGTTTAATGTTTCAAATTTGTATTATTTTCATGGGGATGGTGCTAAAGGGGAAGCTATTGATGAAGTAGTAGATTGGAGGCAAAATGTTCCAAGAAAAAGAAATAAGAAGTGGACTAGATTCTAGATAAGAAAACAATGGACACGTGACATGGGAAATACAACAAATATTTAGTACATTGGAAAGGACTGAAACAATAAGACAATTCTTGGGTCACAGAGTGGGAGATTAAGAAGTTGGATGTAGTTAAATAGATGTAGTTTGAAGAAGACAACTTGAAGGATTTCATTAAAAAAAAACATTTTTTTCAAGCAGGGAGAATGATGCGCTAAAATTAGAAGGAAGTTGACAAGGTCATAACTTGAGCTTCGGGTGTCCGTTTGAGTCTTTTTTTTTTAAACTTGTTCATTTTGATTTAATTAACTTTATAATTTTTATTTATTTACTAGTTTTTTCTTATTTTATTTTCAATTTTTTTACTTTAAGTTTTTAAATATTAATATATTCTCATTTAATTTTTATTTCCTTATTTTTTAAAATTAATTTCAAATTTGAATTTTTTTTTTTAAATTTTTAAAATCTATGAATTTTTTTATTATTTTTAATATTTTTATTAATTCTTAAATATTTTAAACTTTTTATTAATAAAATTTTTTTTTTTTTAAAATTGTTTGTTTTTATTTTTTTAATTAACTTTTTAAATTTTTTCTCATTAATTGTAGATTTTTATTACTTTTTTATGTTTTTAAATTCTAATTAATTTCTTTTGTTTTTTAATTATAATTTTAAATATTTTTTCACTTTTGTGTGTTTTTTAATTTCACATTTTTTTATATCTTGATAAACTTTCTTATTCTTATCAATTAGAACAAACTTAGAGAGTAGGCAAGGGGGTACTCAGTTCGGCGACCTATTGACCTATTCGTTTGCGTTGTTTGGAATGGGTAATTATGTGCATTTCTCCCCCTGCATCGCTCTTCTCTAATGTTGGGCCTTTTTAGTCTTTGTCCTCCTATTCTTCTCCTTTTGTCCTATTAATTAATGAAATTTTAATTTTTTTAATTTTGTTTTTAACTATTCATTTTTATCAATTTTAATTGGTTTTTTTAATGAAATTCTATTTTTTTAATTTTTAATATGTTTATTGTTTATTTATCCTTAAATATTTGTTTACATTTTATTAAAAACATTTTATTTTTTTGAATTTATTTTTTTATTTTTTTCAACCTTTTTTTTAATTAACTTTATAATTTTTAATTTTTTCAAATTTTATATTCAATTTTTTATTACTTTTAAGTTTTTTAATATTAATATTTTCTCATTTAATTTTTATTTACTTTCCATTTTTTGTTTACTTTATTTTTTTATTATTTTTAATTAATTAAAAATTTGAATTTTTATCTGAATTTTTGATGCACCAGAATTAGCAGGAACTTGACAAGGTCATAACTTGAGCTCCGAGTGTCCGTTTGAGTCCGTTTTTTTTAAACCACGTCTTTCGATGCTTCGAACATAGCGGCAATCCACCCTACCAGTTGGGGCAACTTTTCGACACGTTTTTGGGCCCTAAATCCACCATCTTGAGGCCAAAAATTAGGATTTAACTTATAGTTCAGTTTTTTCCTATTTTTGAGCATTAGTTAATTTTAGTCTATTAATTGCATTGTGAGTTAGAAAGTAGGCAATTCCTCTAATTTAGGGATGTAGAAGATGCATGGCAATTTCTGTTCCCATAGGAATAAGCATGCGAACTTACTAAGAATAGCAGGTTCTATTAAACTGCTAAAAATAATAATTTCTGCCACCTAGAGTAGTTTTAGTCTGAGTTAGCTAGAGTTTACCGGGCAACTCGAGTTGGGAGTTGTTTGCCTATTTAGGAAACATTGTAATTCATTATTTGATAACAAAGAAGGAGATCTATTTTCTTTTGGAGTTCATATTATTTGCAATATATCTGGTTTGTTCTTAGTTTCACTACACTAATTTTGTTTTAAATTTTTAACATCCATCATTTTTTTATTATTCCATTAATTTTTTCATATTCTATATTTCATTTTTATTTTTATTTTAGCAAAGTTTTAATTAATTACTTATGAAATTCTATTTTTTAAAATTTTTATTTGATTTTTATTAATTTTTTATTTTAATTCTAATTATGATAAATTTTTATTTCATATTTAATTTTACATTATTATTTTATTCATTTTTAATTTTAATCAATGTTTATGATAAATATGAAATTCCTTTTATAAGATGATTTATTATTTTTGATTTTTAATCTATTTAATCTTTAAATTTTTTAATGAAATTTTTATTTTTATTTTTTCATTTTTAATTATTATTTCCTTTTTTACAACATTTAAAATTTCTTTTAATAATTACGTAGTAATTATTAATTTATGTTTTTTTATTATTTTCTATTATTTAATAAATTTTAAATTTTAATTGTTTTTTTAATTTATTTATTTATTTTTTTGTAATTAATTTGAAATTTGAATTTATTTCTATTTTTAAAATTTGTTTCCTTTTTTATTTTTTATTTATTTTTCAATTTGTTAATGTGTTTTTTATCAAAGTTTTAATTATTTTTATATGAATTTTTTTAAAAAATTATTAGATAATATTTTCTTTCATTTTTTTGAAATTCTAATATTTAATTTGATTTTTCATTTTTTTATTAATCAAATTTTACGAGATGTATTGGTTTTTTAATTAATTTTTCATTTTTTCTATTTTTAGTTAATAAATTTTTAATCATTTTTATCAATTTTATATAATTAATATCCTAATATTTATTTTTAATTTTAATTTTTTTAACTATTCATATTTTTGCCATTTTTATTTTTTATTTTCTTAATAGTTTTTTCTATTTATTTTATTAATTTTTATTATTTACTATTTATTTATCAACATTTGAATTTTAAACGATGTTCAAAGAATATTTTTAAAAAAATTAAAGTTTTTTATATTAATTATTCTTTTCATTTATATTCCTTTTAATTTTTTTATTATTTATTAAATTTTATTAATTGAATTTTATTTATTTAACAATTTGTTTTTATTTTTCATTTTTTTAATTTTCTAAGCTTTTTAAATTATTAACTTTTTAATTAATTAATTAATTTTCTCATATAATTTTTGTTTATTTATAAGTTTTAATTTATTTATTTATTAATTTGTATATGAATTTGTTTTAAGCTTACTTTTTTTTTTTTTTTTTTATTTATCAATTTTATTGGTTTTTTATTTCCTATTCTTATTTATTGGTTTGATAAATTTTTATATTTTATTTTAAATCATGTTTTTGTTTTTATTTTTCATAACTTTTTATAATTTTGAAATATTTTTATCATAGTTTTAATTGCAATTTTATTTTTTAATAGATTTTTATTAGATATTCTTTTTTATTTCTAATTTTTTATTTCATTTATATTTTTAATTATAGTACAATTTTTTTGCCTTTGAATATTTAATTATTTTAATAATATCTTAATTATATTCTAATTTTTATTTATGAAATTATAACTTTTATTTCATTATAATATTTTGTAATGTTTTTTGTTTTAACATTTTTTTATTAAATTTACTTTTTGTATTATAATTCTTTTTTGTTATTTATCAATTTTATTGGTTTTGTATTTCCTATTCTTATTTATTGGTTTGATAAATTTTTATATTTTATTTTAAATCATGTTTTTATTTTTTATTTTTTCATAAGTTTTTATAATTTTGAAATAGTTTTATCATAGTTTTAATTACAATTTTATTTTTTAATAGATTTTTATTAGATTTTTTTTTTATTTCTAACTTTTCATTTCATTTATAATTTTAATTATAGTACAATTTTTTTACCTTTGAATATTTAATTATTTTATTAATTTCTTAATTATATTCTAATTTTTATGTAAGAAATTATAACTTTTATTTCATTTTTAAAAGTAAGTTTTAGATTTATTTCATTATAATATTTTGTAATTTTTTTTTGTTTAACGTTTTTTTATTAAATCTACTTTTTTGTATTATATATATTTTTGTTATTTATCAATTTTATTGGTTTGATAAATTTTTATATTTTATTTTATTTCTATTTTAGTTTAAATCATGTTTTTGTTTTTTATTTTTCCATAAGTGTTTATAATTTTGAAATATTTTTATCAAAGTTTTAATTGCAATTTTTTTAATAAATTTTCTTTTTTTTATTTCTAATTTTTACTTTCATTTATAATTTTAATTATAGTACATTTTTTTGCCTTTGAATATTTAATTATTTTATTAATTTATTAATTATATTCTAATTTTTATTTATTAATATTTTTATGAAATTATAACTTTTATTTCATTTTTTAAAGCAATTTTTAGATTTATTTCATTATAATATTTTGTAATGTTTTTGTTTTAACATTGTTATTTAGTTTGTATTAGTTTTAATAATGTGTTTATTAAATTTTCTTTTTCTTATTTAAAAATTTGTTTTATGAAATTTTATTTCTATTTTATATTTAATTATTTATTTTTATCAATTTTTTATAAAATTTTAATTTTAATTTATTCATTTTATTTTTTAATATTTTTTGTTTTTTCAATTTTTACGTTTTTATTAGTAGTTCCATTTATTTTTAATTTCTTAAATTTAAATATTATAATTTTTAAATATTAACTATTATAAAATAGCCTATAGTTGCTTTTGCTAGTATATATTAAGTATATATTTATGTTTATATATAATTATATATTAAATAACATATATAAGAAGACTCCTTCCTTTCCCATGAGGAAGAATAAGAAGAGGAATCCAAAAGTTTCCTTACTAATGGGAACGTGACAAGTGTCACCCCCTCTCCTCTCAAGAGTCAAATATTTCAAAATCAAATAAGTAAGAATAAACTCACCTTTTAGCCCTTATTCCCAAAATACTAAAAACTAAAATAAAACAAAGTGAAGCAACTTTTAACAATTACACACAAATCAACCATCTTACATGGATGGTGACTAAGGAGGGAAAATTGGGAGGGAATCTCTCTCTAAACCTTGGAAATAAGCCCCTACCTATTAGGTAGGTTCCAAGGGCCCATTTTCATGGTAAGGGAACTCCCAAACTCAAAAGGGGTCCCTAAAAATACCCAAAATAACCTAATTTCGTGTTTGGCATGCTTGGGCACAAGGGTAGAGGGTGTGTGGTCCACCCAAGGTTCACATGTGGTCCCCAATCCCTTCTACCAACACACACACACTTTCCAAAACCAACACTTAAATTAAGATGAGATCATTAAACCCCTAAGATAGTTTACTTAATAAAACACACCCTAAACATAATTAATTTTACAAGACAAAATTACATTACAATTGAGGGTTCACCCATGGTGCCCAATTAAATACATTTATTCTAAGGCTTCAAACATTTAGCGTGGTTAAGACTCTGCCCATGGGCCGTTTGTGCACAATTACGTAGCTTCTTTGAAACTCATGTTCTCCTATACCTATCACCCGCACACTCATTGCACACATTAACCGCATCTATCCAATATAATAAACATCATCTACACATCACAAATTCAATCAAACTTATAATGTCCTAACATAATTTTACAATTGATAATGCAATGCATATAATTATTCACATAGTTTTCCATGAGTCACCCACAAATCAAATTACAATGACATACACTTAGGCTAGCATGAAAATTACCATTATTAAATCCAGAAAACTATATCATTAATCAAATCGAACAAAAGAACCATCATCTAACCAATAGATCTATCATATAACCTTGTTAGTGTCATCAACATCGTAAGAAATATATCAATATACGAATCTAGTCCAATTGGCGCTACGTGCCCAAAATACCATAGTGTCCATGAGGATAAAATATCATAGTAATATGTCTAAAATCTATCAAAGTCTCAATCAAAACATGTCTATGCATAAAGGAACCAGCAGATGACTGGAGCTATAAAAACGTGGGCACTACATCCCCCTCTCCTAGAATTAGACTTCCTCCTAGAAGTCATTGGAAGAGATAGGGATATCTAGCCCTCAGTGGTGTAGCATCCTCCCGGGTAGGCGATGACTCATCATATCGGTCCCACTGCACTCCAACATGGTCCAAATCTTGAACCCGAAGGGCCAACCTCTCGGTGCTCCAAAGATGCATGCGGGCTCCGGTCTCCACTATCCTCTCGTCATGTACCTATAATGCTGACCAATCCAAAACATGAGAAGCATCGTGTACATATCTATGTAGTACTGAAACATGAAAATATTGTGGGCTGTGCAAGGCGTGGTGGCAAAGCTAGGCGATAGGCAACTGGACCGATGACCTCTAAAATATCAAAAGGCCCCACAAAACGAGGTGATAACTTATAACCCTTTCCATAACGGATCAGACTCTTATGCAAATAAACTCTCAAAAAGACTTTGTCACCCACCGAGAAATGACGATCAATTCTCTTTGGTGTCGCATACGCCTTTTGGCGTGCTCGCCTGCTCAAGATGTTGTCTAATCGAACAACTTGGTGCTCTAAATTCTGAAGGTAGGCGGTCCTAGAATAATCCTGTCATCTAGTCTGTCCCAGCTCAAAGGTGTCCTACAAGGTCGTTTATACAAAGCTTGATAGGGGAGCCATGCCAATGGAGCTATGATAACTGTTATTGTAGGTAAGCTCTACTAAATGAAAATAATCTTCCCACTTCTTTTGTTGGTTAATCACATACATCCTCAACATGTCCTCAAGAACCTGATTAACACTCTCTGTCTGCCCATCTTTCTCTAGATGATATGTGAAACTGAAATTAATCTGTGTACCTAAAGCATCCTGAAAAGAAGTCCAAAAAACTGATGTGTAGATGGTGTCTCTGTCATTGATGATCGTCTTTGGAATCCCATGCAATCTAACAATGTCCTCCATAAACACTTTGGCGATGGCCTGTGCATTATAGGTAACCTTGGTTGGCGAGAAATGTGTAAACTTGGTCAACTTATCCACAGTGACCATATTGGCATTATGACGATAAGAGGACATATGAAGTCCTACTATGAAATCCATGGAGATCACATCCCATTTCCACTCGGGGATATCATGAGGGTATAAGAGTCTCGGGATGAGAATGCTCGCCTTGACTCTCGACACTCAAGACAACGTGCTACAAAATCTTCTATGTCCCGACAAAGACCCGGCCAATAATATAACTTTCTCAAATCAGCATGCATCTTCTTCACTCCTAGATGTGTTGCATATGGGGCTTAATGAGCCTCGGTAAGGATGAAACTATGTAGATCACTCCGCCTTAGGCACATAAATGCACCTATGAAAATGAAGCAAACCATCTAACTCTAACATGCATCCCGAATATCTACCCTCAAAAGAACCCTATGAATCCAACATCCGCCTAGCACCCTCATAAAACTCGTCCTCGGAAGATGCTCAAGTATCCCGCCTCTTAAATCTGATTGCAAAGTGTCAAAGAAGCAAGCACATGCCGTTGTCTAGTAAGTGCATCTGCAACAATATTTTCCTTTCCTTTGATATATTGTACCTCCTACTCACATAGGAACTCCATCCAATGCCATTGACGACCGTTGAGGTTTGGCCGAGAGAAGATATGTCAGAAGTTACAACGATCCGTCCTTAGGATGAAAGGTCTACTTAGAAGGAAATGTCACCAACGCACAAGTGCATAAACAACTACCGCAAGCTCTAAATCATGAGTAGGATAGTTAAGCTTGTAGTCTTTGAGCTTACGTGACTTAAAGGTGATCACCCGACACTCTTGCATAAGAACTACTCTCAAACCCTCTAGTGATGCATCAGTGTAAACAACAAAATCCTCTGTCAGGTCTGGAACTACTAAGATAGGTGTCGTGGTTAACCTTTCCTTAAGCATTTTGAAGGATTGCTCACACTTTTCTGTCCAGTCAAACTTCTTCCCTTTCTTTTGAAGGGAAGTAATATGGTGAGCAATCCTAGAGAAGTCTTACACAAACCTCTGCGATACTTCCCTACTAAACCCATGAAGCTCCTCACCTTAGTGATGATGTGGGTGCTTTGGCCAACCCAAGATAGCTTTGAATCTTAGAGGGATCTATGGAGATACCCTCACCGATATGATATGACCCAAGTACTAAATCTCTCTGTTTGAAAAAAGCTACATTTTTCCAAGTTTCCATACAAATTCTGCTCTCTCAAAACCTGAAGTACTGTCTCAAATGCTCCTCATATTCCTCCTTGGATTGAGAATAAATCAATATGTCATCAAGGAACACTAAAATAGAGTGATCCAGAAATGTCCTTAATACTCCATTCATGAGGCTCATGAAGACAGTGGGGTATTGGTCGGACCAAATGGAACAATTGTGAACTCATAATGCCCGTAACGTGTGTGAAATGTTGTCTTATGAATGTCTGCATCTAATATGCACAACTGATGGTACCCTAACTTGAGATCAATTTTGGAGAACACTCTCACTCCCCGCATCTGATCAAACAAGTCATCAATCATAGGGAGCGGATAACGGTTCTTTATTGTGACCTTATTGAGCTTTTCGAAGTCTACGAGAAAGTCCGAGATAACTATCCTTCTTCTTCACAAATATGACTGGTGCTCCCCAAGGAGATACACTAGGGTGAATGAGACCCTTATCTAACAATTCCTCTAACTGAATCTTGAGCTCATGAAGCTCTGGAGTCATCATCCGATAAGGTGCCCTAGAAAATGGTGTAAATCCAGGTACTAAATCAATGGTGAAATCTACCTCTCTATGGGGTGGTAACCTTGGAAGCTCACCTGGAAACACATCTGCATACTCCCTCAAAACTGCATGATCATCTAAGGGGATTGTTTTGGAGTGCTCTCTAATCGGTCACTTGATGGTGATAGTAAATAACCGACAACCCTTACGCATGCTCCGCTTGAATTGCTTAGCTACTATAAGGAGATAGGCCTCTCGCATCCCCGATATCACAACCGCACTCGAAGATCATCTTGACACTCAATGACCTTATTTCTATAATCCATCTTAGCTCAATGAGCCTCGAGCCAATCCATACCCAACACTACCCGATAGGAACCTAGAGGGATAACTCGAAGTTCAAGAGTAGTGGAGAAGGCTCCTAAATCAAGTACGCAACTCTCCACATACAAGTCCATTGCGAGTTTGGCCCTAAAGGCCAACTCAACCTGCCAACTATCTGGTTGCCTAGCCACCACTAGCCCACACTGGTCCAAAGATAGAAGGTGATATAAATGAATCAAGCACTGAATCAAAAATACCGAGACAAAAATACCCTTGATAGTACCTATTGTCTCAATGACTATCTCGATGCTCACTGGTGGTTGTCGACAACCACTTTGCATGCACATGATGGGCGCATCCCACGTCACCCACTGTCTTCTCGGATCTAGGAGCTCTCTACATATCCGTAGTAGAGGGCTTGTGCGGACACATACGCACATAATGGTCTCTGAGCCCCACAAATAAAACATCCTCTGTACCCTTTGAGATGAGGTCCCTCCCATACTCTCGCGAATCCGAACTGCCGGTCCAACCCCAAACAGACTACCGTGAGTGGGCTAGCTGTGAGTGATGAGTACCCAGCCTCCTGTCTCTAGATCCACCAAAACCACCTCTAGACCCACCTCGGTGAAAACTCTGAGTCCTGTCTACCCCTCGATGTTGGTGTCCTTGATGCTATGTCTGCTTTGTGATGGGTGCGGTGGAGCTCTCAATGATGCTTTGGAGAGGACCAGAATCCTCCTCTAGGGGGTGGTGCTGCACCCCATGCCCTCTGACTCTGAAATGCCTGAATCCTATCCTAGAACTTGCTCTTGTTTCTATCTCGGTGCTCTTGAGCCTTGGTCCTATTCTCCTCAGCCAAGTAGGCCTTCTCAATGGCCTTCTCGAGCATGGGAGGAGATAACATCCTAACAACTCCTGCTATATCTGCATTCAGGCCCCGAATGAACATGTTTAACTATAACTTCTCGTCTTGCAGGTAGTCTACATACTACAAGAGATCCAAGAACCTGCTCTCATACTATGCCACTATGCCAGAACCCTATTGTAAGTTGTGAAACTCATCGATCCTCTTCTGCACAAAATGCTCTGACATATATCGGGCCTTGAATCGCTCCTTGAACAACTCCTGTGTCACTGTATCTCAATTCAAATGGAGCTTCTACTCCTTTTTCTTCCACCAAATGCCTGCTACGTCTCAGAGAAGGTGTATGGTGAACTTAGCTTTGACATTGCTCTCATGAGAGTGCAAGACAAAGCAGCTATCTATGCTAAGGAGCCAGGACTCTGCCCCAAAGTTGTCTGTCGAACCAGTAAACGTAGGTGGTTGAAGGCGAAGAAGGTCTTGAATCACACTACCTGTGTCTCTATCCTAGTGATGTGGTCTAATAGGTGAAAGAGGTCACCTATCTCCAAATGGTCCCTCGAAGCTATGTGATCGGCTGTGACGAAATGAGGCCACCCTCTCACCCAGGATGGAAGGGCTACGTGACCTCTCCCGTCTTGGAATATCGTGCTCAGGTGGCTCTAAATGTGCATCCTCGCCAATCAACTCCTCATCTCCCAACTAAATGTCCTCCTCTCTCGGCTCCTGCGGTGATGAGAGGTGCTCTGTACGACGCCTATCAGCTGCTGCAGGGTCTCTAATATATGAGGCACAAAATCAGGGGTTGGTGGCTCCTGCGTAGGTGCACTACATCCCAAACTTCGTGCCGATCATCCCCTCTTGGGTGCCATCCTGAACCCGAGGTAGAAAAAAATAAAATGTAAACAAAATGGTTTATAAACCCTTTTTTTTCCTATTTATTATTATTATTATAATTATATAATGTAGTGCCCCTTCCTGTTGATAATTAATTTACCTTAAACATTAAATCACCCAAAATCAAATAAACACTAGCCTAATAATAATTTAATCTGTTTTACCCTATCAAGCTTCCTAGGGTCATGATTAAAAATCTACACTCCTAGCAAGTAAATAGTCTTCCTCCCTTTTAAAATTTTCCTTACACACTCTTTAAATTTAATTTGTTTTCCCCCTTTTAATTTAATCTACCCACACCCCTCTTATTTTATTTTTTCAATCCCATTTAAATGTCATGTTTTAAGGAAAGGTAGGGTTGAAAGAGAGCCCTAGGATCAAATCAAATCTTGGCCCTTCATTTCAAACTTACCCTAAATTTTCCCTAGATTTCTCTATGGTGTTTTTTATTTTCTTTTCCATTCCTTTGTTCATTCATTTTGTTTCTTCTTCTTTACTATTTCTCTTATTTTGTTTTCTTTGTTTCCTCTTGTGCAGGTGGAGGAGCTATGGAAGGTTGGCTTCATGGAATTTTTTTTTAAGAAGGAGAAGAGCCTCCATTCTCTATTTTATATTTTATTTTATTATTTTTGTTTAAATATTTATTTTTTTAGTGTGGAAGGAGATATATATAAAAAAAACGGTGATCGGGTGGGATGGTGGTTGTATTGCTAGCCACATTTTTTTATATTTATTTGTTTTTTTGCTTTTGGGAGGGCGGTCGAGTCATCGCCAGGCAGCGGGCAGGCGATGGGGGGGAAGAAAGCACAGGAGGGGGTGCGGTGTGCAGTGCAGGAGTGCGAGGGTGGGTGGATCAAGACGGGGTACGCGGTGGGTGGGGGCATGGACGGTGCACTGGGAGGCGGCGGTCATGGTTGTGGGGGTCCGGGGAAGGGGTTGGCGAGTCCGGGGGAAGGGATTGGGGAGTCCAGGGGGCATGGATTGGGGAGTCTCGGGGGCAGGGTTAGGGTTTTGGGCTGGGGGTTGGGGGTTCGGGCTACTAGGGTTTGATTTTTTTATTATATATATATAACTCAAATTTGTTTTATTATATTTTATTTCATTTTATTTACTTTTTTTTTAATAAATAAAAAAACAACCACCACACACATATATATATATAATTTATTTTTTAAAATCCATATATATGATATATATATATATATATATATATATATATATATATATATATATATATATACTATATAATATATCTATTACATAATATATATATATAATAGCTATAATATATGCTGAAACAAAATCAGTATACACATATAAATATATATTATTATTGTTATTATATATATATATTTAATTATATATATATGTATAATTTTTTTTTTATTTCTAGGAAAAATATAGCTCTAAGTTAGGAACTAAAAAAACATATATACATAAATATTGGTTTTCATTTCCTTGTTCAAAAACTACCAAACTTGTAGGCCAAAACCTATTTACAAAAATATAAAAATGATAGTATAACCATTTAAAATAATTCATAAAACTCCATGAACACTAGTTTTCCTTCAATGAACTAACTAAATGGTATTTTCAAATTTCTACAATACCAATTAAAGAAATATTTCAGATTTTCATGCAAGGAAGATTACATTAAGGACATCCATGTATTTTTTTGTTAAATGCAAGACTAAAACATTTACTAGTTACCCAAGAGTCTGCGTGTTTGAACCACGGCCTTGATATCAAAATGTAATGCCATATATATATATATATATATATATATATATATATATATATATATATATATATATTTAAAAGATTCTAAAAATAAGCACAACTAAATATTTCAAATTTAATGTATATTGCATAACTATATTGTGCAGATTTCTAAACAAAACAAAACCTTCCAAAAGGAGACATTGAAATAAAAAGTTCATGGTTTCATTATGATCTCAAATGATAATCTTACAAGATTCTTGCAACAATAAAATAAAAACTTTCTTAGTAATGACTAATGTTTTCAAGAAACAATAAGTACAAAAATGGGTATCTACAAGAGTGTGAAACTTCACAAAGCCACATTTATTTACAAAATGAAGGTAATGCCCTCAAAAGATGAGGATGACCAAGATGGCAAGAGGCTCCAACTATCTCCAACTTGAGTGTTCTTCCAAGGATGCTGAAATAAGAGACAAGGCTTGTTTACCACCCAACCAATAGGCATCATCACATGCCTTTCCATGGTTGGAAGCCATGTTAGCCTCCCCAAACCCATGGGAGAGAGGAACAAACTTCCACAATGTGCACAAGAATAATGGGGATAAAACACAACAAGAATACATAAGACCATTTAACCATTTAGATATATTACACATGATAAATCAACAACATGAGGATAACAAGGTCAACCTCACAAAGGGGAAGAGAAGAAGTAGGATGCCCAAATCAAAGGTGTTTAACCATAGGAGCACCAACAAAACATGTTTACAAAACTCCTTATACCTCCTAATCATTCATCCTCCTTATTCCTCCTTTATGTCAAAGAAATCCTTCTTGGGAGGATTTTTAAACCCAAAAGGGTTTCCTCACCAAGAATGGGGAAAGGTTTAAGCCATATGGACCTTTCTCCCACCTCAAACCATATGACAGGATGAGAAGGGACCTTCATAGCTTGACCAACAACCATGAGGTTTGAGAGGGAAATCCCTCTCTCTTCCCCTACATTCTCCAAAACCATCAATCCAAATGATGGCAGAGAGAAAGCAAAAAAAACAACAAAAAAAGGTAAACAACTACATTCACAAGCAACTTCACAACACATCATTTCACACACACCATTTCATTGATCAAGTATAGTTAACAAGATAAGCACAACTAAGAAGAAAAAGGTTAAGAATCCTACCTCTACAATGCTTTCCAAGACTCTAAGTTTTTCCCTTTGTCCAAGCAAATCTTCAAGCTCCCAAAATTCTCCAAGTTCTCCAAAAAAATTACCCAAGAAGACTCCTTCCTTCCCCATGAGGAAGAATAAGAAGAGGAATCTAAAAGTTTCCTCACCAATGAGAAGGTGACAAGTGTCACCCCTCTCCTCTCAAGAGTCAAAGATTCCAAAAACTAAATAAGTAAGAATAAAATCATATTTTAGCCCTTATCCCCCAAAATACTAAAAACTAAAATAAAACAAAGTGGAGCAACTTTTAACAATTACACACAAATCAACCATCTTACATGGATGGTGACTAAGGAGGAAAAATGGGAGGAAAACTCCTTCAAACTTTGGAAATAAGCCCCCTACTTATTAGATAGGGTCCAAGGGTCCATTTTCATGCTAAGGGAACTCCCAAACTCAAAAGGGGTCCCTAAAAATACCTAAAATAACCTAATTTTTGGTTTAGCATGCTTGGACACAAGGGTAGAGTGTGTGGGGTCCACCCAAGGTTCACATGTGGTCCCCAATCGCTTCTACCAACACACACACACTTTCCAAAACCAACACTTAAATTAAGATGAGATCATTAAACCCCTAAGATAGTTTATTTAATAAAACACACCCTAAACATAATTAATTTTACAAGACAAAATTACATTACAATTGAGGGTTCACCCATGTGCCCAATTAAATACATCTATTCTAAGGCCTCAAACATTTAGCATGGTTAGGACTCAGCCCGTGGGCTACTTGTACATAATTGCGTAGCTACCCTGAAACCCATGTTCTCCTATACCTGTCACCTGCACACTCATTACACACATTAACCACATCTGTCTAATATAAAAAACATCATCTACACATCACAAATTCAATCAAACTTATAATGTCCTAACATAATTTTACAATTGATAGTGCAATGTATACAATTATTCACATAGTTTGCCACGAGTCACCCACAAATCAAATTGCAACAACATACACTTAGGCTAGCATGAAAATTACCATTATTAAATCCAGAAAATTACATCATTAATTTAATCAAACACACCAATAGATCTATCATATAACCCCTGTTAGTGTCATCAACGTTGTAAGAAATATACCAAGATACGAATCTAATCCAATTGGCTACGCACTCCAAAATACCATAGTGTCCATGAGGATAAAATATCATAGTAAAATGTCTAAAATCTATCGAGTCTCAATCAAAACATGTCTATGCATAAAGGAACCAACAAATGATTGGAGCTATAAAAACGTGGGCACTACACCGTCCCCCCGCACATGATGCAAAAATGTAAGATTCCTTGTCACTTAATTTACCGTCGGATAATAAATTGTAAGGATATTCCAGAGAAATCAATCTAAGCCCATTGTATGATTCACCATCAATTATTTGACGGTCCAGTGATAAACTGCAATGCTAACCCTAATTCAGGGAAATAAAAAAACACTAAATAAAACATAGAAATAACCATCAAAGCCCTAGGTGAACGAAACCCTACGCATAGTGTCATACACATACACACATATCACTAATAATTACTCTACTACATAATGAAACCTTTCGCATATACAAATATGATTACATAAGACAAGTTCATACTAAATCAGCAAAAGGATGTTCCGTAACGTCTTACAGTTTTAATGATATTTTCTCTACTTAAGCATATACAATTGAAACCCTACAAATATCACTAATATTTACTCTATTTTATCAAAACTATACAAATGATTACATAAGATAAGTTCAGAAAAGAAGGGCTTACCCGTGATCAGTCCGAACCGAGTTGTTGCTTCATCGCTCAACTCCCACCACTATTCTTTTGGAGGATCTGACTTAAAATAATATGAAGGAAGACAAAACATTCATCAAAAACTTAAAAATAGACACAGACAGAAGAATCACACATGCATGGACATGCTCTCAAACATCGACCTCCACAAACACACGAAAAAAAGATGGACAATAAATACAAAAGGGGCAGCGAGAAGGTAGTGTTTTGAATAATCAGTATAAAAATCCAATAATTAAATTTAAGTTCTAAAATTTAAATATAGAAAATCCAAAAATATTTTTTTCAATCACACATTTCTAAACAATATTAACTATAAATCCAATAGCTGTGATTAAACTTTTGAATTTACTACACGAATTTCACAACAATAAACTAGGTAAGTAGATGAAAATATATGAACAAACTAAATGTAAGAGCAAATCATTGTAAATTAGTAATTCTGTAATTAATTTATTAAAAATATCTACTATTTTTTAGATATTCACAAACAACCACTTGGTAACATCCACTATGAATTCGTTAGACATAGAAAAGCCATGAGTAAAACAAAAGATGACCCAAAATTAAGGAGGAAATGGGAATTATATGAGGATAAGGCCTAAATATATGTCAGCTATTTATATTTAATATAAGATAAAATATGAGTTAAATAACAGAAGTAGAATGGAAAGTATATATCAAAAAATAAAACCCCTAAATAAATGTTAGAACATAACTAACCCCGTAAAATTAAAAGGATCGTTCGTACACTATAAATTAGGAATACATGACTTGCATTAACAAACATATTCAAGGTCGATAAACACAAACACACATGTAAAATTGTCTTGTTATTGCAAATACAAGATTAAAGATTACACATACACCTTGGATCGAAGAACAAAACAACAAGATCTTATCAAACCCAGCCCCTGCACCAGATGAGAAAATGTATGATTCCTCATCAATTATTTCATTGTTTGATGATAAATTGTAATGCTATTTCTGAAAAAGAGAAATGAATCTCATATCTAAATGAATAATAGAAAAATCATCGAGATCCCTTTACAAAGATAACTAAACCCTACGCACTCGTCCATATATTTATGCACGATATCTAAAAACCTATGCCACCTGTATATGATGGGATCAGCATGTATGATCAATTATTACACAACCCAATTTCAGCCCTAAATAAATAATAGGAATTAACATCAAAGCTCCAAAGCCCTGCGCATAACGTCAAGCATAAAATTTAACTTTATTGCTTGAGACAAGTTCAAATTAAATCCACAAAATGTTGTTCCAAAATTTGGTATAAGAAAAATGTTGAATGAAAGAACAAGTTTAGCTTAGATGAGTTGGAGGCCGACATAAAAAATATGAGTGGAACAAAAATGGCCTTAATCTTATCCTACAAATAGGAGAATGAAAAATCCCAAAATGAAAGCCCAAAATAAATGTCTAAAATTAAACCTCGACCCAACATTAACCCTACACACTTAATCAATAGATCATAAAGACATGAAGTAGAAAACATGTCGATATAGACAAACATACATGTAACACGATAAATGCCATGTTCCTACAATACAAAATTGAAGAAAAAATAGAAATTTGCAAATAATAAAATCTCAAGTCTTATAAACTTGTTACACTAAAGATAAAACCGACATGTAACATGTCCATTAAATTTGACTACATAAGATCTTACACGCCGTCCCCAATACATGATGCAAAAATATACGATTCCTCGTCACTTAATTTACCGTCGAATAATAAATTGTAAGCCCTAAATATAATAACACAGAAAATAATCAAACCCACAATCAAATCATGGCGTGCACAACATTATATGATTCACCATCAATTATATGATGGTCCAGTGATAAATTGCAATGCTAACCCCTAATTAAGGGAGATATAAGAAGCCCTAAATAAAAAATATACATAGACATCAAAGCCCTAGGGGAACAAAACCCTACACATAAGATAAGTTTGGGAATAGAAGGGCTTAGCCGTGATCTAGTCTGAACCGACTCTTCGCTCCATCGCTCAACTCCCACCGCTATTCTTTTGGAGGATCCAACTCACAAAAATATAAAGGTAGACAAAAAATTCATCAAACGACTTAAAAATAGACACAAACAGAAGAATCACACATGCATGGCCATGCTTTGCAGACATCAGACCTCCACAAACACACAAAAAAAATGACAGACAATAAAAACAAAAGGGGCAGCCCGAAGGAAATTTTTTGAGATCGGACCTCCAAAAACCACATCCAAAAAATGAAAGAAGAAACGTAGATCGAGAACCATTCGAGTACAGAAGTGAGTGAAAGCTTTTTTTTATAGAGACTATGGTCCATATTAATGACCGAGATATGATTTCACTGTCTACTATCCCGAAGCTTTTTGGTATACCTATGTCTTGTTTAACATGTAAAAGATTGAGGGGAAGATTCATGTGGAAGCTTCTAGGTACCAAAAAGCGTATTCGTATAAATTACCAGGCTTGCCTACTACGGTCTACCTATCTCATGTTTTTGGCCGTTATAAATATGCTTTAATATTGGATCCATACATTTAAGACGGATATTTTAAATCTTATCCTCGTTTCTTGAATTCTCTTATCATAAACAACTCTCGAAAAAATAAAAATTATGGGTTTTGCTTACCTTTGATAGTGTAAGAAAAGGTTTAAGTAAGTTGATTTTTTTTTTTAAATTCCTTAGTCTTTTTAATTATATAATAATTTTACATTCTTTAAATGATTGTTTTTCTAATTTGAATATTGACTAGCATTTGTATACGAGGAATGCAATGTATATGCTACTAAAAGAGAAATCTAATATTTGAAGATAAAAAGGTGAAGAATCTAATATTTAAACTTTGAGCCTTTGATTAGAAAACCTCTTAATGTTGATTCCTAACTTAGTGTTGTTATTCTCTAATTTTTTTGCAATTATATTGCTCAAGTTACTCTCCACACTTATAACTCGCACAATAACATATAGCAATTATAGGTTTGTATTTGGCATTACATCCTCAACATTCGAGTGCATATTCTTAATACTCATTAATTTTGAATAATTTACATGTCCATATTTTTATGTTTGTTATTTTTAAATATTGAGGTTATATGGCTTTGTAGTATGAGGAAATGGTTTTAAAATATGAGAGAGAGCTAACTTCTCACAAAAATGTAAAGAATTAAAAAAAATTCAATCCAGTAACTATTGATCCATTAAATGAACTATTTTTTAATATTAGATATATATACTAGAAATTGCACATGAGTTCTAAGAATTTCCACATGGATTGAAAATGGAATGATTTTGGTATGATTTTAATATCAATGTCAACTATCCCAACAAGGAACACCCAAAAATCCAAATAAAACTTTGAAAAACCAAAATCATAATGAAGTAAAAAATTTGTGCCTTATGTATATATCCAATTTTTGTATGAATATCTAATGGGGTATTCACAACTGTAACATATGTATGTATAAAACCATTTCCCGTAATTCTTTGATGGATGTCCACATCCAACTTTAAAATTTCCCATTTAGGCACAAGTTGAGTGGATGTTGGAAACGATTCTCATTTTATACCAACCACATGCATCCAATTACAAGTTTTTAAGACCTTTCCAAAAACTCAAGTATTGTGAATATATTGGCAAAGGTGAACTGATCAAGTTGGGCATATATTTTTTGTACTCGATGAAGTAGTCTCAATCATTCTTGAGGGTATGTAAGTATGATATGCCTTGGAAAATATTATGCTCATTTCATTTGATCAAACATGTAGCATCCATAGGCTACGAGTATGCTAATAAAGGTGATTTTATCATGTTGAATATCTATTCATTGCATTTATTGAAACATTCTCAATGGCTCTTCACTCATAAGGATGACCATGTCTAAATCTCCTTGACATCATTAGTGACCAATCAATAAGAAACTTACAAAGAAAGCTATAAAATTATTAATTATTTATAGTTAAAAAATACATAAACAAGTGTACAAACAAACATCAATGTTAAACAAGGGTTGGAGTTGTGACTATAAAGTCTCCCTCACCTTGGACATATTAAACGAGGAATCCAAAAATTCATGAAATATCCCACCAACAAGGTTATGGCAGAGACATTAACAAATTTCCTACCAACAAAAATATGCCATAAATTTATTTCACCTTCATATGAGATCTCTAATCTAGAAACAATACAACTACATCTTATTAGGAATGATTAATTAAAAAAATAAGAACACAAAACATTAGAAAAAGGAAAATCTTGACGTTACGAAGATTAATTTCTCCTTTGCACGAAAAGTTTCATATCATTCCATTGAAATGTGTATTTTGGTTTGGATGGAGATGAAAACATGTAAGAGGCTATGTAGAGCTATTACTCTCGAAACAATATCAAGCCTATTAGTAATTATTAAATATTTTCAACTTCACTTTTATTTTCCTTTATATTTGATTAAACATCATTTGGCCATACTTAAAAATAGTTTCATATGAATGTTTTTATTTTTTAATTTCAAAACAAAATTTGGGATGCAACTAAAACCCAATACAAAACAAAAACTCTCCAATTGTGTCATTTTAGGCATTTTCATGAATTTTACAAGACAAGTAGATCTGGATCTTTAGGAGGAGGAAAATGTGTTGTTCTAAATTTACCATTGTAATAGATGTTAAGAAGATGCTATAAAATTTTGTGAACTCTTACATTACAACTACTTATTTCATTTGCCTACAATTTTCAAAGGTCTTTTGAAAAAACCCATCTTTTTTACATATTCCACAATCATTATACTCCATGAGACTGCATATCTTTCAAGAATTTTTTCCAACAACTCAAATGCTTCCATACTTAAATATATTTCTCGAGGACACTTAAAACTATGTCAAATTTCCCTTCTTCTTAAGGCTTCATCACATGTCCACACCCTATTTTGAAGATCCTATTTTCACACAAGTTGGTACTATGCTAGTAAAGGTGAAATGGTTAAATTAGAAATTGTTTGGTTGCATTTAATGAAATAATGTCAATGTTTCATTGGGATGCTTGTGCTAGAAATTAATAGCGAATAAATCCTCAAAGTTGGATTCCTTCGACATAATAATGATAGGAAGAGTAGTCAAATTTATCAATGCAGACATTGAAGTTTACCAATATCATGGTTAGTATATGCACCCCATTTCATAGTGCCAAAGTAAAAATACCCAATGATGATAATGAGGATCTCTTAAAACCTAACGAGATGTTTTAAAATGCTCGAGACTACTACCTAGCTCCCTTATTGACCCTCCACCCATCTTTATGCCTCCCTAGCCCTTCCAAGATCTCCTAGAGCTTTATTTTATATCTTCTTCTTCTTGACCCCTTTTGTTGATTCCGGATGCTACCACCATGATGGTTTCCTCCCCTAGTATGGAGGTTCTGTCATGTTCACTAGAGGTGGCATCAATCACCGTGGTAGTTTCATAACCTACGTCTATTGGAACTAGTGATTCTATCACACTTGCAACTTAAATCATACTCACAATTACCATGTAACATTTTCCATATTTTATTTGGATCATGTGCATGTTTCAACTTAGTTTCCATTCCTAATTCACTCCTCTTGATTATACTCTCAATCTAAGCCATATATTTAATTTTGATCTCTAGTTAGGATTGAAAAAACTTAGAGGTTGGTTATTTAAAAACTTGAACATTCATTTGCTCCTCCCATATTTTTGAAGCTATATTTTGTAGAGACTATTTTTTGCTTATGTATTGTTGATTCAGATAGAGAAACCAAGCCCAAAGGTGTCTTCTTCCCTTACTAAGAATGTTTGGGATTATGTATTAATATTTGTTACTTAAATGATAACTTAAGGGCCATCATATCATACTTATGTATACCCTTGAACCAATTATAGATAATATATTTATTTCTCTTCCAAAGTGCATCAATCTTTTTTTCTCCCCAAATAAATCCGTTAATTAAAAAATAGTCTTAATGAGCTCAAATGGAGTAGTTTGTTGAGGGTATAAACATACAAGGTTCATATCAACCTCATTCCAATTACAGAAAGAGGTTGGATCTAAGTCAAATTTTATTATTTGCATCATTGGAATAGACTTAATTTCCTCTCTTCAATATTAATTAGAAAATAATAAAAAAGGTAATAAAAACATTAGCTTATTTAGGATGGAGTTCTTTCTTTGAAATTTATACCTATAATCGAGAAGATTTCGACATCTTGAGTAATCCCTTAGATTCTCCTCATTATCTTCAGTTGCAAGAAATGCTTGGGGTGGAGGAAATTGTCCTTGGGGGATTCTGATTGAAGGCACCCTTCCTTCTTTTATGATTAGATTATACATGAGTACCTTATTAGGCTAATAGCTGGGACTTGTAAGTTTTTACACTCCCTATGTTTCACTTATGGGAGGGTGTTGGAATAATGTGTGTAATCTTACCTAGGGTTACTTATATTTATTATTAGTTAACTACATTTACCTTAGGTTAATTATATTTACCTAGGGTTAATTCTATTTCCATAATTTAGTTTGGTTATTTTATTGCTGAGATTTATCAATAATATTTGTACACCTAATGTTTGAAAACTAATGATTTTAAGTTTTCTCCATTATTACAATATGAGAAATAGTTTGTTTTACACAAAACAAACTATTTACATTATATATATTTGCATTGTATTAGATTGTAAAGAGATAGAAATATATCATTTTTGTTTAATAAATAATAATTACATTTTATTTGTTTTGGAACATTTTTAGTTGCTTTTGAAAAATTATTCGGAGGTACGTATTTTATTCTTGTCCTTGAGTCAATATTGTGGATGATTTACATGTGTATAATCCTTTTTTGGTATCAAAGTGAATTGGGAGACTTTGTTTGTAGGTTATTTTGTCTATAATTCTTCTAAATATTTCATTTATTCTTTGTTCTTGTTGTCATACTAAATGTCTAGCATGAAAAATTGAAAAAATTAGCCATGACAACTAAGCCCCCACTTGAACTTTTCCTCTTTTGGTATTATGAACCCTTCCTCTAGCAAACCTGTCATTAGTTTCACCCTCATTCTAGATCATAGGAACGTGATAAAATATTGAAGTGATTTTAATGTGCATGGATATATGCCCTAGGTGATTTATGAATTTACTAAGATTTAGGGAATAATAATGCCCCTAGAGGCCTAAAAGGGGCCATTTTGGTCATTTTTTCAACTGGTAAACACCATACGAAATATTAGAGGAAGATTCAAATCATCTGAGATTTTTATAGGAGAAAAATGAAGTCATCTAAGGCATTTTAGGAAAAATTGGTGGAAAAAATTTGTGTCAGAAATCAATCTTGAGCAAGATCGGGTCATTTTGGGCATAGGGAATGAAGGCTCCAACGATGAAAGATAACTTGTTCCAATTATTCCAGGAGTTATAAAAAGAGTTAGGAGGCAAAAAAATCTTAGAACCCTCTACATGAAGAGTATATCAGTTTTTATCCAAGATCTAAAATCTTCTATGATAATCCAAGACATTATAGTTGCCCCTTCTAGTCAAGAATGGAGTAGGACCTAAAAATAGAATCTCATGAATAATTAGATCCTAATAATGGCTTGGATGATCTGAAAAAGATATTTGGAGTCAAAATCATATACTTTTTAACCCTAAAACACTCTTTCATGCTCTCGGGGTTGAAAAAGCACTCTATATGTCCCGATTTGGTCTCCGTGGGTGACATCAACATTCTAAAACCCCTTTATCACACTTATCTAACATTGGTGTCATTTTGTATTGTCCCTAAGGTGAAAATGGTATAACAGGGACACCAACATGTGACCCTTATCATTTTTGAAGTTTCTTCACTTAATGGCATAACTTAAGGTGTTAGAGGGAGGAAATGGGAGAATTAAGTCTACAAATTTACCTTTCATGATGGAGGAACGCCTTAATCAACATTTTTCATAAATTTTTCCCCTTTGATTGTCCCCAAGGTGAAAAGGGAACAAAGGGGACATAAAAGAAGGACCCAAATCTCGAGAAGGAAGTAAATCTTTTGCAAAAAGGAATCATGTAATAATATTTAAAACTTGTAGGATTTTGAAGTCAACGGGAGATCATAGATGGGGAGGGTGGATCGGTGTCCACACGTGTGTACATGGTGAAAATAAAAATCAACAATAAAAGCAAAATAAAGGAGGCTTGTGTGGCAAGACGGGGACAAGGGTGACATGGAAGAAAATAATGAGACGATTGAAGCTTCTAGTCCCAACATTGTGTGGGAGAGAAAAGATGTAACATCGGGAGTGTGACTTGGGGATAGATGAAGCGGGGTGGGGCACCATTAATAAGATCAAGAAACCAAAGATGATACAACTTAGAAAACCAAAAGAGGGTCATTGACCTCTCATGCTGCATCATTTTTGTTTACTCAAGACATGTCTTTCGAGAAAGACTCAAAGCAGAGAGGTGTGATCAGAGCATTCATTACCTTTGTAGTAAGGGCATCAACAAGGGCATTCCCTTCCCTATAAATGTGTTGAAGGATGTCTTCAATAAAATATTACTTCATTGCTCTAATATCCTGAATGATGTTGTTGATGGTCCAGGTGGGGTGACTAATATCTTTTTGAATATTGATGAGATTTAGCGAGTCACTCTTAATGATGATCTTATTGGAGCTTGAGGACCTAGATAATTCCAGACCATTAAATATGGCTAAAGCTCCCACTTTATGGTTATTGATGAAACCCAGAGATGTAACAAAAACCACTAAGAGATTACCTTAACGGTTCCTTAGAACATCCCCACAACCCGAATGACCAAGTTTCCCTTTAGAGATACCATCTATATTTAATGTTCGCCACCCATCAGAGTTTTTGAGCATGTAATATCTCTAGCAGCTATAAATTTTTGTGGGGCGGGATTTGAAGAGAGATATTTTACAAGTTAACGATGGCAAGGAGATAAATCTTAGAGTTACCTAATCGCACTGTGAAGAGTTAAGATTTTCCTGAAGAGAGATGATGATAGAGTTGGCAACAATGTCTTCTCCACTAGAAGAGTCTTTAAATATGCTCTTATTTATTTCCTTCCATAATCCCCAAACAACATGGGGAGAAGAGATTTCAAGCCAAAGTGAGGCCCAAGTTTTGGAAGGGTGAGGACCATTGTTTAAAGGTGTCCTTTATAGAGCTCAAAAAAGTCCATAGGATTCTAAAATTTCGAGGATATAAGACCATATTCTAGAGGAAAAAGTACACTAGACAAAAAGATGGTAGGAGTCTTTGACATCTTTTGAGCAGAAACTACACCGAGAAGGGAGAGAGTAATCTCTTTGTTACATATTAGCACCAATAAGTGTAGTATCCTTCCAAATGAGTCGGGTGAACATGTCAATATTGGGGATGAGATGAGCAGGCCAACATGCTTAAGAGGGATATTATTCATGATAGAGAAAAGGGAGTTGTACGCCGAGTTAACGAGAGAAGGAGCCAAGAGGTCTAAGGCCGGATAATCTTATCAACAAAGGGGATAAGCCAATATACGGGGTAGATAATAAGCTGCTCCAAGGAGACAACTAACCGAGATTGATTGTGATCACAAAATTTCCATTTAGGTAAGCTGTCATCTTGGAGGGAAGGATGACTTGATGATGTAGTTAGCAATTGGAGTGCCCATCGGGAAAATCAAATGAGGCATGATAGGGAGCTAGGAAGGTTTCTTTGAAAGTAACCGATTTGAGGTCCACCGGTCATTCTAGAAGTTAATTTTATAACCATTTGTTAGGAACCATTTGACACATTTATAGATAAGGTCCCTACAACTGATAATAGAGTTCCATATAGTCGATCCAAGGGGAAGTTAGTTGTTAGAGAGGAAATATGAGTCAAGTCTTAAGTACTTGTCCCTTATGAGAGCGGCCCAAAATCATTAGATCTTGTGGCGAAGGCCCATCATAATTTTGTAATAAGAGATTTATTCATATTACCAGTTCTTCTTAGATCGAGGCCTCCCATTCTTTTTGGTTTACAAATCAAGTCTCGGGCAAAAAGTTGTGTTCTTTTTTCTCTTGCGAACTCAAGCAGAGGAATCATTTTGAATTTGTTTGATTTTTAAGGCCACTATTGAGGGAATTTTGAGAGAGAGAGAGAGAGATAGTGTATATTGGCATACCTCAGCATGTGGATTTAATAAGTTGAAGTTAATTAGCTTGGCTTAGGAGAGAACCCTTCCAACCAGCAAGTTTCCTTTGAAACCTATCCAACATATAAGTCTAGAGCCCCTTAAGCTGTTTTCTTTTGAAGAGAGGAAGACCTAGATAGGAGGACGAAATATTGATGATTTTGGATTCAAAGATGTTAGTTATCTTTCTATGACACACGGAGAGAGTGTTGAGGAAGCATATGCAACATTTGGTTGAATTGAGATTTTGACCAGAAGTTTCTTGGTAAAGAGTCTAGGATGTAAACCATAGTTTTAACTTCAACAACAAATGTAACTCAAAGGAGAATCATATCTTCAGTAAATTTATTGTGAGTGGAAGATGGAAGCCTAACAGTGATGAAAATGCTTGAAATATAAGCGGATGACATAGCCGCATGAGAGCTCTATTTAGGGAGTCCACAATACGGATAAGCATGAAAGGAGAGAGGGAATCACCCTGGTGAAGGTCTCGTTTACTCTGAAAATAACTTTCCAAAAGACCATTTACAAGAATTGAGAAGTGAGGGTTGAGATGCAATAATAAACCCACCTTGTCCATTTTTTCATTGAAGTCAAATATTTTGATAACTTTGATAAGAAAGATCCAACTAACCCTATCAAAAGATTTCTACATATCAAGTTTAAGCACATAGCCAACAAATTTGGTGAGGTGAGCCGAGTGGATAGCTTCATGGACTGTGATGATGCCACCTTGAATTAGCTGCCCTTGGATGAAGTTATATTGTTGGTCCGAGATCAATCTGTAGATGAAGGGTTTAAGTCTGTTAACCATCATTTTAGTGATGATTTTATAAGAGGTATTACAAATACTTATCGGTCAAAATTCAGAAAGTATTTTGGCTTCGTGAGACTTAAGGGTGAGATTGAAAAGGTGGAATCACATTCTTTGAGGACATTTTTTTTTGGAATTCTATGATAGCCAAAAGGAGGTTTTGCTTGATGATATCCCTGAAATTTTGGAAAAAGGAAACATGAAAACCATTAGGACCTGGTGATTTTTCCACATTCATCTCAAAGATAGCTTTGGTCATCTTCTCCATATCAAAAAGGAAAACGATGGAGTTATTGATCTCAACAATGACAACCTACAAAATAAAAGACAACATTTCTTCTATTTTATCAAGTGAGTCATCATCCACTAAGCCTTAGAGTGAGCAATAATAAGAGGTGACTTCCTCTATAATGTCCCTTTCCTTAGTGATGACCTCCCACTTTTCTTGGATCATCTAATTGATTATATTACTAGTTTTGTGCTTTTGAGCAGTTACGTGGAAGATTTTTGTGTTCCTATCACCTGTCTTGAGCTAAAGGGATTGATATTTTTACCTTTAAGCAATATCTTCTTCTCTGATAGTGTTGTGGAGATTTTCCAAGGAGGTTAGTTCTGAAGAGTGAAAATTTAGGAGCCTACCCTTGATTTTAATATCTTTAACCATCTCAACACAATCTTGAATGAGTTTGTTTTTTATTTCCTTGAGGTTGCCAAAAGATGCAACCTTCCATCTCTTAATTTGTTTTTAAACCTCAAAAAATTTCTTGGTGAGGAATGACACGGTGAAACCTGTGACCTCCAGAGACCACGATTCGGATATTATGTCATGGATATCATGATTAGCCAACCAAGCCAACTCAAAGTGAAGGGGGAAGAATTAAAGACTTTCATCTTTGGCCGCATTGAGAAGTAGGGGTGAGTGATCCAAGGAGACTTTTGGTAGGGCTTGAAGGGATGCCTCTTTGAAGTGAGAAATCCATTATAAATATCTTAACATCTTATTAATTTTTGTTTGAATATTATTTTTTTCCATTCTTTTGTTTAACCAAGTGAATTTATTTCTATAGAGCTCTAAGTTGATAAGAGGGCTAGAATTGATTAAAATTTTTAGGTATTCCATGTTTCTTATATTCATAGGAATGCCTAAATGCTGTTATTAATTAAATATAGGGGTGTCAAAGCATACTACAATAAACCAAGGCACGACACCCCAATTTCAAACCACAGACTAGGAAGTCTTACTAGAATTGAACTCTTAGCTGATCATAGTTGAGAGCGTAATGATTTATGGTTATCCAACCAAAGGTTGACCCTATCCGTTGGAATAATACCACTAGGAAGGAACTAGATTTTAATATGCATTCCCTATAGAATACCGAAGGATCCCAAAGAATACTTAGACCAACCAAATAGCCTAATAAAGCTTCATCAACAAAAGTAGCTTTGAAAAAAAGTTTGTGGATATTTTTATCTTCCTTCAACTTTGTTTCTTGTAGCATAATAATATTAGGTTTGTGCATCAGGTGAGATTGTTTGAAGATTTTAACTTTTTGGGAGGCATTGATGCCTTTGATATTCCAAGAGATAAATTTCATTTTGAAACACATTACTTAGGGATACCAGAGATAGCGAGGATAGCCTAAGTGACATCGACCACTACTTGGATAGCTTCTTGGTGCATATTAGAGGAGTTTGGAGGTCTTCCTTTTAGTTTGGATAATCCAAGATTAACATTCTTGATTACACTTTTGGTCATTCCGTGGTTGGGGTCTTCATAAGGATGGGCACTAAATTTCTTTCTGCAGGATCAAAGGATGGGGGAGCCACAAAATCTAAGAGGGAGAAACCAAGTTGGGATGAAGGAACTTTGCTTCATCCTAGCCATTAAATCCTCCACCCCTCAACTAAAAAGTTATCTCTCCTCTTCTATGAGATCTAGTTTGAAGAAACATGGAAATCCATAACAAACCTCTACCATTTTATCTTCAATCAATCAATCAATCCATCATTCATCTACAATCTATCATCATTCAATCCTTCATCCTTCATCAAGCATTCTTCAAGAAAAATCATCAAGTTATAAGGGGAGGTGCTGCCCAAGTGACTCCAACTAAAATCTGAAGCAACCAAGTTCAATCCACCATCTTGAGCACATCCAAAGCATCAAGGGATCTCTTCATTGGTAAGTGAAGGTATTAGAATTTGGTTCTTGTTTGGATCTCTTCATTGGTAAGTGAAGGTATTGGATTTAGGAATCAATTTGCTTTGGTTCTTATTTGCATTTTACACTAACCAGTCTATTACATATACATTTCTTGCTCCCATCGTGGGGATTACCCCAATATATTTATTATTTTTAATAGTATTTCATAGTTAGAATAAATTGTCCAAATTTGGAAAATAATTCGTAACTATTTTCCATAGTGGTGTGGTATTTTAATGCCTATGTTGTAAAAAAGTGGTGCCTTTGTCCTAAATCAACACCTTTGTATTACACATTAATCTTTGTAGTTGTAGGTTTATACTTTGGCACCTTTGTCAAACCCATGATGCCTTTGTGGCATACATTACCGCCTTTACTAGATTACAGTTTTAAGTTAGTAATAATCAATCTAATAATATTTTTAGGTTTTTTGATGATGTTTTACAGGGTTTAATATTCAGTTTTTACATAAATATTGCAGGAACAAGGAGGTATTCCATCCATTTTGACATATATCTTATTTCATCTAACCCTTTCTGATTGTAGGATTTTGCTTAACTACTAATCCTTTCATTTTGTAACATAATCGGTCTAAGAAATTTGGGTTTATAAAATAAATTACTAATATTTTTGTTGTAAGGCCTCCTCCTCTTTAAGACCTAATCACATAATATTTATCATTAATTTTTATTATCTTATATCTATCACATTTCTTGTTTGTTTTGTGTTCTTGCTTGTTTACCTCGAGGAAAAAATGTGTATGCTCTCCCCTTATGACCTAAGACGATCTCGAGAATCAAAAGTGATTAGCATTCCCATTTTTTTCTTTTATATGAGCAATGTGATGTGGAAGTGATATCCGTGTACTTACCATAGTCATAGGAGTCTCATGACCATGGGCTTCATATCCATACTTGGTAGACACACCCCCAATGTTTCGACGGGGTATTTAAATTCTTAGAGAGGTGTCGCATTATTGTCTTATTGCTTGCTTTATTTAAGAGTCACATGAAGTGAGGGGATTCCACGTCGTAATAATCAGGTTTCACAAACCATTCTTGCAACATAGACTTGGGTCCCACGTACACGCAAGGTATATCATGGACTTACGTAGTGAAATTGTATATCCTAGTCTAGGAGACCTTTTGTCCGCATACCAAGCTATAGTGCAAAGATGCTGCACTTTGTAATGCCCATAATTTCAACGTGCAAAACCACACCAAAGTCTATTAATTTCTTAGGGAAAAAAATTATGGTAATTTTTTCCCCTAAGAAATTAATAGACTTTGGTGTGGTGTAATTTTTATTTTGGTTCCAAAGTGGTATAAACATTACTTGTGGTCGATTAAATTCTCATGAATTATTTCCACACCTTCATATTGAAATCGAATTCAAATTAATAATTATATATTATTAATTTATTTTCTCAAAATATTTTACCATTTAAAAACTTCCCTTAAGTTTCCTTACTTTATTATAATATTTTCCCAATATTCAATAATCATGTTCCATTAATTTATTAAAATATACCCTTACTATTAATTATTTAAAACCCCTTTAGTTCATTATCTAAGTACCATGCACAAATGCTAAATTAATCCCTTCCACCAAAAATGTCACAACTTGACCTAACCAGTAAGTGGCCCCATTCAACCAATAACCAATGAAATTTATTTAAAACTCATTCCCATGAAAATGCCATCACTTTAAGTTATGTAGGATATAATCTCAACCATTATATCAAATCATTTTGGGCCCTAGGATGCTAGGTTTTCCAAAAACCCTAAAAATATTTATGTTTACTTTTTATTCACATTTTTCCGTAATCCATCTCATTGTTACTTTTGCAGGTTTGGGAGCATGGAGGCCATGAGAGCTATGGAGGGTTTGCTCAACTCCAACATATTCTTTTGTATTATTTTTGTGTTAAACGGGAGATCTTCCCCATTTCTATTATGGGTATTGTTTTACCCCAATTTATTTTTGTTACAAGGAGGTATATAGAAAGTTTAGGGTTTCAATGTGTGTGTGTGTGTGTGTGTGTATTTATATATGATATTTTACATTTGTTTTAGATTAATTTTACAATGCTAGGTTTAAAGAAAAATGGCATTGTAAAATTAATCTAAAACAAATGCAAATATCATATATATATATATATATATATATATATATATATATATATATATATATAATGTAAAGTATACGGCTTGGTAGCTAACAAAAAAGAATACATCACATGTTTTCTTTATGTCGGGAGGCCACGACCGTCAATGAAAAAGCATTTATATAATGGGGATGGGAGGCCATGGCCGACCCACCCCACCATTTATATGTCGGCCATGACCGCCCACCCCATTTTTATTTCTTTTGTTTATAATCAAACAAAATGTTTACTTTAAAGAAATTTCCACAAAAATTACCCGTACCCCCATTTCAATACAACCTATTTTTTAATATGTATATAAGATTAGTTTAATATGAAACAATTCATATTCATCCGCATACCTACATGTTGTTTAAGTGTTAATTTTTTTTTTACAATATATATATATATATATATATATATATATATATAAGATTAAGGAATATGTTTCTGATTATTGTACAACCAAGTATTTGTAGTATCAAATTTCTTATTCAATATATATATAAGAGTATTTATAAAATATAACTTTTCATTGTTATTTAAATTTATGATTTCTATATAGATAAGTGTTTATAAAATTACTTTATTTAATATATGTATATTTAAACTATTATATATATGTGGTTATTTATTTAAAAAGAACTTGTTGTATCCTTTTTAAATGTAGCAATACTTAAAGAAACAACTAAAATTATATCATTTTAGATTCCTATTTGAAAGAGATAACAACATATTATAATTCATTAGAAATACATTTTCCTTATTACAACCAAAGTTGATAAAAATACCCAATGGAAACAAACACATTTTCCATTCATTTCAATTCAAGCAGAATCCAATTCAAAAGGAAATACAATGCAGATTTTTAATTAATTTACAGATTTTCAAGGAACTACATATCCACTATAATACAATTCTAAGAATTCTTTCAACTAATATGAATACAAGATTTAACAAATACATTTTACAAGAACAACTCCATTAAAATGCAATAAGGTAAAATTTACAAAAATAGGATCTTCCATAGGCTTAATGCCAAATCTTCATATCAATGTCACCTTCTAACATCATAACTTCAATTTTCCTTCTTCCATTTTTTCAAATTTACATCACAATACAAAGAAAGGGGGTAGGCGACGCTCTCTACCCAACCTATAATCCAATAAGAGGAGAATTCATCCTCCTTATTGGCCCCAAGCCCCAACCATAGAACAATGAGGTGTGTCTTACAACTTTGACAACTTCACAAAATGGCTTCCACAAAACATACAATCCACAAATATACAACACATTCAAATAGACACACACAAGCAAGATTTACAAATTTCCAACAAGCACATAGGCTTGAAAACAAGCCAAAAGGAGCAAGGAATATGTTTGACCTCATTTTTCCTCCCAACTGAAATAGGGGTTCCACCCAAAAGCCTCCATGTGCACAACAAAAACACTCAAATACATCCTTATCTCTCCCCTTGCAAATATGTAAAAATATGTCCATGTTTTCCTTTTCTCTCCCCATAGGTGGAATTCCTAATCACACTCCCTCCAAATTCATGCCTCACAACTCCATTTTCTCTCTCGAATGGTTCCATACTTCCATCTCCCATATCCTTCGAAGGTAAACTACCCAACCACAATATATCACATTCACAACACTCATACAATTACTCAAACAAGCACAAATTTCACATTTATATTTATAAATAAAAAAATAACAATAAGTGGAGATCCTACCTCTCCATTAATCTTCTAAAACCTTCAATCAACAAGCTTTAACTCCTTTAAAACTAAGCACAATCCTAAAAGGTAACTACAATAAAAATCTAAGCATGCAACCCCAAGACCAAATTTTCAAAAGTGCAAGAGTAGAAAAATAAGACAAGTAACCTAAAATCCTTCAAATTCATTCAATAAATAGAAAATGTATGGAAAGATGGCGAGGTGGCTCCATGTAGGATGTCACTTCATCATCTCTCCATTCCAACTCAACTAGTCAACACACCAAATCCAATGTAATTAAATGAACAAGTAAGACTTATGACATGCACATCTCCATACATTTCAAGGAAAAATTAATTGTGGTAAGTAGAAAAGTGACTTAATTTTTTCTCTTTTACACTCAACAAATGCATTAAAAAGGTCAAAATAAGCTCCATACTTCATAAGTATGGTTGGTAGAAGATTTTGAGATGTAAGGGACAAGGTTAACTTGTCCCACAAGTCTCAAAAAGTGGCCTATAAGGAAAAATTCGAGTTTTGGAAGGGAAGAAGAGTACACTCAACAAAATGTAATTAAATTCATTCCACATCAATACAAATCAAGGACCATCTACCCCATTTATTACTCTATTTCTCACATCTTTTTCCTTACAAATTAAGTTAAATTAGCTAATTAAACATATTAACAAGTGCTAATAAAGTGACTAGATTTTCCAAATAATTAAATACATGCACCACAAAAATAAAAGACACAAAATTAAAATAAAGGAAAACATTACACCCATGGCCACACACATGAGGTCACCCCATGGGAAACCTCCTAACTAGACATGCAAATAACTCAACATCAACATTAGACACAATTTGTCAAATTAGCCATGTTGTAAATACCCAACATCCTTCTGTGGTTGGTCCCCTATCCCCTTTCGGTGTATAGTGATGTAATTTTCCTGCAATCACAGAAAATAATACCTTTCTGGCCTCAAGACCATATCAATATGTCATGGAAATCAATGCATATAAAACATCCATCATACAATCCTCAACATACATCAAGCAATACAACACACACATATATCTATCAATTAACATCATTGTATAATGTGGCTAAATCATTATCATCAAATTTACAAATTTTTATCAATTATTTGCAATCACTTAACACTTCAATTCTTCTCTAGTAGATAATTTACAATCACCAATAATCAAAATTCACATTCTACAAAATAATGAAATTTACTACATCTATTATGACTCCAAACTAGATACACTTAAGAACATATTATCAATTCGTAATACCATCATATTGTTAGCAATTCACAAAATCAATGAGACCACATGGTTAGTCAAATACTCCGAATATACTCAATATGTCAAGAATCCAAATGTCAGTATATAACAAAGTGACCATTCTAGATTATCATCATATCCTTAAATGTCCATCAAGGTCCACAATACACCCATATAGTCCAAAGTAACAATCAAAACACAATAGTAATCATGATTCCCCTTATATCTTAACAACATGATAACTAAAATATAATAATAAGGTTCATTTCTATAATCATTTGAAATTAAAATAATAGTGTAATGAGTGTACAAGACAAGTGGGCATTACACGCTCCCAAGATCACTAGCTAACATACCCCATATTGGCACATAGGTGAAGAGACAGTTTGTGGTACCACCATCAATGTGTAGTATTGAAAGTAGGCTATAGTTTGATTGCACTCTTATTTGAATAGTTAGGGTGTGTGTTACATGTTTGTTGCTTTCTTGTGAACACCCTTAACCATCTTATCACCTTAAAATTTTAATCAATAAAATATCATCATAATAAACTATCTTTAATCAAATAATCCCAATCTAAATTCAATCACCATCCTTAATCAACCAAACTAATCCAAATCTAATGACTCACACATCCTATTAAACCATGGCCTTAATCCTTAATCCCCGTCCTCTCTAAACCAATATCAAAACTCTACGTCTTTTTTAAATCTATTTCCCAAGCTATCCCATCAACTCCCACCCATCAAAGCAAAACATCTTGCTTTGATCATAAAATCCCACACAATATCCAAAACCTTAATAAACAAATCTCAAACATCACATCCTACATCACCTAATCCCCCTTCTCCATCCAAGTCAACCATCCCATGTTAATCTTAACATGCTGAAATCCATCCAACAACCCAATCTAAAAATATATGATCTTAAATCATGTATCAACCAATCATCTCCCAACCAACCCCATCCAAATTTTCCCCTTCCTAAGATCTTTACCCCTCATCTCATTGACTTCCTCTTTAAAGAACCCAAATCACCTCAATTTAAACCCTGACCTAATCATCATAAACCACTATACCTATAATCCAATTACATCGACTTTGACTACCTCACTAACTTTTACCTAGACCAAGAGGACCTCCTTTATGTCCTTTCTAATCTAGGCAACCATCTCAAGCCTATCAAACCCTAACCTCCAAATCCCCTATTATTCATCATGACCTACCCCTTCCTCCCATCAAAACTCATGTGGATAATCCAATACCATCTAATACCTCAACTCCTAAATCTAGTCATAACAAAACCTATAATAGAGTCTGATTCACATATCCACAACAATCCCAACAACTTCACTCAAAATTAGTATCTCCCACATTATTACTCCTCCATCCTCATCACCTTCATCATCCTAATATGATCCTACAAACGTTATTTTATATAGTTTTGCCTCTAATGTTATTTCATCCCCTCCATCACCTACACACAATCTTGGCAAAACTATCTCATCCACCATGACTCCTAAGTCACCCTCATCCTCTCCTATCCCCAATCCTAAACCATCTAATGTGGCCCCTATGCCACCCTCATCTTCTTCATCCACACATAATCCTATCTTACCCCCTTCGTCACCTAAACCTAACACTATCCTATCCTCTAATCTTATTTCAAATCCACCATCCCCTGTACTAAAACATCTAATGTGACTTGTAAGTCAAGAACTCATAAACCTAGAAAATCCAATCCAAATCCTACCCAATCTAATGAGGATCCTTTGCCACATCCATCTACTTCACCCCTAAATCAACCAAATCTAATATAGTTCATACACCACACTCATCTCCCAAATCTCCTTCATTCCCAACAACACCCACAACTAATGTGACCCCATATCACACACTTCCCATTCATATTTAAATCTACCCCATCCCCTTCATCTACATCTACTTATCTCAAACAATCTAATCTTAAGTCAAAACCATCTACTTCAAAACCACATACTCTAACCAATCCAAAATCAACCAAATCTACTTCACCCCCAAGCCTAATCCCTCCCCTTCATCTTATAAGTCAAAACAATCTAATCCAACTTTTAAATCTAAATAAAAATAAACATCTCATAATCCACCCAATCCTACTCCTTTACTTGCTACTCCCCCAAAAACATTTAACCTAAACCAATTCATTCCTTTAGGAGAATCCTAGACCACCTTCTTTCAACATGTAAAAGTTCCTTCAACATGATCATCCATCCCCCAATCAAATCACACTATCAAAACCTTCCCAAACCATCTTTGTACCTCTTTACCCTTCACCTTTCCATCCTAATCCTATCCCTAACCATTGCTTACAATCCAAATCATACTCAATATCTAAACATTATTAGCCATATTAATCTCATTGTGCATCCAAACATCCCTCACTAACCAAAAACCAAAACAAATATCACCTCCCACCCGTTGTTAAGTCCAGACTCTTAGCGGATGACAAAACTATAACCATCGGTCTCATGATGACCACCTAACATCATCTTCCCCATCCACTTTATATACTATAACCAAAAAGATGTTTGCTAATATGAAATATCAAGGAAAAGGCTTAGGCATCCATGAAAAAGGATTTTGTGAACCCATCTCCATTCATCAAAATCTAGGTCATTTAGAATTAGGGTATAAACCTAACACTAAAAACATCCCTCCCAAGACTCCAAAACCCATTTCTATCACTCCTCTTATTGATCCTACCATCCTAACTACTTAACCCAATCACAAATCATTTAATTCCCCTATAAATACCACACCTTACAATGGATTGAACACATAATTCATCGCTTGTGCATGACTTTTCTTTCCTTCTCACCCATCCTCCTTCTATAAAAATCCAAATCCCTTTGCATTTCATCCATTTTTTTCATCTCTTCTAATCCATTCGATTGAACACTTGATGAATTTTCTCACACATATTATAAGACTATAGTACCTACTACAACTATGTGACCTTAGTCTATCATTACCTCCAAAATTCCAACATAAAAATCATATCCAAATGAAAAATATCAAATAAAATCCACCTCAAGACTCTCTAGGAGTGTTTCCGCATCTCTACCGAGGATATGGACTCTGGTTAGTAGTAGAGAAATGTTTTGAGAAGAATTAGATGCATCTCTGTGGGATATGTATACTTGGTTGATAGTAGAGCATTACACCACTTAGCCTTTTCGTTCACCCTCCATTCACCTAGTTGACTTAATCACTCCATTTACATTAACTAATTTGTGTTTACATACTACTACCCATTAAGTCTTGACTTTAAGTGGTAATTAACCATCACAATTGGAAACACTTTGATCTCCCAAAGGCATAGAGATCGCAAGTTTCCAAGTATTGTTTATACCTTAGTCACAATTATGTTTTAGTCTAACTCTTTCCATATAACATGTGTCATTAGGCTCATCCTTTGTTCATCACTGCAATCATTTTCCTTCCATCCATCTTGTTTCCATTGGATTGAACATCCGTGGGAAGATGGGGATCCTTTTCTTTTCATCCAATCCTCCTCATGTCCCTTTTCCATTGTCATCGTCATGACTCGGGATAACCTTACTACCATCCGTTGGTGGCATCATCCATCATAGATACCCCTCAGTTCCCATCCTACACTACACCTAGTGGTAAATTGAATCCATCCATCCATCTACACAAGCCACCCTATTTTACACCTAGGGCACACCACATCTATCCCTTAATCCATCTCCTATATAATTGGGGGCATATCTTATCATCTTCCAAATATCCCATCTTATCCTATACCACATCCATCATCCTATCTATCTATCTCCCATCCCACATCCCATCAAATCCTAACCTATCAACAAATACCTATCTAATTTCCTTCAATACTTCCCTTTTATCCTACCGAAACACACTTTAGGACTTATAGGAGAAAGTCACATTCCACCTTACATTCCTTTTCATCCCCTCATGAGCTATCCCATCCTGAATATTTTCAACATCCAACATCAATTAATCTAAACATTAAAATTCCAAAAACTACAAATTTAAGCATCCCAAATCTAAAATATCAACATCAAACATCAAATTATCTAAAAATCCACAATCCAATATCTAAAAAATCAACACACTTAGAAAATCCATACAGAAATGTAATGTGTGTGTTTGCTTGCTTATCTGAATTTACATTTCGGCCTATGATACAATGCCCCTTTTGTTTCTTTTTTATTTTTACATCGGTCCAATGATATGAGGACACAAACATTTGGTAATTCGATCATTATGGTATTTATACCTTGATGCATCTTGATATATGCCACACCAATCAAAATTATTAATGATGATAATAATGGGCACTTTATGGTAACACACCTCCTTTTATGATTACTTTTTAACATTATCATCATCCACACCTAATCCTCATCATCATATAACTAATTATCTAACCTCCTCATCCTCTATATAATCAATCCTTTATCAATCAATACACATCCAAGTATTATCATCTCACATAAAACATCCAAAATCCTTAACTCCTAGTTGGGGCATCTTATAACATCCTCTCATCATCAATATCATTCCAAAACCAAACCTTATTCTCTTTTCCAAACATCCTCAATCATCTAACAAAATCAATCCTCAAATCCAACATCCTAGAATCTAACATCGTCAAATCCAATATCCTCTAATCCAAAATCATAAATATTTACTTTTGTCCTACATCCTTTCTTTGGGAATGCTATAATCCAAAATCCTTAAAACTTAACCCCTTAACCGAGGCATCTTCTAATCTACCAATCCTAAATATTCACCCTTGTCATACGTCATTGGCTTAGGCATCCTCTACTCCAAAATTCAATATCTCCTAATATTCTAATCTCCTATTCCTCTAACCCTCTCTCTTGATCTTCTAATCTCCTATTCCTCTAATCATTTCTCCTAATCTTATACTCTCCTATTGCTCTAATTATTTTTCCTAGTTTCTAATCTCCTATTCCTATAATCATCTCCCCTCTCTTCTAATCCTCTAATCCTCAAAATCCAAAATCCTTCATCTCAACCCCTTAACTGGGGCATCATATAATCCCACACCTTTAATCAATCCTCAATCCTCTCATCTACTAACTTGGGCCCTCCTTTTCGAGTCGTTACCTTGTTCCTCCCCACCAAACCCCTCGAGGGGGCATCATATCAACATCCTAACATATTTTCTTATTTTTCTTTGAACGTGTATTACTCTGTAATAACCCTTCAAAGAGGGGTAAAATGTAGATATCTAAAATGTCGACATGATTAATTACGATTAATCTGTCCCACAAATATACCACCATCATCTATATAATAACTAATCATAAGATTAATTATTATTATCGATTCATTTTATCGTCATTTATCATTTATCCCATCGTATAATTAATCACTTATATTTCATTATTATATCCTATTTTAATCCCTATTAATATTGTCTAGGAATTTAATAATTGTTCCCCTCACCCACCTACTCTACATCTACCCTACACTTAGCCTTTCCATGTGATCACACCACTAATCATATTGTAAATGAAAAAGAGATAATAGAGAAAAATGCATACTAGGAATCAAAGTATATCAATTACTAGTCTAACACTCTCTATCTCTACCTCAAATCAAGCAAGGATGGAAAGAGGGAGAATTATAATTACACTTACCATCTAGCATGCAATTCTCCTTCCTTGATGGTGGATTTTCTTGTGGATTGAAATATTTGCTTCATATTTGGATGTGGATGCACTTGGACAACACCTCCCCTTTGCTTGATTGATTCTTGGATGCTTGGATGGTTGCTTGAAGATTGCTTGATTGATGAATGGATGATTGATGATCAAAAGATGAAGTAGCAATATGATGGCCTACAAAATAACTTGCTCCCATGGAGGATGAGAGTGCAAATTTATAGTTTGTGAGTGGAAAATTCAATGGCTAAGATCTTGCCATGGTGGATTTGAATCAATGGTGGAGGATTTATAAGAAGAATGGAGGATTCTAGAGTTGTATTATTCTAGAATTTAGAAGAAGCCTCCATTGAATTTTTAATTCAATGGAGGGAGGGAGATATTTGAATTTTTAAATATGAAAGAGGGAAATTTAGAGAGGCTTCTAGAAATAGAATCTTCTAGATTTAGAGGTGAGGATATGATTAGGATTAGATTAGGTTAGGTTAATAAATGATGATTATGGTGAGGTTACATGGAAAGGCTAGGTGTAAGGTTATGTGTAGGTTGGTAGGTGGGTGTAGGAATATTAATTTCCTATAAATGTTAATGAAGGATTATAATGATAATATGATATTATAATGAAATAAAAGGGATTAAGGATGAAATGAGATAAATGGTAAATGATGAAAGAGTAAATGTGATAAAAGGAATTTTTAATGGAATATTTAGATAAATGATGAAATATTAGAATAAAGGGATTAATGCTGAAATTAATAATAATTAATCTTGTGATTAATTATTATATGGATTTAAATGATGTTTTGGGACAGATTAATGGTAATTAAGCATGTCGACATTTTAGATGTCTACGTTTTACCCCTCTTTGATGTGTTATTACAGAGTAATGACAATTCAAAGAAAAGAAGAGAAGATGTTAAGATGGTGATATGATGCCTCCTCAAGGGGTTATGTGGGAGGAATGAGTCGGGTAACTATTCAAAAAGGGGAGGCCCAAGTTAGTAGATGAGATAGGATTAGAGGAAGAAAATGCTTTAAGGATTGGAAGATCACGACTAGAGGATATGAGGATTTGGAGGATTAGAGAAAGTAGAAGATGAGGAGATTAAGGATTAGAAGGATTAGGAGATATTAGATTTTGGATTTTGGATTTTTATGCCCAGCTTAATGATGTATGATGAGGGTGATATTTATGATTTGGATTAAAGGATGTTGGATTTGATGATGTTGGATTTGAAGATGTTAGTTGTTGAGATGCCCTAGTCAAGGGGTTGATGTTTTGGATGTATGATGCCCCAGTGAAGGGGTAGAGTTGTTTGGATTCTTGTTGGATAGTAAATGCTTTTGAAGATGTATTGTTTTCCTATCTAGAGGGTATAATTAGATAGGATCTTGGATTGATGATGTTTTTGACATTGGATGTTCGATTTTGATGATTTAGAGTTTGGATGCCCCAATCAAGGGGTAAGGATTTTTATTTTGGATGTTGGATGTAAAGATGTTTAGATGATAAGATTTGATAGGATTGATTAAAAATGTTGGATATATTGATTAGATGAATAATATTTGATTGTTAGATGATTGATTAAAGGTTGGTGATGATGTAAAGGGGTGGTGCTATCGTAAATTTCCCACAATTATCATCATAAGCAAGTTTATTAAGATGTGGCATAGAGAACGATGCACCAATGGTATAAAGATTATGATGTTTTCCCATGTCCTCGTATCATTAGACATATCAATATAAAAAAGATCCTCATATCATTAAACCGTGTAAATAAAAGAAACAAAATCGGTCTCATATCATCACCAAAATGTAAATGCAGATAAAGAAGTAAACCCACACAAGAAAAACACACATTGCATTTTTGTATTTTTTGTTTATTTTGTTTGTAGTTTTTAGAAAGTTTTGATTTTTATATTTTGGATGAGAGGGGATGGTGAATGTGAATTTCTCCTATAATTCCCAAAGTGTGTTTAGGTAGGATGAAAGGAAAAGATTGAGGGAAATTTTATAGGTTGGATAGGATGAGGATTGTAGGATAAAGGGATTGATTGGGTAAGATAAAGGAGGGTTGATAAGATGATGGATGTGATAGGATAGGGTAAAGGATGTGGCATAGATGTATGATTTTGGATAGGATAAAGGATATTTGATTGGATAAGGGAGGATGCGAGATGATTGGATTAAGATAAGCCCCAAACTTATGGGTGAGATGATGGATATCTTGGGGTATTTAGATGTGATCTCATGTGTAAAGAAGAATAAAAAGTAAGGTTGCCCTTAGTCATAATGATGATTGGTTAAAGGAAGCAAAAAAGGGGGGAAGCAGAGGGGTGGATAGGATAAAACAATAGGATCATTGATTGCCCACAGATGATGGATGTAAAAGGATGCGGATGGAAGGGATGGATGGTTTGTAATGGATGATGAATAAAAGATGAGCTTAAAAGCACATGGTGTAAGATAATAGTAGGACTAAAAAAAAGTGTGACCAAGGTTTAAGTAATACCTGGCAACATGCACACGCGATGTCTCTTTAAGATTAAAGTGTGTACAAAAGTGATAGTTAATTACCACTTGAATTGAAGAATTGATGGTTATGATGTAAAAACAAACTAGCCAATGTATAGGGAGTGATTAAGTCAAGTAGGTTGATGGAAGGTGAATGAAAGGTTAAGCCGTGCATTGCTCCACTACCATCCAGGCATCCATAGCCCCGATGGAGATACATCTTATTCTTATCACAACATTACTCTACTACCATCCAAGAGTCTATAGCCCTAATATAGTTGTTAGAAACACCACTAGATAGAGACGTCAAGTGGATTTTATTTGATATTTTGAATTTTTATATGATTTTTTTGATCTTTCAATATTAGATGATTTTTTTTACATAAAGAGTTTCCACTCTCTTGAAAACTCTCAAGGGGTTAAGAATCACCAGTGGCTTGATGGGGGATGGAAATGAGTGTAGTGATGACATTGGCTAGAGTGTTAAAAGATGCACCCAAGGGTCTTCACCATAAGTTAATTAAGTGTGTTAAAGTGCATGGATCTCTAGGAGGAAAATGGTGCTTAAATGTTGGAGGTGATGATAGACCAAGGTCACATAGTTGTAGTAGGTACTATTGGCTTACAACATGTGTGATCAAGCTGATCAAGTGTTTAAATGAGTGGATTAGAAGAGGATATGAATGGATGTGATATTACGTATAGATTAGATGCAAAGGGTTTTGGATGTTGGGTGGGATGAGGATGGGTGGTAAGGAAAAAACATCCGTGTGCAAGCGGACGATTTATGTGCTCAATCTATTTTTAGGTGTTTGGTATTCATAGGGAAATTAAACAATTTGTGATTGGGTTAGTGGTTGGGATGGTAGGATCAACAAGAGGAGTGGTAAAAAGGTTTGTGATGGAGTAATAGGAGGGTTGTTATTAGTTTTAGGTTTATACCCTAAGTCTAAATGACTTGGTTGTTGATGAAGAGAGATGTGTTCATGAATGCCTTGCCTTGTTCATAGATGCCTAAGCCTTTTCCTTGATGTTTCATATAAGCGAACATCTTTTTGGCTATAGGATATGAAGTGTATGGGGAAGATGATGCCATGTGGTCATCATGAGACTGGGGGATTGTAATTTTCTCATCCACTAAGAGGCCGAATTTAATGAATGATGGGGGAGGGGATTTGTTTTTATTTTTGGTTGGTGAGGGATGTTTGGATGTACGATGAGATTTGGATTGATGATGCTTTTGGATTTAGGGTGAGGTTTGGATGGTGGATGATGGTTAGAGACAAAGACATACAAGGACAATAAGCCCTTGGATAATGAGATTTTGAATATAAGACCTAAATTACATGCAATGATTGTTCAAATGTATATGCATGTGATGGAAATCAGAATAATAGTGCTTCCTATACCAAGATGGTTTGGGGAGGTTATAAGCATGATGTTTGATGGGTGGGTGAATGATCATTTTAAAGATTTTAAGCCGATGGAAGATGGTAGTTAGGGTTTCACCTAAAGAGGCGAAGGTGATTGGGGTCGGTAAGAGAGATGGTGTGGGTAATAAGGGTGGGTTAGGTAGGATATGTGTAGGAGTGCGTAGGGTAGGAGAAGATTGATTGGATTTATGTGATTTGGATGTAGGTTTAGGATGTGGATTAGATGGAGGTTTAGCCTTAGGGGCATTAAGAGGTTGGTTTGAATTGGGATTGGGATTGGGATTGGTTTGGTTTATAAGATGAAGGGGATGGATTAGGCGTAGGGGCCGAAGTGAATGTTTTGGGCTTGGAGTCTAAGTAGGTATGTTTGATTTTGGATTGGTTGGAATATGTGGGTTTGATGTAGATGGTTTTGTGGTGTAGCATTAAATTGTTTGAAATTAGTAGATGTAGATGAAGGGGAGGAGTTAGTGTATGGGTGTGATATGAGGGTCACAGTAGATTTGGGTGATGTTTGGGGTGAAGGAGATTTGTGAGATGGATTTGGTGTAGGAACCACATTAGACTTGGTCAATTTAGGGGATGAAGTAGATGACGGTAACCTAGGATTCTCATTAGATTGGGTAGGAGATGGGGTGGGGAGAGGATTGGGATCAAAAATTTTAGGTTTGGGAGTTGGTGACTTAGGAGTAACTTTAGATATTTTAGGATTGGGGGATGGTGGAGATGAAATAGGATTAGTGGATAGAATAGTATTGGGTTTAGGTGATGAAGGGGTAGAGATAAGATTATATGTGGATGGAGAGGATGAGGGTGGCGTAGGAGCCACATTGGATGGTTTAGGATTGGGGGTAGAAGGGGAGGAGGGTGACTTAGAAGTCATGGTGGATGAAATAGTATTGGGATTAGGTGATATAGGGGATGACATAGGCTCAAAGGATGAATTTAATAATGGTCTAGGGGATGTGAGACTATCTAGGAGAAAGTATGTAGAATTGGATTGGGGTGATGAGGATGACGAGGATGGAGGAATAAAATGAGATGTGGGTGATATTGATTTAGGATTAAGTTGTTGTGATTATTATGGATATGTGAATGGGACTTGATGATAGGATGGATGATGATTAGATTGAGTGGTTGAAATTTTCGATGGTGGTGCATGAGTTTTTATAGGAGGAAGGTGGGGGTCATGATGATTGATAGGAGATTTAGGGGTTTGGGATGGTTGTGTGGATTTGGGATTGGTGACTAAATTGGTGAGGACATAAAGGAGGTCTTCTTGGTCTAAGTCAAAGTTAGGGGTGTCATAAAATTTAATACAATTGGATTATGGAGAGAGTAGTTTATGTTGTTTAGGTCGGGGTGTAGATTGAGATAATTTAGGTTCCTAAAGGAGGAATTCAATGGGGTGAGCGTTAGGAATCTTAGTAAGGGAATATTTTATATGGGGTTGTTTGAGAGATGATTGCTTAAGGGGTGATTGGTTAATTGAAGATTGGATATTTGTTGATTGAGTTGTTGGATGGTTTTTAAGATGTTAGGATCAACATGGGTTGATTGAGTAGAGGAATGATTAAGGTAGGATGTGAGGTTTGAGATTTGTTTATTAAGATGTTGGATGGTGTGTGGGACTTCATGGTCAAAGTGAGATGGTTGACTTGGATGGATGGGGGATGATGGGATAACTTGGTTAATGGTTTTAGAAAAGAGATAGGGGTTTGGATGTTGGTTTGGAGAGGATGGGGATTGGGGATCAAAGGCCATGGTTAGATAAGATGTGTAGGGGATTATATTTAGATTAGGATTTATGGTAATGATATTTAGGATTTAGATGTTGTTTGATTAAGGATGGTGATTGGATTATGTGTGATTTAGGATGGATAATTATGATAATATTTGATTAATTAATATTTTAATGTGATGGGATAGTTGAGGATGTTCACAAACAAGAAACAAATATGTAATACACACCTTATCTAGTCAAGAGGGTGTGGAACATAAGATATATCCCACTTTCAATACCACACACAATAATGACGCTCACCGAGTGACCCACCTTTACGTCAATGTGTGATTGGCTAGCGAGTAATCTTTGGTGGTTCCTTCCCCTGCACTATAGCTTGATTGCAGTCGAAGGCTACCTATGCTAGGATAAACAAGGCTTGTTAGGGTGTCTCCTATATACCTTGCGGTACATGGGGACCAAATCAGTGTTGCAAGGATGTTTTCTAAGGCCTTACGTGGAAGCTCCTCACTTCACATCACACTTAAAACATGTAGATTCTTAGCCAATAACAACTATCCTTGAATTTATATACCTCCTCCGGAACACGGGGTGTGTCTACGTGCATGGAGATGAAGCCCATGGTCATGAGACCCCTAGGACTATGGTAAGTGTGTGGATGTCACTTCCACGTCATGTTACCCCCTATAAAAGAAAAAGGGAAGGAAGGTTAACCACTTTTGATCCTCAAGATCATCCTAGGATGCGAGAGGAGAGCATACACGATGTCACCTTTGGGTTTAAACAAACAAGCACACAAAGTAAAAAAGGAAAACACACAAATTTAATAAAAAATAAGTTATTCAAATGGGAGTATGTAACATTCAAACCAACAAAACAAAAGGATTACTAATTTTTTAAAATGAGAACCCCAATATTCTTGGACCGATTGGGCTGCAAAACAAGGGTTAGTAGTCTAGATATAATTGGTACCCTGAAACCACAAATGTTAGATTAAATGTAAAATGAATACCGATTTCAGCAAAGTTTCCCTTGTTTCGTAATTTTTCTACAGATAAAGAATGTTAGTTTTCATAAAAACACAGAAAGGCAATATATAAGTTATTATTTAGTATGTAGCTAAAATATATTATTCTAATAAACACACTACTATAGGTTATATGCGCTATAATAGGGCGTATAAGCGCTACAACAAGATATACGTGCTGAAATATAGAAACTTGCATAAACACAAAGTGTAAAGAATAAAATATGCTGCTTCGGAGTAGTAAATGCGCTATAATGTCTAACAGACACGCTAAATGCACTAGACCCTTGACACAAAAATTGTTATTATGAAAGCGCTAAAATAAGTGTTAAATGCACTATAATAGGTTATGAATGCTTCTGAAGTATAAAACCCTACACAGACACAACGTTAACAAACAAATGCGCTAAAACAAGAAGTACATGTGCCAAAAGTCCTATAAATGTGCTGATAACTAGGAAAAAACACTAAACCCTGTAACAACATATTGTCAAGTATGAATATGCTAGAAAAGATATAAACACGCTAAAATATTGGTAAATGCGTAGATATGTTTCCGGCACTCGTAAGTTTGTACAGAGAGTGTTAGAGGAGAAACATGCCAATACATAGTGTAAACATGCTAAAACTTTTATAAACGTGCTAAAAGGGTATCATACATACTAAAATGTCTTCCTACACAGACAAAAACAATTTCATAGGTAAACACACTACTACAGGTGATGAACGCGTTGTTTCAGGTGTATGTGTTAATGTGTCACATGAAGCACGAAAAATAAAAATTTTAGCTTCAATCTCACTGAAAATTTGGGAATTTATTCTTAGCTAGTAATGTGAATGATTCCAATGAAGAATTAGGGGGTAAGCCCCACGGTGGGTGCAAAAATATATACTTGCTTAATTACCCATTAATCTATCCAAACATCATCTAAATCCATATAATAATTAATCACAATATTTTTTTATTAAAGGTAAATAGTTTTTTGAAAGATACCCTTGTACAAGAAGGCTCAAAATCCAGATGTTACAATAGTTCCAAAACAAAGAAGTGATCAAAAAGCTGATTTTACAATATAGTCCAAAAGCAAAAAAATAATTTCCAAAGAAAAGTAGTTTCACTAACAAACAACAATAGAACAACAAAAAAACAACAATAATACAGTTACTTAACCACCTTTGGTTTCGTGTAAGTAGTTAGTTCTTCTTACTACGAGCTGTAATCCAATCATCAAAGTCTTTTTGTAAAGGACAAAACTTCAAGGTCTATGATCAGCTGCTATGTATTGTTTGAACAAGTAGATGAAGCAACAACATTCTCCTTAGCTGCTATAGACACTTTTGGTTCAATGTTTTGGTCCTCCAAGCTTCACCCCAGATGACTCCTTTTTTGTATGATTTGTGATCTCACTCAAAGGGGTTTTGGGGACCGTTTCAATCATGTCTTCCTCCTCAGCATTAGAAACAAAGATATCCTTAGGTTCAAATACCAGATGTTCCAGAGGGCATTTTTCCACCAATTAGCATTCTCATTTTTATGATTTACTATCTTGTAATTAGCAATAGAATGTTCTAAAGAGAAACATTTGCTACGTCTAAATTACTGAACTCTTATAGTCCACATGTGCTAAGTCTAAGTTTGATTTTACACCTTTAGCTCAATTTGAGCTGGAAGATCCTTTGAAGTATCAACCTCCACAAGGATCCTTGCATAGGTTGTATGTGTGAAATCAGTGGTTTGAGAGTCAATGTTAATGATACTACCCAAGGTATTTCCTATAGTTATCAGACATTTTTTATCCTAAAATTACAGAGGTAGGTGGGGTAATATGATTCAGATCGGTTTACGGGAGAAGGATTCAGTGAGAGGGTTTAATGAAGGGAACTGTTATCCAAAATTTACCCCTCAAGGTAATTTTGATAACATGCATCAAATTCTTTAGTCCCAAGCAAGTAGATTGATTCAATGCCCAAAATCATATTTTGGGGGTTTGACTTCTCTCTAACTTCTTCATTCAAGGAAAAAATTGGAAAAATCCAAAAATTGAAGTCATAAGGTTGTAGATCGTACTAGTGCAGATCGTACCAAGGTTCGTCGTACTAGGTTTGGAGCTAAAATACAAAGGAATTGGCTAAATTGGCTTTTTGTGTCCCAGACAAGTTCAATAGGGACACGGGGGCGTGCATTGCCGAAATCGCCGCAGGTAAAGAAAATGAGAAAAAGTGGAACTTTTTATCATAAGTGGTGTGCGGGACAGTTGGGACCAAGTACACGTAAGACATGAAAATTTGATTTTCCTGTAATTCAGTGCATTATGGGTGGCATGGAGAAATGTTTATAGGACAGTTGGGACAAAAATACGCGTGGGACACGTAAAGGTGAAAAAGATGCAAAAGGAACCATACGTTGTGGCGAATGCGGAGGTCAACGACCCTCACGGCCCAGTCAACAGTGGACACGTAGGGACAAAGAAGTTTAAATCGGGTAATGCAGATAAAAGTGTCCGGGACAGCCGAGACATGTGAACTTGATTTTGCTGAAATAGCCGCAATAAAGATAAAAGTCAATGTTTGACCTCCCAAACTTCAAATAGCCATAATTTTTGACTCTGAGCTCTGATTTTTATAAAATTAGACTTTCAAGAATTTTGGGTAGATATATGAAAATAAAATAAACATATATTTCTCTGGTAAATTAAATGCTTAGTCCCATCAAATGACAGAAAATGCCTGACAAACCCAAAATAGCTACCCGCACTTAGAAGGTGATAACTTTTGCATTTCTCAACAATCGCATTAAATTGGTACCATTGGAATCGTATTTCCAAGCCCAACAACACACATCAATCAAGAAATTTAGGATTTGATGAGAAATCAATTGATATTTTTCATAAAATGTGGCCGGGTTCATGACAATGTTTTATTTGGTAGTTGGGAGTGTAATTAAGAGGCATGGTCATCATTCTTTCTCTGCTGCTGCAGCGCTTAAGATAGTATGAGGAGCCTTTTGCAAGTAATATATAATCATTTCACTCCATTTAATTCCTCTTATAAGTGGTTGAATGACATATTTTAGGATTTCCATTTTTCCTTTCTCTTTCTTCTCATTTTTCTATAAATTGGAGTGTTAGGCTCATTGTCAAAAAGAGGGTAGTTTTGTGTTGTAGCAAATCTATGTCAAAATCACTTTATGAAGCCAATGTGTTGCAGGCCCTTGTAGTGGACTCCTTGCATGGTGATCCAGACCCTTATCTTATAATAGATTGAACTGTGTATATCATGAAGCAATAAAATACAAGTTTGTGGATGCATCTTCCCTTGCTGTGTTTGTTTACACTCTTCTTTCCCTTTCAACCTTCATTACAAGAATATTGTGTCTATTTTTATGCTATTACAAGGACTCATTATTATTGTGTATGTATGAAATATTGTTTTGAATGCATTGGCCAGATTATGGAGAACTGTTATCACCCCTTATAGTATGTATTTTACTTTTATTTTTTACACATTGGAAGACTACTCTCACACCTCCTTTTTTAGTGTATCACTGCTTTAGTGTAGGCTTTGATTTTTATGCATTCTCTCTCCTTGGTCCCTTATAAAGTTATATTAGGATAGTTAATTTTACCTATATTAGAGTAGATTGTGGTAGGTAGTTTAGGAGCAAGAACTAGCTTTTTCTGGAGGTATATCTCAAGTAGCAAGTCCCATAACTTGGAGATAGTACCCATGTTATCTAATCACACCGTGAGCTTAAGTATATAACCTTGTGTAAACATAAGGGTGTGGTGATTCGGTGATAACAGAACTAGGGTTTAATAAAAGGTATATTTGGTGGTAGACCCAAATTTTTCTAGTAATGATATCCTTATCCACTATGGATTCAAAAGTGACAATAAAAATTCACTTAGCACAGGGGTAGAGATCTAACCTTCCTTCAAGAAGCAGAATCCAATGCTTGGAGATCCATTCATGTAGGATAGGTAGGCTAGGCTAGAGTCCAGCAAATCTACAAATCAAGGCATGATCTTGATAAAATAACTTTGTTTACAGGTCTTCATCTCTAAAGGTTACACATGGGTTCCTCTCTACAGGCCTCATGGTTTTAAACTCTGACTTTGTTTACAAAACCCCCCTAAATGAGTGATGGGTAAAAGCTTCTGCCATTACTGGAGCTTTAAGCAGGTTGTTAATAGCTCCAACAATGAAAATTTCCCTACCTCACAAGATTAATTATTATTAATTTCATCATTAATCCCTTTATTCTAATATTTCATCATTTATCTAAATATTCCATTTTATAATTTATCCCATTAAAAATCTCTTTTATCACATTTACCCTTTCATCATTTATCATTTATCTCATTTCATCCTTAATCCCTTTTATTTCATTATAATATCATATTATCATTATAATCCTTCATTAACATTTATAGGAATTTAATATTCCTACACCCACCTACCAACCTACTCTACACATCCCTACACCTAGCCTTTCCATGTAACCTCACCCCTAATCATCATTTATTAACCTAATCTAATCTAATCCTAATCATATCCTCACCTCTAAATCTAGAGGCTTCTATTTCTAGAAGCCTCTCTAAATTTCCCTCTTTCATATTTAAAAATTCAATATCTGCCTCCCTCCAATGAATCAAAAATTCAATGTAGGTTTCTTCTAATTTCTAGAATAATCCAACTCTAGAATCCTTCATTCTTCTTATCAATCCTCCACAATTAACTCAAATCCAATATGGCAAGATCTTAGCTATTGAGTTTGTCACTCACAAACTATAAATTTTCACTCTCATCCTCAATGGGGGCAAGTTATTTTGGGAGGCCATCATCTTACTACTTCATCTTTTGATCGTCAATCATCCATCCTCAACCAATGTTCATCAATCAAGAAATCTTCAAGCATCTAAGAATAAATCAAGCAAAGGGGAGGTGATGTTCAAGGGCATCCACATGTAAATATTAAGTAAATATTTCAATCCCCAAGTAATTCCACCTTCAAGGAAGGATAATTGCATGCTAGACCGTAAGTGTAGGTATAATTCTCCCTCTTTTCATATTTTCTTTATACGGGGTAGTGATAGAGAGTGTTAGATTAGGAATTGATCTTCTTTGATTCCTAGTTTGTATTTTGCTCTAATATCTCTTTTTCATCTACACATATCTTATTAACCTAATATAAACGTGTTATCTTGTAGAAGTGCACCTGTGTTGAGAGGTGCCAAATTTGTGTCTTTGATCTTCTCCCTCACATCTACGGAGACAATTGAGACACTTCACGGGCTATGGGTCTCCCTGATGTGAGGTGAATCTCCAAGATTAAAAAGGATGGTTCCTTCTTTGGAGTATCCCTAAACTAGATTTTTGGGTTAAGGGTTAGAGGATGAATAATAAATTGTAAAAATGGGGTGATACACCAAATATTTTTATGGCTTTCTGACCGAGAAACATGTACAATATGATGAGAATAAATGAAGCAAACATGATCCAGTGGGTTTTTGTTAACCTCAAGGAAAACACTGATATGCTAAGGGATTTCTCATAATAACAAGACAGAAATTGCACACTAAAATTAACATAAACACCTAACTGCAGCAAGGTAAAATAGCCTAAGCAAAGCTTAATAAATTCAAGGAATTAACATTCACAAGAATAACTATGATCATACACACCACTACAAATTTATGGAAAGGTCAATCAGCTGATTCTCATATAAGGGAAAATCTGGAAAAATTCCTCCAGCACTTTGTTACATAAAAAGTCCCCCTTTTCCTGTGGAAGCATACAATAAAGAGGAAAAAGGGGTGCACCTGCAAGCTCAACACCCACAGTTCCAACAATAGTTAAACTATACTTGCATTCTAATTTTAGCTCTCTTCTAATGAATAAAATAATTAAAAGGCCTAAAATAACATGTTGTTACATAAAGGAAACAATAGCCATCTAATTTGAACTCATCTCTAAGTCAAAGTGTTGTTGACTTCCAACTCATCCTTTTGGAATGTACGGGATTTATTTACATGAGAATGGTAATTTTGGACATAAGAAGTTAAGGTTAAATTTACCATATCTCTAAAAATCACCTTTGTCTTATCTAGAAAAGTGAGTCTTTGTCCTCACATTAAAAAGCTTATCTGGCACATATCCAAAACATGCATCATAAAGTTTATTATTGTGCTCAAATCCTTCAATTTGCATAAATATGCACCATGTCAACACATTCATTAACCTAGTGGTAATACCCCACTCTAACCCACAATGCATAAAAATGTGACCCATACCAATGATTAAATCTTAATAACCTAGAGCATATGGGGATAAGTTCACATGGAAAACATGGTGTAAATGTTTTTACTTAACCACAATATGGTTAGTTGACCACGTGGTTAACCTCTTGTGATTAGGAAAAAACCTGAAATTCCCCTCATTTCGTATTGCAACTTTTAGAATACTATAGAGAAAGGGGCATGTCATGCTAAAACTTTAGCCACCATAAATTGTTGGAAGCTCTGGTTTGTGCTTTTCACCATGTATTTTGCTTTGGAAATCATAATTTCCTTAAAGAATCTTTGGTGGTGGATAGTTATCCATATGGGCTCTACAGTTTCTATTTTTGACACATATGAAGTTCTATTTTTGCTTTAATGGCTGCCTTTTGGAAGAAAGATCCTTTGCAAAAATGGGCATTTCGAGATATTGTTGGCTGCTATTAAAGGAAGACAATAACTCTATTTTTCTGTTGCCATTTATGATTAAGATTTTGGTGCAATATTTTTTTTATCTTTGAATCACAACACCATATGGTTTATACAAGTGTGTGTGCTTGAGCTCACAATGTGATTGGATAACATGGGTACTATCTCCAAGTTGTGGGACTTTCTACTTGAGATAGACCTCCAGAGAAAGTTGGTTCTTACTCCTAAACTACCTGCCATAATCTACTCTAATGCAGGTAAAACTATCTATCCTAATCTAACTTTCTAAGGGACCAGGAGAGAGTGCATGAAAACAAATCCTACACTAAAGCGGTGATACACTAGAAAAGGAGGGTGTGAGAATAGTCTTCCAATGTGTGAAAAGTAGAAGTAAAATACATACTAGAAGGGGTGATAACGCTTCTCCATAGTTAGCAAATGCATTCACAACAACATTTTATACATACTCAATGATAATAAATCCCTACAGAGTATAAAGTGTACATAATATATTTGTAATGAGTTTTAAAGGGCAAGGAGAATGTAAACAAACATAGCAGGAGAAGTAGTATCCAAAAAATTGTATCTATTGTTTTATTGATATGCACAATCCAATCTATTACAGAATAAGGGCTTAGATCACCATGCAAGGAGTCCACTATAAGGGCTGTAGCACATTGGCTCCACAAAAATAATTTTGATAGAGTTTTTCTACTCAAAAACTATCTCCCCTTACAATGAGCCCAACACTCCAATTTATAGAAATTTGAGAAGAGAGAGAGAGAGGGAAAATGAAAATCCTGAAATATGTCCTTCAACCACTTGAAAAATTTAATAAATTGAGTGAAATGATATTTTGTTGCTTACAAAGACCCCCATACTATTCCATAACTTGCAGCAGTGAAATATGTCACTGTGCTTCATTGAATGCATCCCAACTACCAAATAAAATCACTATTATGTACAGGCACATTTTCTACAAAATAACTATTGATTCCTCATCAAATTATGGATTTATGTACATTGGGATTGGAACAACAATTCCAATAGTACCAATTTTGTGTATTTTTGTTGAGATATGCAAAATTTATGGCCTTCTGAGTGCAGGCAGCTATTTTAGGTCCTGCAATGAGGCATTTATGTCATTTAACAGATCTGGGCATTTAATTTTATAGATCTAGATATTTTTATTTAATTTAAATATATCCACCCTCATTAAAATTAATAAATCCAATTTTTTTGGTGTAGAGGACTTCATGCCCGTTCAGAAAGTCAAATTTTGTGAAAATCGGAGCTCGGGGTCAAAAGTTATGGCTGTTTGAAGTTTGGGGTCTGATTTACATTATTTTCCCTTACATGCGACTATATCAGGTATTTCGGGTCATGGTGTCCCAATTGTCCCATGTACGACTTGGGCCAAAAACCTTCGCTTCACCTTCATCACACTTTACCCGCTTTACAAATCAGGCAAGTGTGGTTTTGATGTCCCATGTGTCCTGTCATTGACCGGGTCATTAGGGCCAAAACCTCTCGCATCACACTTGTGATCAGATATCTCAGAATTTTGAGTCCCAGCTGTCCCAACGTCTTGTGGACCACCCATGTTATATTTACCTAACTTTTACGCACCCATTTGTAAATTGGTGAAATCGGCTTTGCGGGTGCCGACTGTCTCGACGCCCCACGGACCGCGTGGGATAAAAACATCCAATTTTTCTGTATTTCACTAGAAAAGGCCAATTTTATTTTATTTTATCAAATTTGTCTAACTCCTTGAATTTTTGCTTGGATGGGGGTCGAAAAGAGCCAAAGGGAGCTCCAAAACCTGAATTTTACCCTCGAGCCATTTCTACTTGCTCAGCCTAAAGAAATCATGTGAGTTATCCAATTTAACAATTTTCCTCTTGTGGGCTCACAAGTTTATCATGATGAGTATTATTTTCAACAATAGAAATCTTATTATGTTTTGGGTTTCATCTGATGCCTTTTTTTGGCCTCATTTTTATGTTGAAACATTAGACCCTCTAGCTCTATGGAGCGCTACACTTGCTCGAGTTAGATCCGATAGCTTTCCATTAGAATCTTGAGGCTTGATGAGCCCTTTCAACTAATCGGTGATCAGATTTAGGTAAGAAACTCACCTTTTGATGAATTGTAGTTGTGTTTGTTTGTTTCCATTTTGGGTATTCCATATTTGTATTGCCTTTGGGTATTTAGAAGGAATAAGGATAGGGATAAACATGGTTATTTATTGCCCTAGGTGATTTGGAAGAAAAATTAGTAGTGATAATAAATGATAATGGAGAAGAAATGATAATGGAGAATATAGGACAAGCCCAATCTTTGCATCCAACCTTTCAATAAGAAACTTTGTTGTATCATTTTTCCCCTAGATCTACATCTTCGACCTTTATTAAAATAAACAAAAGTTTAAGGTAACATAAAAATCTAAATTACTTAAATGTGTTCATTGCTACATAGGTTTGTGCAACATACATAATGCAATGCAATATGAGAAAGTAAAATGATGCTTAACACAATGCAACATACATAATGGAATGTAATATGAGAAAGTAAACCAGCTAACCTAATAGAGAAGCCGGTTCAATCACACATACTCAATCAAACAATGTTCAAGATAATTACACTAATGATTTTTGTTATCAAGTTGTGTTTCCCAAATGTTCAGGTTGTAACGAAAAGGGTTAAAATGGTGCCCCATGAAAGGATAGATGCGTGGGGTATAATGGAGGAAAAATTAGTCCCATGGAAAATTTTTGTGCACTATGACACGATCTTTGACAACTCATTGTTGCACCAAAATCTACGACAAAGAAGCAACCTAGCTTTTTTAATAGAGGTAGATCACGATGATCCACAAGTCATTTGAGACAAGAACAAGAAAGAACCTTAGAAATATGTTTTTGTAGGACAAATTTCAATGTTTGAGGACAATGCATTTGATACAGGATTCAACTACGTGCATGTCATTTACAAATTTTTGAAAAAATAAATTTTTGCAATTTTTGGATTTTAATGATTTTACTAATTTTTTGAAAAAAATTGAGTTTTTGAATTTTTTTATTTTTACCAAAGAAAATATTGTAGAAGAAACAAAAAAGTTGTGAGACAACACTAAAAGTCACCGTAAGGCACAAATATGCCCCATGTAGTAGAAAAGGCCACCATGAAGCAAAAATTTGTCCCAACGTACCAAAACAAGCACAAAAAAATTATTTATTAAAAATAATCATTGCGACCAGTGTTAGAAGAATTTTAGAAGAAATACAAAGATCCTAGGGTGCTTTAAGGGCAAAAACATGTCACAAAAGGTTAAAATGGGTATATAAGCCATCATAAAAAGTTTATTTACCACATTCACTTACCATTTCTCAAGTTGGTTATTTGAGTTCCGATCTTTGGGAGGAAATGGTGAGGTGCAGAACCGAAGACACTATACGAGCACCATGTGAGGGACTACATGAGGCTCCTAGTGGATGGACCATATGTACACAAAGCTACCCTTTTACCCTCATTTTTAAAGCATTTAATTTTTGGTTAAAATCCTTTTTAAAGGTTAAAATGGGGTTTAAAATGGGGGGTGTACATATGTTGGGGCATGCATGGGTGCATATGTGTTGGTGCACAAATGGGTGTGCCTATGCAAAAATTTGTAGTGATGCATGGGCACATACGCACCTATGCTGAATTTAACCAAATGGCGATGATGCATATACATATCATAGGTTTGAAGAAAAGAAAATGCACCTTGGCACTTTGAAGAGTGCACTCAAGTGCGTTGAAGAATTATATAGAAAAATAGAAGATTTTTTTATGATAAAATAGAAAATTAGATGATAAAATAAAAGAATAAGATCATAATAAATGACCTTATTGGTTCCATAGGTAGACTTGGATGTGTTAGAGTCATGGGAGTGATATTGGTGATTTTGGGCCTATGAGGAGATTTTTAGCCGATGCCACCAAATTTCCTTGGAGATCACCCTGACGATGACCGGTTTATCTTATGTGGCTCACATGCCACATATTATCTTAGATCATGGCTTGCTCATAGCCTTAGCTGAGAGATGGCAGAGAGAGAGTCAGACCTTTTGTCTTCTTACTGGTGAGATGAGTATTACATTGGAGGATGTATGACAAATCTTACGAGTTCCTATCTAGGGTTGCTTAATCACATACGATGGTCATCAGGACTGGATTGAGTGATATATAGCCAAGATATTTAGAGTGGTAGAAATACCCCGCCAAGGTATGACAATCTTCATTAGGAGGTGCATGACCGATCCGCAGCTATGATGGGTCCCTGTATTCTTGTTAGCTCTTTTTTGTGGGATATTATTCCCTGACAAGATGTGCACAATTCCCTCTGGGTCTCATTGGAGTGATTCATGGCCTACTTCAAGGAGAAGTGTACTACTGGGGTCAATGTATATTGGCTCATTTATACGCTGATTTGCACTTGATAGCTTATCATGGACAGAGGTCAGTGGGTCTTGCCACTTTATTACATATATGGGCTTGGGATCATATTGTGATAGGCCACCCTAAAGGAGCTTTGAGAGCTCAAATTGTTGGCGATCCTTCTGTCGTGGGCTGGGTTCAAGATAGATATGACATACATGGCCACAGTGGGGGGACATAGCTTATTACAGGAGAGAGTTTGATGAGGTACAACCCCACATGATTATGTGATGGTCATACGAGTTATACCATTTGCCCTGGGATGAAGTTGAGTTGAGTATAGCTATAGTGGACCATTTCTTCCTTGGGAGCGGGAGCTATATCCAGGAGTGGTAAAGAGTCGGCAAGGTTCAACATCAGTTTGGTCTTATCCAAGGGATTCTTGGTGATGAGATGCGGTATGCATGTAGATACAGAGAGGCCTTCCACATGGGGCCTCAAATCTAACGAGAGTCGAGCTCGCACGAGATTTTTACAGGTGGTTCCACAACCTTAGGTAAAATGGGCACAGATAATGGATCTAGGGAATACCCCAGATTATGAAGTGTGGTATACTATACCACATGAGATATTACATGCAACAACAAAGGGTGGACGGGCCGAGATCCTTCAACACAATTACAAGTAGATCTACAGGAGGACCGCATATAGGGTTATCAAGTGCAACAGGGGCTAGTATAGCATCGGGTTTTAGTACAACAACAAGTAGTAGTGTAACCATAGGTGTTGGCACTAAGAATGCCCCTTTAGGTTCCATTACATGCACCATTGCGTAGAACCTCAATCACCCCCTCATAGCGAGTTCACGACACAAAGAAACTAGGAGGTGGAGCACATGGCGGAGATGGCGAGGAGACGGAGGAGGATGTTCACGATGGTGGGTAGATGGCTTCCTTACAGTGGGGTTATAACAGTGATAGATCTACAACTCTAGGTGGCAGTTGAGAGGGATTAGGCCATTTCTTAGAGAGACCAAACTATTACATAGAGATGCTAGGCTATCACACAGAGTGACATGACTATCGCAGAGGGGGACTAACTTGTGATAGAGTGAGATCAAGGCTAGTATAGATGGATTACAAGCCATGATAGAGTGAGACAAAATGATGGAAAATAGTCTATAGTTGTAGGCGAGAGAGAGACCAGGCTATGAAAGAGTGAGACTAGGTGATTGCATATAGTCTAAACATGTAGGTAGAGAGGAACCATGATATAGCAAATAGAGCCAAACTTCATATAGAGTTAGCCAATGTGAGAATGAAGTGTGATACACTTTAGTAAACATGAATTGTTATCTCTCGAAAGTGCACCATGTAGAGAGATGACTGCAGGTTTTCTAAGCTTGCTTTGGATCTCTCTTTTCGTAGATACAATGGAAACACCTCAAGTCTATGGGTATACCTATTTTGAGGTGAATCTCTGGTATCAAGGTGGGTCATAAACTAATTTTTAGGGGTTTTGAGGGTAAAAAGATGACTGTAAAAGAATTTAAACTGGGGTGATACACCAAAATTATTGAGGGATTTGATTTGTGTACATGTAAAAATATCGAGAATGCATTCGAATACACAAACCAATAGTTTTCAATAGAATATTAAGGTAAAACACTTGATGTATTGAGGGAATGATTCACAACAATACTATTAAGATAAGACATGCACACTAATATTATGCAGAAATTACTAAATTTGTAGCAAGGTAAGATGATTAATTAGGTAATTTAACATTCACAAGAAATAATAAAGTATACACAACACTTTGTGAATAATTTTAAAAAGGTAGAAATCAATTCTCATTCAAAGGGCAAAATTGGCAAAATCTGCTTCAGCACTCTTATGTCCAAAAAGTCCTCTCATGTGCCTTGCAATTGCACACAATATATAGCAAGTTTATTCATCCCACCCTTCCTAAAAATAGACTAAAAATTGTACTCGCCCATGCATCCTATTTTTATCCTTTATCTTGGATGAATAAAAGAATAAAATAAACATTCTAATAAAATGAGGTATTAACAACATTGGTTACAAAATACAACTCAAGTAAAACTATAGTTGACTGTTCTATTTTTTACAAGGTTGGATGAATAACTTGGGTAATACTAGCCCTTGCTTGATGAGTAAGTTTTCTTCAATACATGCAATCTTTGTCTTCTAGCTGATGATGTGACATCTACAACTTGATCCACTTATAGTGATAATATTAGCACTTTTTAATCTTGCCCCTTGTATGCACATGTAAAAATAAATCCTTTATTTGCGATACCTAGAAAAAAATTCACCCATGTTGTGGGGACCACTTGTGATATGCACATGTTCAAAATTTTCCTTTTGCCACAATGTAGGGACCATCTAGAGGGTACGATGATTTTTTTAAAAAATAAGGCAATGTGATTCTTCGTTGATTTGACAAGGGGCATGTGCTAGTCTTTATATTCCTTGGTCCCCTTTGAAATCGATATGGCACATACTTTGAATAAGACCTAAGCTAAGGTAAAACAATGAGTTTAGAATAACATTCACTCCTTCATGTGGCAAAAGGTAATAATGATAACAAGTATATACTTATGTCTTCCAACCTTTTAATTAATTAGTGTTACCACCATTTGATTAATCAATACATGACTTTGTAAATATGAAGGTTTAAAATTTTGGATTTTCAATGGTCCTCCTTTGATTACCATGACTATAGTTTGAACTAAAGTCAAACATAATCATTTGAAATGATAATCAATCCCTTCTCCCACAAGGGTTTGACCCATGAGCATATTCTTGGTGGTTACACCTAACTGTGGTCATTAGGGTTTTGGTATTCTTGACACGTGCATATTTTGAACTCCGGTTGAGTTTTATAACTTGGGTTGAGTTAAGAAGGGTAAAAACTTAAAAAACCCTAAATCATTTTATCATTTCACTTGAGTCCTTATGGGGTTGGCAAAGCCATGTGAAATTTTATGATTTCCATTGTTGATTGTTCGAGGTTGAATGAAGGATTTTTGTGAAATTTGAGCTCTCTGTGCTCGGTTTGCAAGGTAATTTATATTCAGTATTTTCTATCTAATTACTTTCAATGGCAGATATTTTGAGCTTTGGGAATGTTTAACCAAGTGTTGGTATGTTCTCCCTCTATGGCCTCCATTAACGATGACTGAGAACTTCATTATTTACTCAAATACTGCAAGGGTTTTCCATTCTTTTAAGTGGCCGACGTTGAAGGTAAATCGAGCTCTGCTATAGCACATTCTAGGTAAGTAAATCATTGTTCATTGATGGTTGTTTTGATTTGTATCTACCTTTCCCTTCGTACTTTGTATTGGCTCGTGTTGATTTTCTGAAGACAAGTTTGTATTTTTATTGATCTAAAACTCATTTCACGGTTTGAATTTGAAAGTAATGCTCTATCTCCTTTGTAGGTTCTCTAAATTTTTCAAGATTTGATTTGGGGTATCCTCTAATAGCTTGCTTTCGACCATTCTAGGTAAGTTAATTCCTTTAGATCTTTGTTGTTTCAACTACCTATTTCCCTTTTCATATATAGTGACTTAAAATCATTATTGATATCTAGAGATAGTATAGATCTACTTAAATTTGTCATTTGAGTCTTTAAACGAGATCTGGGTTGTGCTTCTTTTGCTTGGGATGTTGTCTTGAGCCTGAAACAATGCTTTAAGGCGTCATTCCAAGAATACCCATTTCCCAATTTGGGTGAAGTCATTATCCATTTCTCTTGTCTTTGAGTGAGGGTTTGTCTTGTCTTATGAGTAACTAAATTTATATATTTTTCTTTACTTTTGTATAAAAAAGTTGTTGTTTTGACATCTATTCTTTTTTATTAGTGCTTTACAATGCAAAAAAAATTCTTGCGATTGTGCTTGGGAGCCCTACAATTATGCTTTTATTGGCATGACTTGGGAAACTGTATAACCATTGTTTCTCAGCTTCTTTCTTTGTGAACTTTGTTTCCATATTCACACTGACATGTATTTTGATTTAAGTTTTTTGGACTGAGATCTCCTGTCATTTTACATTTTCCCCTTTGATGAAATGTAATTCAATTTCCATAAAAATTAATTCACCTCCTTTTTTGTACTTAATTTGGTAATAAACTTGTCATTATTTTTTGGGTCACAAGGTGTACCTCAACATCTACCTCTTCAGATGACTTTGTATCTTTCTATTTCTATATATGCTATAAAGGTTTATGAGAGTTTCTACCTGTTATTTCACTAACTTAGATCATTAAGGTTAGCTACAACCTATGTTTTCAGTTTCATTCATTATACTCATGTAATGGCCTTGCAAACCTAGGCTTGCACAATATAGCTTATATGATCTCTAACTTTTTATTAGACGAGAGCATCCATTCAAAACTTTATGCATGCCTAACATTGCTTGTGATTTTGTGAGCTGGCCTCATTGTAAATACTTAAATATTTACTTCAGTTGATAGAAGCTGTGATTTTAGATTGACTTGATCAGAATTTTAAAATGTGTATTGGGAACAATCAACACTAGAGCATTCTCTACTATAATGATTATTCATTTACTTTGAAACTAAACTCCTATGTAAACCTAAAATAGTATTAATTTGGCGTTGGTGCTGAATGCATTCTTATCCATTCATTGTTCTTGTAACCGATAACATTGTTACTCTTTTATTTGCTAGTTGTATGATGTCTCAAGAAACTGAAAAGGGAGAAAATGAATCAGATCTTTATGTGTTTTTGTCTTCTTATGATGCATTCTTCAGTACTTTTTATGCCTAGACCACTGCTATCTTTGTATATAATTTACTTCATGAGATTCTTGAGCTAATGGAGAATTAAAAAAATCAATGATTTGTAACTTGATAAATACTTTTATTCATGTTCTTTTCAATAGTTGTATCTTGTATCATTTTCCATACATATGGATATCTTGATGTTTTCCAATCTAAAAATCTACTTCAACTATTTTCATTAATGAAACATTTAATTTGATTATAACTCTATGGGCCTGAAAATTTGTTTTAGTTGTGAATGCATTGCAATGTCGATGGATTTCAACATTTGTAAATTCTTGTAGCTCATAGCTTCCTAATGAATGAAATTTGTTTTATTTTTGTACCATCTTTTCCATCAATCTATCAATCTTGTAGCTGTAGTTGATTCCTTTGCACTTGTACTTTTTAAATCATTAAACCTTCAAAGCCCTATTCTGACCATATGGCATTATGAAACTCATATGTTGGATGATTATTTTGAAACTAAGAAGAATTTGTATTTCTTTCTTTTCTAGCTCAAATGTTGGATTCTTGAACACTGTAATGGACTTTGAAAGGTTGTCCTTGATGCTGAAATCTTAACCTTGAAAATTGTCCTCCTAGGTCTGAACTCTTTGTTATTACTTCACTTTAAAAAAATGAGCCTATGTGGCCTAGATGACTCAAAATGATAAGCATCTAAATTGATCTCTTATAAATTAGTATCTTAGAAACTGAAAATGATGTTTTGAAATGAACTTTCTTCTGTTGGTTGACTTCTTTTAGTCAGTAACTGAGATGTAAGCTTCTTATTATAAGTTGCATTGTTCATTTCTAACTTTGAAGTATTTATGAGTGACTTTTTGTAACTTGCATTCTTTTGCAAATGGAAACTGGAATTTTGTTGGGTTCATTCATAATTCCCATATGGTTGTGAAATTTTCTATTTAAACCTTTCATACTTTTAGATTATATCAGCTACAGGCTATATATGGAAATTATTGGATCTTCTGGACCTATTAAATTTGTAAACATTGTACCTTTCCTTGAAAACTGAAAATGAATTCTTTTAAACTAAACAAATGATGTTACAAATTTAGATTTCGTTCTCTTCTCAGCTTATGATATTTTGTACATATACTTTTCTTCTGCAATCTTAAAATTTATTTGAAATGTGCGTAGAACTTTCTTGTAAATACCATAATTGCACTTTTCAACGCATGTTTTTCTCGAAACTATAAATATAAGGTATTAAAACCCCGAGCTCAATATTGACACCATGTCCTTCTCTTTTTTAGGTATCATGATGTAATTTGTAGAGGGCAACTGGAGCAGCATTTCGTAAAGAAAGAAAACCCTCCTCAAGGTAGTGACAAGTTTAATTTACCTCTTTATATTTTCAATTTCATAAATATATGCATTCCTTTTCTTCTGTTATTTCTCATGGCTTGTGTGATATAAATATGCACAATTATTCCTCATGAATAAATGAAAATATTTTCATGTAATGAGATGTATGTCCTTCCTTTCTATAATTTTCTTCATTTGTATGGATAATGAATGAACTTATACAACTCAAAACACTTAAATAATTCACTTAATCATAGAAATAAATTAAAATCAAGTGTACCTTATTGACGCTCATTGTAAATGCAAATTGCTTGTAAAACTATACCTACAACTTGTTTGTAGTTTAAGAACATCATGTTTTTTACATGTTGCCATTTCTACCTTCTCGGAGCTTTACGATGGTCATTTATGGATGTTGCATAGTTCTAACGAGGGTAACAAATGGAATGGCTGCATCTATGAGGCATGGCATTTTGTAACTATACCCAAGTTGTAGTTTTGATCCAAATGTGACTTCCAAGACTGTCTAAAACCAAACAATTAAAATTTATATCTTAATTTGAGGTGGTTGACCCAAACATAGCCAAACTTGTAACATGACCAATTTGAGAAACTTAAAAGTTTCAAGTTGACCTTTTCGCACGAGGTGCAAAAATGTCAAAATTTCTAGTGATCCTACAGGGAAAGCTTCCTACTATCTTGTAGACCATTGCCTTGCTCTTTTCCATTGGGCATGGAGTCAAAACATATAACCAAAATCTACCTTTCCAAAAAACACACTAAAGCTGGGAAAAGATTTAGTGGACCAGATCACTTGCACGAACATATTTTATTGAATTGAAAAATATTGTGATGTGCATGAACTACACATATTGAAAGGGAAATATTAATCTACCCTATTCTAACAAGCTACAAATTGAGACTAAATAAAACCTGAAACAGATAGTGAAAAATAGCTTCCTTTTCTCCAGAAACGAGGTAATGAATTTAGCTTGCAAAACAAGTAACATGACAGAACTGAAAATGAGATGTGTACCTTGAATTTGTTCTAAAACTCAGCCCAAAACATGAAGAATATTTCTAACTAATCTGCAAACTATTCTAAGGGGCTTTGGAACTGATTCTCATGGATCTAACACTCATTTTAGGCTTTGGTTTAAGCATGAACTTTGGTATTGCTGTAGCTTTTTGTGAACCAACAAGATATCGAATAGGACATGGCCTCCAAATAGCTGAAAAGCTAATTTTCATGTCTTGTACTGAAACATGAACATTATTTTTGATCACGGGTTCTTTTTGAAGCTGTTTTGAAGGTTATTCTGAAAGTTGATTTGCCTCTATAAGTTGTTGTATATTCTCTTTGATAATCTGAAACTAATTTGAATTTTTTAGCATATTCAAGTACTTCATCAATCATAACATCCTAAAGATGAGAAGATGGTTGTTCTACCTTGTTAAATTATTTGAAAATATTTTTAGTATCTTCAAAATGTCATTTATATTTTTCAAGCTTCGATCCATTATTACCCTAACTAATATTTCAGCAATAGTTTCATATTCTTCCATTCGATCCCTTTTTACAATGTTCTCTAAACATTTAGTTTCCTCCCAATGAAGAATTATTGCTCATGAATACCATCCGATAGTCCTTGTCAAACACTGTAAGTTCTTAATAATGCAGCTATCTCCATGCATGCTTGGAATTAGTTACATCTTAAATGCTTGGAATTAGTTACCTCGAGACTTAGTTACATCTTGATTATATTGAAACTATTCTTTCCATTTTCCATCATCAAGCTTGGAATTTGTTAAGCTGTAAACATGCTGCTCATTCTTTCGATCAACTCTGATTTATCTTTAGAATTGATTTGTAAATTCTCTTTTTTTTTCTATTGTAGACACCTAAAATTTGCTTACACTTAGCATTTCATCTAATCCACTCAATTAATGACACTTCGTTAATTCCCTATTATTCACTTCATTCTTGGATGCCCATGCATGACACCTTCTTGGTTGTATTCCTCCTATAATAAGCTTATTTGGCTAATATGTCTCCTATTAGATAAACATTCCTCCTTTCAACCATTCATAACTTCCCTAGTTCTCTCTAGACCACTTTTATTGGCTTCGTAGGCTATCTATCGGTCACAATTGGCTATCCAGACCCCTCCTAACTCTCAAAGAGTCTCTAATCACTTGCTAATCAAATTTTAACTAGTGTAAACCAAACTTAACTAAGCCTAAAGCATGTTTATCTTAATCTAATCCTAAAGTTCTATTTAGACTTTAGTTCCACATGCACCCAAATTTCAAACTCTTCCAAACCAAAACTATAAATATAAGCCTAAGGCTTTCCTTTCAAATGGTCCTTCTCTCTCAAGCACTTTGGAAAGGCATTAGAAATCATTTGTGATAGCTTTAAGGTATAGAACATTTAGATCTTGGCAATACTCCATTGTTGAGAGCTCCTCATCTTGCATCCATCCACTCCATAATCCAAGTTTTGAGTAATATGAAGAGAGCCATTGGCCTTGAAGCCATTAATGGTGAGACTCCATTCTTGAAAGTTTGAGTTTAATATCAAACATCACACCTTTGATTGCTAAGTTTATCTTTTTATGTTCAATTTCTTAATTAAATAATCTAAATAGTAGACAGTATATATGCTAAAAAAATTTATGTTTTTGTCAAAGTTAGGATGCATGTATAGGATTAACTCTTGTTTAGCTCTTATCTCATGGTGCATGGATGAGTTATCAAAGATTTAAGGTTCTTTAGCCTCATTCCATAGCTATTACAACTTTCCATTGCTTACATTTAGCGTGCCCAAAGTGGGACACTTATGTCCATCCTCCATTAATGGAGGTCTTTTGAGTTTTTCAAAGTTCATTTTCAAGTTTTTGGGTCAAATCACTTGTTATTTCCTCATTTTTGTTTCTAACACTAGATAAATGACCTTCATTTGCAAGTATTTTGTGGGTTTGATATAGAAATAGGATACTTTGACTAACAACTAACCTATTTGCTTTTAAAAATTTGAAAATCTGTGAGTTTTGCAAGTTTTTCATAGGGTATGTGTAGGTGTTAAGAAGGGGCACGTACACGTTAAAACCTTAGCATCCTGTCGGAATAGGAGTGTACATGTCGATTGTCCTTATCACCGACAAATTTTATCTCTCGCAGGATACACGTGTGTCTCTCGTTAGATGTTCCGTGTCTCTGCCTCCTTAGCCGTGTCTGCGTAAATAGCTTGATTGTGTAAAAATTTGAAAATTGTCATTTTATGCTTGGGCATGTATCCGTTGAAACCTAAGCGTCCATGTTGAGTTGCAAGCATCCTTGTCTGGCTGGACACGTCTGTGTTTTTAGTATACTAGATTTCACTAATTTTTGTCTGCAGGTGTATCTGTTGAGTTAGGCATGTACCCGTTGGTTGGGGAGTGTTGGTGTCGGTTTGGGAGTGCAGGTGTCTGTGTAAAGTTTCAAAAAAAAATCTATAATCTACAAAATATTTTTTCTAATCTTTGTTACAGATTGCTTGACTAACAAGTTAAAAACATAGTTTTTCTTTAGTATTTCAATTTGTAATAGTTAAAATGTTTTTGGTTTTTAGCTTAAAACTAGGTTTGTAAAAGTTTGTATGCTCTCTCCTCACGCCTTCAAAATTAATCTTGGAGATCAAAAACACTTACACAAAACTTGTATCAAATGTTCCAAACACTTATTTTATAAAGGATGAAGTAAATTTTCATGTGATTTATTAGTAGGCTTTTTCACATTGCGTATGATCTTCCTTCACACCTATTAGAGATCTTAGGAATCAAAATCAAAGTGTAAAGTTCTCTTTCTTGACATCAATCGTGAACAGGAAAATTACTATCAATTGTTATCTATAGGACCAAAATCGCATGTCAAAACAAATAAACACAACTTGCGCAGGTTGCCAAATGGTGTGCCACTTAAAACCACATTTAAGTTAAAAAGATAAAAAAACACACCATATTCAAAACATTGTATTGCAGGTTTCGGAAAAGGGTATGTCCCTCTCTACTTAACTGGAACGTAACCCCTTTGGCATAACACCTTAAGCTATAACAATGGGGGTGGTACCAGGAACCCTAAAGTAGTCCACCGTTGTGTAACCTCATGGATGAAACAGGAAGCACCTTGCTTACCCACTTGACTAGTTTTCCTTATGAGTTAGCATTACAAAGTTGTTTGTATCGTGACCCTGGCAAGAGTACATGATGGATGTAATTAGTTCCCATTGTACTTGAAGGGGAAAAGCCGAGATACTCCCAAATTAGTTAGTGTGACTTTTTGGGTAAATCGTGCCCACTTTTAGATGACTTTGTAACACCTATTTGAGAGATCTTATTAAGGAGGCCATTTTATCTTGAGGCCCACTTTACTAGTCCTTTATCATGTCTTGGCCATCATGAAGTGATAACTTGTTTGGATTCGAACGGTTTTTCAAACAAGGCAAAGAAACCACTTAAGTTGGATCTAATTGCCTTTCATCATGGAAATTAGAAGATGTTTCACTCAAAGCTTAGCTTATTTCTCACTTTCGATTTCGAGGTGAAGCTCTTCCCCAAGTGGTGCTTATTTTGTTTTTCATTTTTGATCTATAGCTTTGTGTTCTTGTTGACCATTTGGGGACAAGAGAATGCATCTTTCAAAGTGTTGTGATAGGTGTTCACCACTTTTTGTCCATTTACGCTCATCTATGTTTGCAGCAAATGTGTTGTTAAATATCGAAGTACGTGGATGCATCCTTATATCATTGATGGCCACTTGATCTTGATTTCAAGATCATCATCATAGTTTGGATTAATTCATCATTTGATCTCCCTTTGATCTACTTGTCTCGTCACAATTAATCTACTTATGTCGTGTTTTTCGTAAATGTGATCTAAATATATGCATTGTGGCATTACGATGCACACATTTTAACACATCCTTAGTATAATTTGACTTAGTTTTACTTCAAACATTGTCCAAAATCTTGAAGAGTGTCTCACTTACTTATTTGTGTCATTTTGATACTAGGTTGGCACTAATATCTCACTTCTTCATGAAGCTTGATTAACATGTCTAATTGGTGTGGTTACGAGGCTTACATTTATAATCCCCACCCTTTAACATTTAGACCTTGTTGGTTGTTGAACTTATTATGGTATCCTTTGATTGGGAGTTATGACTACCCTTTGTTAATATTTACGCCTTTTTCATTTTGAGCATGACGTAAGTATTGACATTGTGTTGATTATCTTTGCATCGAACTATCACTTTACACACACGCATTTACATAGGGTGTATTTCCTTGTTGATTGGCTTTGTGCTTTACACTTGCATGATTGTTGCTTGTGATTATTCATCTAGAAAAATTGTTTTCTACGACAATCATTCTCAATCTCATCGAGATTGCATCATCACAATGTATATTTTCCTTATACCTTCTTTAGAAAATCATGCACGCATCTCCATACTTACCAAATGTCTAGTTGGTTGCCCTTATGCTACCCAAATTGACATGTCACTTCCTTCCCTTTGAAGGAGTTCCATCACACTATCTAGGTCTAGGCATTCACACCTAAACGACACCAAAAATGACTGACTATCACATGGTTTCTCACATTTACAACAATACAAAACCTAGGTTTAGGTATTCACATCAAAAGATTCCCATTACAACTAAACCTCATTTGGTTCTTCGTGCTAGAGCGCCCACTCAGGTACCTTATTCCCACCTTCAACTCATAGTCGATGGTATGGTTTGGATGCTTCTGATCAAAATTATTATTTAGGTTCCCCCCACTCTTCTTCTTCTTATTCAGATCCAAACTACCATTTGGATTCCCATGCTTCTTCTAAAGATTTGGATCCCAACTATTGTTTGGATACCCCTAGATCAAATCCTGAGTCATGGTCCTCCCTTTCTTTGCAAGACCTTTATTCCAACTCACCTCAATGATGTCTTCCTCCTTTGAAGACTCGTGTGACTCCAAGTTCTATTGATCAAACATCTAGTATGGGTCTTAAGTCACGGTCCTCTCTTTTTTCACAGGACCTCCTTTATCAGTCATCTCAATGACCTCTTCCTCTATTAAATAGTTCCACGACTCAGATTCCCTCTAGTCAATCATCTAATTTGACTCCTACGTCAAAACTTAATAGATGGCTATGTGATCCTACTTTCTAACCTACATTATGTCGTCTTCCAGAAAAATGACATAGCTCCAAATCCAAATCGTCCATTCATGAGACGCTTACCTCCAATCATACTTCCTCTCTTGAGTCATCTTAGTTTGTCAATCAATCTTCCCTCCTTATCAGACCTGTTTCTTCTATTCAACCTTCTATGACTAAAGAAAAAGAACCTCTACTAATTGATTTCTCTCATAATTGTAATCAAGGATTCTTTCTAGAACTCGATATGCTCACGTATTGGGGAAAATAAATTGATCCTTTTCAAAAGAACATAAAGGAAGATCCTAAAGTCATGGAACTTGATTCTTCTTCTTTATTCCATCTTCACCTTCTTCTGAGCATGATGAGATGTCAGGGTCTAGCATTGAGCCATGGCCTATCTTCTTGTTACCCAATCATTCCTCATATATCACCATTCCTCAATCAAAATTTCTCATTGGTTCACCTCGAGTAGCTCATCGGTTTCTTCTATCCCGGGGCCGCATCCTAGTAGCCCTCAATTTTCTACGTGTGGTTCACCTCTCGGTGCCCTATTACCTTCTATTCTTGGGTCACGTCTTAGTAGCCCTTCATCCTCTTCTATATATGGGATGCCTCCGAGTAGTCCCTCCTCATCTATACTTGGGCCACACCCTAGTAGTCCTTCACCCCATCTTCTATTCTTGGACCATGTCCTCATAGCCCAAATTCTTCCATCTTAGGGCCATATCTTAGCAACCCTTCGTCATCTTCTATCAGTGGCTCACCTCCTGGTATCCCATCCTCTTCAATTCTTAGACTGTATTCTTTTCATACATCACATATTTCTTCTATCAATGGTTGTGGCAAGCTCGCGGTCATTTCTCACATCAGGTCTTAACACCCACGTTTAATTTTTTCACCTTCTTGGGATCAAACAAGTCACATGTCATCTTATAAGAAACCCAAACAGTTTCTTAATCAAGCTCAGTCAAAACTTCCAAGAGCTTGAAAGCCCCCAACAACTCGAACAATCTCAAAATTGTAAATCAAGCACGATTCAAGAATGCACATCAACATAACCATCAAGTATGGCACAAAGTGCATAAACCTATGGATAGGGAACTCAAGATCCCGCATACGAAATCCATGTTTCAGGATAAATCATAGTCATTTGTTGAGTATGAGCTCACCACGATCATCGAGATCGGGGATAACATAACTCTTGATAAACAAATGCACCTAGTCTCCCTTATCAAGGAAGTCACAAACATTGTTGTTGGATCCTATCACATGGAGTGACATTTTTGGTCCCAACTTTCCAAAAACTATCAAAAAGATAAAAATTCAAAAAAACAATTCAAAAATAAAAAAACATTGAGAAAACACAAGAAAAATCAAAGGTACAAAGGTCAGACATTGCAATCAGGTATTGCGTACACATGGATGTTATTTTTTCCTTTGTTACTCTTAATTCTATAATTCTTAATATCATTTTCATCCCTTTGGTGATATTTTGATTAACCTATTCATACACATTTCATGACATTTATCTCTATTGTATCCGTTTGACACTTTGGTCTTTTATCACCTTAGTAAATTATAACGATTGACCTCTTAAAGATCCTATCACAATCAACATCTAATAAACTTTTTGCGAAGAACTTTTGGACATATTTGTTGACACTAGCCAATGTCATCATCACAATCACTTCTACCTCCTTCCATTAAGCCATATGTGGTTTTTAACCCCTTGTCAAACAAGAGAGCTGAAATAAGTTTTTAGAAAGATAAAGAATCAAAATCAATCAAAAATCAAAATCTAAAAGCTAAAATCAAAAAAAAATTGATAAATAAATCTCTCTTGGGGTATTTTTAATAATCTCTATCGGGGCTATGGATGCCTAATTGGCAGTAGAGCAATGTTGTGATTATAGTCAAATGCATCTCCGTTGGGGCTATGGACACTTGGCTGGCAGTAGAGAAATGTACGACTATACTTCCACCTTTCATTCACAAATCACCTATCACCTATCAAAATAAATCATTCCTACACATTGGCTAGGGTGTTTTCACTTGTTGTCTATTAAATCTTCCCTTCAAGAGGTAATTAAATTCCACATGCACACACTAGATCTCTATGAGTAAATAGGTTTAGTATGTTACCAAATGTATTTTTGGACCTTGTTCGGACTCTTACTTTAGTCCTTAACTCGTCTCTCAATTTTTGTGCCTTTGGCTAATCACTTCTTCATCACGAGGCTTCTAAGATACATCTATATCAAAATACATCCATATCATTCACATCATTCTTGCACTTCATTCAGAACATCTATTTGTATAAGATTACTTTTTTCCATGTTTGCGGACACCTTTGTCCCCTTTCACAAAAACAATCTTCTCCTTTCTTTCTATCATGTGCTTTAGGCCAACTTACGCTGGGGCATCCTTACTTCTTCTCAGCACTTTATTGGTTTATGTTCATTATCACGTTGAACCTATCCATAATGGCCTTGGGTTCCACTTCTACACGTGAAGAGTTTACCTTTGAACATTCCCACCTAATCGATGGGGCATTTTTGCATCTTTACCTTCCTTATACGCACATGGCCTTATGGCATCCATGCTTCCTCATCTTCCTGTACATAGTTTCAGAAAACTTTCAAAATCACAAAAACATTCAAATATGTTAGAAAAATAAAAAATATTCAAATATGTTAGAAAAACCAAAACAAAATGTGTTAGAAAAATTAGAAACACTCAAATATGTTAGAAAAATAAAAAATATTCAAATATGTTAGGAAAACCAAAAACATTCATATATGTTTAAGAAAACTTCTAAAAATTGAAAATCATTATACAAAATGTCGCTCTTTAGTTCTCACCTATTCATGTGCGTGACTCGCAGATCATCTTGATCTACCTCCATCAACAAAACCTAAGTTGCTTACTTTATCTATACTCTGGGGCACAACGAATTGCCTGGTACTGTTTTGTAGTGCACATTGTTTTTTCATAGCACCAAAGTGTCCTCCATTATTCTCCTTGCTTAGGGCACCTTCATTAACCCTTGTTGTTAATTCAAATAGGTTGTAACTGAATCTCGATAACAAAAACATTAAGTTATGTTTCTCTGTTAGGTTAGCTTGAATTACATTTTGTATGTTGCATGGAGTTAAGAATCTTTTACTTTCTTGTATTACATTACATTTTGCATGTTGCATGGAGTTAGGCATATTTTAGTTTCTCGTATTGCATTACATTATGTATGCTACATGGAGTTAGGAATCTTTTACTTTCTCATATTGCATTTCATTTTGTATGTTGCATAGATTTTATTTTTGGCAATGGACATTTGTTTGTATATGAATTTTCATGTCATACTACACTTTTGTTCATTATTTCTAATAAGGACCGATGATGAAGATCACTCTCAATATGATGAAAATAAAGTTGTTTAAAAGGCACTGGATGGATGTTGGCTCAATCCCCCTTCCTCATTCTCATTTTTCTTCTATCCCCTTTCTTCTTCTCCACACTATTCTTTCTTATTTTCTCTTTTTGTCATCTTTTTGATCATCAATCGAGTTCTTCTATCACTCCATAAATAATCAACAGGGCATCCTCCATTCTACTCATTTTTCTTCTATCCCTTCAAATTTTTTTACCCGTTTGTACTTGTCTACTTTCTTTGAAGTGATATAGCTTACACCATCTCAAAGAAGGGAAAATGTAGACACCTAAAATATGCTTACACTTAGAATTTCATCTAATCCAGTCAATTAACGACACTTCTTTAATTCCCTATTATTTGTTCCATTCTCATATGCCCATGCACAACACCTTCTTAGTCGTATTCCTCCTATAATCAGCTTATTTAACTAATATGTCTCTTATTAGCTAAACATTCCTCCTTTTGACCATTTAGAACCTCCCTAGTTCTCTCTAGACCACTTTTATTGGCTTCGTAGGCTATCTATCAGTCACAATTGGTTATCCAAACCCCTCCTAACTCTCAAAGAGTCTCTAATCACTTGTTAATCAAATTTTAACTAGCCTAAACCAAGCTTAACTAAGCATGAAGCATGTTTATCGTAATCTAATCCTAAAGTTATTTTTAGACTTTAGTCCCACATGTAAGCCTAAGACTTTCCTTTCAAATGGTTCTTCTTTCTCAAGCACTTTGGAAAGGCATTAGAAATTATTTGTGATAGCTTTAAGCTATAGAACATTTGGATCTTCGCCATAATCCATTGTTGAGAGCTCCCCATATTGCATCCATCCACTCCATAATCTAAGTTTTGAGTAATATGGAGAGAATCATTGGCCTTGAAGTAATTAATGGTGAGACTCCATTCTTGAAAGCTTGACTTTCATATCAAACATCACACCTTTGATTGCTAAGTTGATCTTTTTAGGTTCAATTTCTTAATTAAGTAATATAAAGAGTAGAGAGTAGTATATATGCTATTTTTTTATGTTTTTGTAAAGGTCATTGATGCATGTATAGGATTAAATCTTGTTTAACTCTTATCTCATGGTGCATGGATGAGCTATCAAAGCTTTGAGATTCTTTAGCCACATTACATAGCTTTTGTGACTTTCCATTACATACATCTATCAATTGATATGAATTAGTAGTTTGTAGGAGTATGGTTTTATCATGCACACTATGCTCATAATGTGAAGACTGTTGATCATCTTAACCTTCTTTTGATCTGCTACAAAAATAGATTGTACCTTTTGAATAATAGGTTACTCCTCTAACTTTGGAATATGATCGAATTGAAATTTAGAAACCCATTGCTCTATGTTCTGTAAAAATTCCAACCTATTGTTTTCTTCATTTGGTTTTCCTCCTAAATGATATTATGATCCTCTCTTTCCTGGATTAGAAGTACGGGTAAAGGAGGAGGAGTGGGATTAATTTCATCCTTAACTAGAACATTTTGAACAAGAGGCTGGGGTAAAAACTTTGTTTTTAGGACAACATCTGAACGCCAACTTGGACACTTTAATTTGGGTTCAATACATGATTGGGGAGTAGGAAAAAAAAAAAGGAATTAGAGTAACCTAATGATTTGAAAACTGATGGATGGGTGACTATAGGCACTGATTTCGATAGACCTGATGCTTATCATTCTTTACTATTAATTATTTCTCATATATCTCCTTGAAAACTTAAAATGATTGCTTAAGTTCATTAAGCGCGTTCTCAATATTGTTGTCCATTTCTCTTGTCTTGAAGTGAGGGGTTTGTCTTGTCTTATGAGTAGCTCAATTTATATATTTTGCTTTACTTTTGCATAAAAAGCTTGTTGTTTTGACATATTTTCTTGTTGATTAGTGCTTTGTAATGCCAACAATTTGTTTTCCATTGTGCTTAGGGAGCCCTAAAATTATGCTTTTATCGGCATAACTTGGGAAACTATACAACCATTGTTTCTAGGCTTTTTCTTTGTGAGATTTGTTGCCTAATTCACACTAGCATGTATTTTGCTTTGAATTTTTGGACTGACATCTGTTGTCATTTTGCATTTTCCCCTTTGATGCAATGTACTTCAATGTCCTTAAAAAGTAATCCACCTCATGTTTTGTAGTTAATTTGGTAATAAGCTTGTCATTATTTTCTGGGTCACAAGGTGTACCTCGACTCGCCTCTTTAGATGACTTTGTAGCTTTCTATTTCTATATATGCTCTTAAGGTTTATGAGAGTTTCTACTTGTTATTTGACTAACTCAAATCATTAAGGTTAGCTACAACCTGTGTTTTTCAGTTTCATTCATTATACTCATGTAATGGCCTTGCAAACCTAGGCTTGCATGATATAAATTGTGTGATCCTGAACTTGTTTGTTGGATGGGAGCATCCAATGAAAACTTGATCAATGCCTAACATTGCTTGTGATTTTGTGAGCTGACCTCATCATAAATACTTGAGTTTATAGAAGCTATGATTTTAGATCGACTTGATCAAAATTTTAAAATGTATATTGGGAATAATCAATGCTAGATTTTGTTACATTCTCTATTCTACTGATTTTTCATTTACTTTGAAACTAAACTCCTCTGTAAATCTAAAATAGTCTTGAGTTGGTGCTGGGGTTGAATGCATTCTTATCTATTCACTATCCATGTGACCTGATAACATTGTTCCTCTTTTATTTGCTAGTTGTATGATGTCTCAAAGAAAATGAAAAAGGGAGAAAATGAATTAGATATTTATGTGTTTCTGTCTTCTTATGATGCATTCTTCAGTAGTTGTTATGCCTAGACCGCTGCTATGTTTGTATATAATTTACTTTATGAGATTCTTCTAAACTAATGGAGAATTAAAAATCAATGATTTGTAACTTGATAAATACTTTTATTCATGTTCTTTTCAATAGTTGTACTATATCATTTGTCATACATATGGATATCTTGATGTTTGCTAATATGAAAATCTGCTTCAACCATTTGCATTAATGAAACCTATAATTCTGATTGTAACTCTATGGGCCTGGCAATTTGTTTTAGCTATGAATACATTGTAGTGTCTGATGGATTTCAACATTTGTAATTGCTTGTAGCTCATAACTTCCCTAATGAATGAACTTTGCTGCATTTTTCTACCATCTTTTCTATCAATCTATCAATATTGAAGCTGTAGTTGATTCCTTTGTACTTGTACTTTTGAAATCATAAAACCTTTGAATCCCTATTTTGATCATATGGCATTATGAAACTCATATGTTGGATGATTATTTTGGAAACTGGGAAGAATTTTTAATTTTCTTTTCTATCTCAAATGTTGGATTCTTGAACACTATAATGAACTTTGAAAGGTTATCCCGATGCTGAAACCTTAACCTTGAAAATTATACTCCTAGGTCTGAACTCTTTGTTATTACTTCACTATAAAAATTGAGCCTATGTGGCCTAGATGACTCAAAATGATAAGCATCTATACTGATATCTTATAAATTAGTATCTTAGAAACTGAAATTGATGTTTTGAAATGAACTTTCTTCTGTTGGTTGACTTATTTTAGTTAGTAATTGAGATGTAAGCTTCTTGTTGTAAGTTACATTCTTCATTTCTATCTTTGAAGCATTTATGAGTGACTGTTTGTAACTTGCATGCTTTTGCAAATGGAAACTAGAATGTTGTTGGATTCATTCATAATTCCCACATGGTTGTGAACTTTTCTGTTTAAACATTTCATACTTTTAGATCATGTTAGCTACAGGCTGTATATGGAATTTATTGGATCTTCTACACCTGTTACATTTATGAACATTGTACCTTTAAAAGTTGAAAATGAATTCTTTTGAACTTAACAAATGATGTTGCAAATTTAGATTATATTCTCTTCTCAGCTTATGATATTCTATACTTGTACTTATCTACTACAATCTTAAAATTTGTTCGAGATGTGCTCACAACTTTCCTGTGAATACCATAATTGCACTTTCGAATGCATGTTTTTATGAAACTGGAAATATAAGGAGTTAAAATAAAACATTGAGCTCGATATTGACATGATTTCCTTCTTTTTTTCAAGTATCATGATGCAATTTGTAGAGTACAGCTAGAGCAACATTTCAAAAAGAAAGAAAACCCTCTTCAAGGAAATGAAGGGTTTCCTTGACCTCTTTACATTTTAAAATTGATAAATAGATGTATTCCTTTTCTTCAGTTATTTCTCACAGCTTGTGTGAGATAAATATGCACAATTATTCCTCATGAATAAATGAATATATTTTCATGTAATGAGATGTATGTCCTTCCTTTTTGTACTTCTATTCATTTGTATGGATAATGAATGAACTTATACAAATCAAAACACTTAAATAATTCACTTAATCATAGAAATAAATTAAAATCAAGTGTACCTTATTGACAACCATTGTAAATGCAAACTGCTTGTAAAACTATACCTTGTCCTTCAAACCTACAAGTTGTTTATAGTTTAAGAACATCAAGTCTAGCACATGCTGCCATTTCTTCCTTCCTCAGTGATTTGTGATGGTCATTTATGGCTATTGCATAGTTCGATGAGGGTAACAAAAGGAATGGCTGCATCTATGAGGCATTGCATTCTGTAACTATACCCAAATTATAGTTTTGATCTGAATGTGACTTACAAGACTGTGAAAAACTAAACAATTAAAATTTATATCTTAATATAAGGTGGTTGACCCAAAGATAGCCAAACTCGTAACCCAACCAATCTGAGAAACTTAAATTTTTGAGTTGACCTTTTTCACACGGGGTGGAAAAAATGTTAACAATTTGGGATCCCGTAGGGAAAGCTGCCTACTATCTTGTAGACTAGATCACGTGCACGAATGCACTTTATTGAATTAAAAAGCATTGCAATGTGCATGAACTACACTTATTGAAAGGAAAATCTTAATCTACCCTATTCTAACCAGTTGCAAATCGAGGCTAAATAAAACCTGAAACAGGAAGCAAAAATAGCTTCCTTTTCTCCAGAAATGAGGTAATGAATTTAGATTGCAAAACAAGTAATATGATAGATTTGAAAATGAGATGTGTACCTTGAATTTGTTCTAAAACTCAACCCAAAACACAAAGAATCTTTCTAATAGTTTTGTAAACTATTCTACAGGGCTTTGGAACTGATTCTCATGGATCTAATGCTCATTTTTAGGCTATGGTATAGTTGTATTTTTTGGTGAACCAGCAAGATATCGAATAGGACATGGCCTCCAAACAACTGAAAAGCTAGATTTACTATCTTGTACTAAAAACATGAACATTCTTTTTTATCACGGGTTCTTTTTGAAGTTATTTTGAAGGTTGTTCTGAAAGATGATCTGCCTCTATAAATTATTGTATATTCTCTTTGACAATCTAAAACTAATCTGAAATGTTTATAACATCTTCAAGTTGTTGTTGTACCTTGTTAAAATTATTTGAAAATATTTTCAATATCTTTAAACAGCCGTTTATATTTTTCAAGCTTCTGATCCATTATTACCCTAACTGATATTTCAATAGTAGTTTCATATTCTTCCATTCGATCCCTTCTTACAACTTTCTTTGAGCATTTAGTTTCCTCTCTAATGAAGAATTACTGCTCATGAATACTTGAAGTACCATCTAATAGTCCTTGTGAAACACTACAAGTCCCTAATAATGTAACTATCTCCATGTATGCAGCATAATAAGGGTTTCCACACTCAATTGCATCTTGATTATCTTGAAACTATTTTTTCCTTTTCCATCATCAAGCTTGGAATTTGTTAAGATGCAAATAGGGTGCTCATCTTTCGATCACTGATTTATCTTCGTAATTGTTATGCAAATTATCTTTTATTTTTATAAACTGATATGAATCAGTAGTTTGTAGTAGTATGGTGTTTTAATGCACACTATGCTCATAATGTGAAGAATGCTGATCATCTTAACCTCTTTTTGATCTACTACAAAAATAGATTGTACCTTTTGAATAGGTTGCTCCTCTAACTCTGGAATATAATCAAACTGAAATTTAGAAACCCATTGCTCTATGTTCTGTAAAAATTCCAACATGTTGTTTTCTTTATTTGGTTTTCCCTCCTAAATGATATTATGATCCTCTCTTTCCTAGACTGGAAGTACGGGTAAAGGAGGAGGAGTGGGATTAATTTCAGCCTTAACTAGAAAATTTTGAACAAGAGGCTGGTGAGTACAAACTCGTTTTTAGGACAACATCCGAACGTCAACTTAGACACTTTAAGTTAGGTTCAATAAATGATTAGGGAGTAGGAAAATAGGAATTGTAGCAACTTGATGATTTGAAAACTGATGAATGGGTTGCTTTGGCTAACAAGGGGAATATATTATTCTTTACTATTAATGATTTCTCATATAGTTCCTTGATGGCTAAAAATGATTTCTTAAGTTCATTAATCTCGATCTCAAGATCTCTTCACCTTTCACAATCAACATAACCCTCTGCATAACTTTGACCTTGAACAACATAATGATCAACAAATTGATATTCATTTTGGTAGGGGTTATAGATCTGATCTAAAGTGGAAATTGGATAAAAAGGCTACCTGGTTTGGCTGATAGTTTTGTCGAAAATGAGGGTCCATGGTGTGGGACCTCATAGAATACTGAAACTATATATATATATATATAATGTCTATTGCTCATAAAAACAACGATAACAGTAAAATAACATATTTGATTTTCCTAGTAAATACCTAAAACTACAGCTAAAAATTTAATATTGTTGAAAATCAGTTTACATGATCGAAATCAAATTTACGGAGTCACCGGATGAGTTCTCGCTTTGGATCTTGAATGTTGAACACATCAATAGTAGTTCTCATCGTGGTCCCACCGAGCGTACCAAAAAATGTTATCTCTTGAAAGTGCACACTGTGTAGAGAGAAAACTCGTAGGTTTTCTAACCTTGCTCTAGATATATCTCTTTCATAGATATAATGGAAACACCTCAGGTATGTGGGCATATCTATTTTGAGCTGAGTTTCTTGTATCAAGGCCGGTTCCTTTTTTATGAATCCTATTCTAATTTAAGGGTTTTAAGGGTAAAAAAATTATTGTAAATGAATTGAAACTGGGGTGATACACTAAACTTGTTGAGGGATTTGATTGAGTACATGCACAAATATCTGAGAATGGATTTTGGATGCACAAACCAATAGTTTTTAGTAGAATATTAAGGAAAAACATTTGATGTATTGAGCGGATGATTCACAACAATACATGTACACAAATATTATGTAAAAATTACTAAATTTTTAGCAAGATAAGATGATTAATCAGGAATTCAACATTCCAAAGAAATAATGAAGTATACACAACATTGCAAATGATTTGGAAAGACAGAAATCAATTCTCATTTAAAGGAAAAACTGGTAAAATCTACTTCAAGTACTCTATGTCCAAATAGTCCTCTCCCATTCCTTGCAATTGCACATAATATATCACAAGTTTATTCATCCCACTGATCCTAAAAATATACAAAATATACTCACCCATGACATGCATCCTAGTTTTATCCTTTATCATGAATAAATAAAGGAATAAAATAAACATGCTAATACAATGAGGCATTAATAGCCTTGGTTACAAAAATACAACTCAGTCAAACTGTAGTTGACTGTTCTATTTTTAACAAGGTTGGATGAATAAATTAGCTAATAATAAGCTTTGCTTGATGAGTAAGTTTTCTCCAATGCATGCAATCTCTATCTTCTAGCTAATGATGTGACTTGATCCACTTGTTGTGATAATATTAGAACTTTTAATCATGCCCTTGTATGCACATTCAATAATAAATCTCTGTGTGAGCAAAAATAAATCCTTTATTTGTAATACTTGGCAAAATATTCACCCATGTTATGGGGACCACTTGTGATATGCACATGTTCAATTTTTTCCTTTTGTAACTGGTCGGGATTATCATGTGGGGACCATTTTGAGGGTACGAGTTTTTTTGTTTTTACAAAAATAAGGTAATGTGATTCTTCATTGATTTGACAAGGGGCATGTGATAGTCTTTATATTCCTTGGTCCCCTTTGAAATTCATATGACACATACTTTGAATAATACCTTAACCAAGGTCAAACAATGAATTTAGAATAACCTTCACTCCACCATGTGGCAAAAGGTAATAATCATAACAATCATATACTTATGTCTTTCGGCCTCTTAATTAAATAGTATTACCACCATTTGATTAATCAATACATGATTCTATAAAAGCCAAGGTTTAAAATTTTTGATATTCAATGGTCCTCCTTTTGACTACCATGTTGATCGAGTTCGGTCTTTTTTATTATTACATATACAGACTATAGTTTGAACTAAAGTCAAACATAATCATTTAAAATGATAATTACTCCCCTCTCCCATGAAGGGTTTGACCCATAATCATATTTTTGATGGTTACACCTAACCATGGTCATGATTAGGGTTTTGGTATTCTTGACACATGCATGTTTTGAACTCGGTTGAGTTTTATAACTTGGGCTGAGTTAAGAAGGGTCAAAATTTTGAAAACCCTAAATAATTTTATCATTTCACTTGAGTCCTTGTGGGGCTGGTGAAGCCATGCAAAATTTTATGACCACCTTTGTTGATCGTTCAAGATTGAATGAAGGTTTTCTGTGAAATTCAAGCTCTTTGTGTTCAGTTTGCAAGGTAATTTGTATTTGATATTTGCTATCTAATTGCTTTCAATGGTGGTTATTTTGATCTTTGGGCTAGTTTCACCAAGTGTTGGAATGTTCTCCGTCTATGGCCTCCATTAATGATAACTAAGAACTTCATTATTTGCTCAAGACTGCAAGGATTTTCCATTCTTGTCGTGGCCATTGTTGAAGGGAAATTGAGCTCTGCTATGGCACATTCTAGTTAAGTAAATCATTTTCAATCGATGGCTGTTTTGATTTGTATCTACCTTTCCCTTCGTACCTTTTCCATTTCTCTTGTCTTGGAGTGAGGGTTTGTCTTGTCTTGTGAGTAGCTCAATTTATATATTTTGCTTTACTTTTGCACAAAAATATTGTTGTTTTGAGAACTTTTCTTATTGATTCGTGATTTTCAATGCCCAAAAATTGCTTTCCATTGTGATTGGGGAGCCATGTAAGTATGCTTTAATTGGCATGACTGGGAAATTGTACAACCATTGTTTATAGGCTTCTTTCTTTATGAACTCTGTTGCCTAATTCACATTGGCATGTATTTTGCTTTGAATTTTTGGACTGAGATCTATTGTCATTTTGCATTTCCCCTTCGATGTAATGTACTTCAATGTCCTTAAAAATTAATCCACTTCCTATTTTGTACTTAAAGTGGTAATAAGCTTGTCATTATTTTTTAGGTTACAAGGTGTACCTCGACATTTTCCTCTTCAGATGACTTTGTAGCTTTTCATTTCTATATATGCTTTGAAGGTTTCTAAGAGTTTCTACATGTTATTTCACTAACTCATATAATTAAGGTTAGCTGCAACCTATGTTTTTCAGTTTCATTCATTGTACTCATGTAATGGCCTTACAAACCTAGGCTTGCACAATAGAAATTGTGTGATCCTGAACTTGTTTGTTGGATGGGAGCATCCACTAAAAAATTCATCCATGCCTGACATTGCTTGTGATTTTGTGAGCTGGCCTCATTTTAAATACTTAAATATTTACTTGAGTTTATAAAAGCTGTGATTTTTGATTTACTTGATCAGAATTTTAAAATGTGTATTGGGAATAATCAGTGCTAGATTTTGTTGCATTCTCTACTATACTAATTATTCATTTACTTTGAACTTTAACTCCTAGGTAAATCTAAAATAGTCTTGAGTTGGGGGCTAGGGCTGAGTGCATTCTTATCTATTCACTATCCATGTGAGCTGATAACATTATTCCTCTTTTATTTGCTAGTTGTATGATGTCTCGAAGAAATTGAAAAAGGGAGATAATGAATCAGATATTTATGTATTTTTGTCTTCTTATGATGCATTCTTCAGTACTTGTTATGCCTAGACCGCTGCTATCTTTGTATATAATTTACTTCATGAGCTTCTTCGAGCTAATGGAGAATTAAAAAAATCAATGATTTGTAACTTGATAAAATACTTTGATTCATGTTCTTTTAAATAGTTGTATTATATCATTTTCCATACATGTGGATATCCTGATGTTTTCCAATCTAAAAATATGCTTCACACATTTGCATTAATGAAACCTATAATTTTGATTGTAATTCTATAGGCGTGGGAATTTTTTTAGCTATGAATACACTACAATGTCTGATGGATTTCAACATTTGTAATTGCTTGTAGCTCATAGCTTCCTTGACAAATGAAATGTTTGTGCATTTCTATACCATCATTTCCATCAATATGTCAAACTTGTTGCTATAGTTGATTCCTTTTTACTTGTACTTTTGGAATCATTAAACCTTCAAAGCCCTGTTTTGATCATATGGCATTATGAAATTCATATTGTTGGATGCTTGTTTTAGAAACTGAGAAGAATTTTTAATTCTTTCTTTTCTAGCTCAAATGTTAGATTCTTGAACACTATAATGGACTGTGAAAGGTTGTCCCCGATGCTGAAATCTTAACCTTTAAAATTGTCCTCCTAGGTCTGAACTCTTTGCTATTACTTCACTTTGTAAAAATTGAGCCTATGTGGCATGGATGACTCAAAATGATAAGCATCTAAACTGATCTATTATAAATTAGTATCTTAGAAACTAAAAATTATGTTTTAAAATGAACTTTTCTTTTTTGGTTGACTTCTTTTAGTCATTAATTGAGATGTAAGGTTAGTGTTGTAAGTAGCATTCTTGATTTCTATCTTCGATGTATTTATGAGCGATTGTTTGTAACTTGCATTATTTTGTAAATGGAAACTTGAATGTTGTTGGGTTCATTCATAATTCTGATATGGTTGGGAACTTTTCTTTTAAACCTTTCATACTTTTAGATTATATCAGCTACATGTTATATATGGAAATTATTGTATCTTCTAGACTTGTTACATTTATGAACATTGTACCTTTCCTTGAAAGTTGAAAATGAATTCTTTTAAATTAACAAATGATGTTACAAATTTTGATTTCATTCTCTTCTCAACTTATGATATTTTGTAACTATACTTATCTGTTGCAATCTTAAAATTATTTCAAGATGTGCTCGCAACTTTACTTTGAATACCATTATTACACTTTTGAATGCATATTTTTATGAAACTAGAAATATAAGGAGTTAAAATAAAACCCTGAGCTCAATACTAACACTATTTCCTTCTCTTTTTCAAGTTTCATGATGTAGATTGCGGAGAGGACAGCTAGAGCAACATTTCAGAAAGAAAGAAAACCCTATTCAAGGCAATGACAGGTTTTCTTTACCTCTTTACATTTTCAATTTCATAAATATGTGCATTCCTTTTCTTCAATTATTTCTCATGGCTTGTGTGAGATAAATATGCACAATTATTCCTTATGAATAAATGAATATATTTTCATGTAATGATATGTATGTCCTTCCTTTCTGTACTTTTCTTCATTTGTATGGATAATGAATGAACTCATACAACTCAAAATACTTAAATAATTCACATAATCATAGAAATAAATTAAAACTAAGTATACCTTATTGACGCCCATTGTAAATGCAAACCGCTTATAAAACTGTACCTTGTCCTTCAAACTCAGTAATTTTGTATACAGTTTAAAAACAACATGTCTAGTACATGCTGCCATTTCTACCTTCCTCGGGATTATGATGGTCATTTATGGATGTTACATAGTTACGACGAGGGTAACAAATGGAACGGCTGCATCTATGAGGTATGGTGTTCTATAAGCTGTACCCAAGTTGTAGTTTTGATCGAATCGACTTCCAAGACTGCCAAAAACCAAACAATTAAAATTTGTATCTTAATCCGAGGTGGTTGACCCAAACATAGCCAAACTCATAACATGAACAATTTGAGAAACTTAAAGTTTCAAGTTGACCTTTTTCTCACATGGTGCAGTTGTTGATTAGCCAAAGTGCTTCCTTAGTAGCCGAGGCTACATATTACAGGATGTTGTACCACATGGCCATTCAGTGACTGAGCAGAGAGATCCTAAGTATAGTTAGATAACCAACAACATATCACGATTTGGATCCCATAGGCCATCATGATCAACGCGATCTCATACAAAGTCCTTCAGGATTGCAGACTTCAAAGAAACATGGGTCAACACAACATGGTGCAAGTGCCTTATGCACATTTATCACCTCAGATGCCCCTACCTAGTGGTAGACTCAAACCAAGCAAGATCGGAGAGGATGAGAATTGTGGTAGAATTTCATATTGATGTACTAGATGTATATTTTTGGTGTATCACCTCGATATGAAGGCATACTTTTGTATGGATGTATATGTATTATTTTTTATCATGCCTCATGATGAAGGCACATTTTTGTATAGATATATTTTATAGATTTTTTTTTATTATGCCTCGTGATGAAGGCACTAATTTGTATAGATGCACATGATGGCTCATTGTATTGGATAAAATTTTGGGACATACTCTTTTGTAGATGGACATTTATATTTTTGATGATGTATAATAATTGATGGATTACCGATGTACCACATGTTTTTTATGAGATATTGTGCTTAATCTATATGTTTATGTTTGTATTACATGTTAGATTATGAGATAACCTTAGCTGATATCATATTACATGTTGATGAGATACTTTGAGTAAATTTTTTATTTTATTTGTTATATTAGTGTCGGGGATAGATCTATGATCATGTGCAACCCCTCTTACCCCATTGGTGATGCATTATTTGATGATTAGCTTTAGCATACATGTGTGATGTAGACTTAACATCTATTGATATATGATGTATAGATGTGATGGGTTTATTTGATATGATGATTAAGTGATAACACAATTTACAAGTAAAAATTAACAAGTACAAGTTAAACAAGTCTAATTAAAGCAACAAATTTATCTACAAGTATGAAAAATAAAATGAACTCAATGTAATACAACACATATTAAAGTAACATTCAATTAAAGTAAGTAAATGAATTCAACTTAAAGCATACAATATGAAAAATAAATGCAACTAAAAACCATACAAACCAACAACTATAAGTAAGCCAACTATTACTTTGTTTTTATGGGACATTTTTGGAGGACATTTTTGTTGTTTTTCGGGTCTTATCTCTAAGACAATTTTATATTGATTTGGAGTTTTTTACGAAACATATTTGAATGTTTTTATTTTTCCAAGGAACATGTTTACATATTTTGGGGTTTTCAAAAGTTATACGAATTTTTTTTATGTTTTCTAAATTATTTAATGAAGAAAACATGCAAGGAAGTGAAGAAACGTGGATGCCCCTAGCATTAGATTGGATGTACAAGGGAAGAATGCCACATGTTATATACCAAAAGTGACACTATGAAGTTTCCCTCAAAGTCAAATTTTCCACATTCAAAAGATAGGATCACAAGGGACTCAAAGGAAGCTAAAGACTAGCTTAGGACAAAGCTACCATACTCCTAAACTTGAAATTCTTGTGAACAATGGAAGAAACTGGTTTTCACCAAAGGACTTGTCTAAAGTGCCACCATTGTGTGGTTTTCACTATTAGATGCACCTGTTTATTTCTCTTTTTCTTTTTTTGTTTTTTTTTTTTTTTTACTTTTCTTGATATTTTAGAGACCCCATACTTAAGCATAGAAGTGCTTAAGATGCATTGCATTCATGGGTTCTTGAAGCTCTTAGCCATTTGAATAGGCAAGCTTATAGGCACCTGAACCGAACTTGGTAACCAAAATATATGGTCATAGCCAATTGGGTTCAAATTTCCTTTATTTTCTTGATCCTTATTGGTGTTTTTCTGATTCTCTTTTAACACCAAGTCCCCTACCTCAAATTGACGAGGTATGAATATTTTATTGTAGCTTCGCCACACTCGATCCTGATACACTTTAAGGTGGTTGAGGGTGTGAAGGAGTTTCTCATCTAATAGCCCCAACTAAGCCATTCAAGCTACTCTATAGTCCTCTTATTCATTCAGGTAATCCCTTAGCTTGATACATAAATAAGATATCTCAATCTCAAAAGGTGTAATAAATTCCATGTTGAATACCAAAGAGTACAAAGTTGCACCTATAGGGGTGTGAATAGATGTTCTAAATGCCCATAGGGTAGGGTGAATATGTAGATGTTAGTTATGGCCTATATGGTATTCACCATCTTCTCCATCATGCAAATGAGGGTCTTATTGAAAGCTTTAACTTACCTGTTTACCTTGAGGGTAATAAGGGGTCAAAAACTTGAAGAGATTTGAAAGCATTTGGAGAGTGCTTTCACAGTTTTATTCTTGAACGACTTACCATTATCAGAGATAATAGAAGAGGGGATACCATATAGATAAATGATATGGTTCATTATAAATTTAGAGATTTGGGTACCTTTTGTATAGGTAAGAGGAACAACCTCTACCCATTTTGTGAAGTATTCAATAGCAGTTATAATGAACTTGTGGCCATCCGAGGAAATAGGGTTAAGTTTTCCTATTAGATCGAGACCCCACTTTGAGAACGGCCAAGGTGTCGTGATTGGTTGCAAGGATTGCGCCAACACATGTATTAAGTTGTTTTACTTTTGGAAATCCACTTATTTCTTCACATGTTGACAATAGTCATGTTTCATGGTAGGCTAATAGTAGCCTACTATGAGTATTTTCTTTGCAAGGATGATCCCATTAGTATGAGCTCCACTAGATGCCTTCATGTACCTCCTTGATTTCTTAGATAGATTCATTAAATTTAAACTATGCAACATATTCCCGTTATATCCTTGGCGGAAGAGGCTGCACCCAAGCAGGTATAGCGGGGTATATACATTGGATGAGGTTGCACTTTTCAGCATGGGAAATGTTTTTAGGGAAGGTTCCATCATGGAGGTAATTAAATATTTCAACATACCACAGGGAAAAGGGACCAACAACATCACACACCAAACATGACTCTAGTATGTCATATGCCAACATTCTTATATTTTCAACAAAAAATGGCATATCTTTGTCACTGGTGGAATACTTAACATGGATCCTACTATAGCCATGACATCCACTACCCTATTTTGTGCTCTTGGTATCGGCTCAAATGTTATCTTCTCAAAGAACTCTTTCAAGGAATCGACCATTATTTTACATGGAAGAAAATTTTCAGCATGGACCTTATATTCATCTCGTGATTTGTTATATAATGAGTATTAAATCACCAATGCAATTGAATTGTCTGATATCCCATTTGATATCTAGCTTCATCCCTACAATGAGAGCTTCATACTCCACTATATTATTTATGCATGGGAACCCAAGTCGGAAGGCTTAGGGAATCAAGTCTCCCATAGGAGTGATTAGCACAACTCTCGAAACATGAACCATGAAAGGTAAAGGATCCATCAAAGTATAGTTGCCAAATGATAGATTCCTCAAGGTACATGATGGATGCATTTGGTAGTTCCAAACTCAAGGGTTTGGTACCTAGTAGAAGAGCTTCTACTATCTAATCTACTAGAACCTAAATTTCACTGACTTTTGATGAACATACTCAATGTCAAACTCGCTTAATAAGATGATCCAATTAGCCATCTTTCTGTTAGTGTGGGTTTTGACAACAAGTATTTTAAAGGGTCAACCTTTGAAATAAGCTTGATTTTATTGTTGAGAATATAGTTGCGTAGCTTCTGGAAAGTAAACACTGTGGCTAAGAAAGCCTTCTCGATCTGTAGATAGTTGAGCTCATAATCTATCAATGTTCTACTCAAGTAATACACAATGTTTTCCTTCTACTCTATATCGTATTAGGCCAATAGTGCCCCAATTGTAAAATGTTTAGTAGAAATATTGAGTAGGTGGCATGAGAACATGGATTTTAGCCAAGTATTATTTTAACAAAGTGAACGCTTGTTGTTTTGGCCCCAGTGAAATTAACATTTTTTTAGAAGATGCGTGAATGCATGACACTTGTTTGCTAGATGTGAAATAAACCTTCTAATACCCTTAATTTTCCTTGTAAGCTACACAGTTGTCTAATATTATTAGGAGGCATTTCTGTGATAGAAGTAACCTTTGTGGGGTCCACTTTTATTCCTCTCCTTAATACAATGAATCTTAGTAATTTACTAGATATCACACCGAAGACACATTTATTTTGGTTAAGCCAAACTTTATAGTCCCGTAATTGTTGAAAAATACATCTTAAAATCTTCAGTTGATCTTCCTAAGTTCTAGACTTAGATAATATTACATTTATGTAATCCTCTATGATATCACTAATCATGTCGTGAAAGATTACAGTCATGGCATGTTGATATGTAAGGCATGACTTGGTAGCATAATGTCCCCTATGGGGTTCTGAAAGATGTCTTGTGTTGATCTTCTTCCATAATATTTATTTAGTTATAACTGCGAAGCCATCCTTGAGTGATAACATCTCATAACCAGCAAAGTACAATTGATAATCATGTCAATATTATGAAGAGGAAATTCATCCTTGGGACAAACTTTGTTAATATCTCTAAAATCGGTACACACTACCAACTAGATTTTTTTGAATTGGTACCACATTAGAAATCCACTCTGAGTAGTCAATAGGCCTGATGAAGCCTACTTCTAATAACCTTTCTAGCTTTTCCTTAACTAACAAGGTGACGTGAGGATGCATCTTACAAAGCTTTTACTTTATGGGCTTGGCATCCGAGGTGTACAACAAGATTGTGCACCACTAATGCAGGATCAATTCTTGGCATATCTGCATAAGACAAAGTGAAGATATCTGCATATTCTCTCAAAAGTCTTGTAAATGTTTTCTTCTCTTGAGCTGAGAGTGAATCTCCCAACTTAACCATTCTAGGAAGCTCCTCTGTGCCAATGTTAACATCTATTGTCTCCTCCACCAGTAGCTTGGATTCATCTTCTCGTGTGATTGGGAGGGAGATTGAGATCCTCCTCTACCAAAGGTGGTTCAGAGAGATCCTCATCTTTAGGTGGGTACACTATCTTGTCCATAGGTTGTTCTGTTTGTTTGTCCACAAGCGCCTCAAAGAGGTTTTCACTATAAGACTTCAAATTTTTATTTCCGCAAGGATTTTTGTGAGGACTCTTGCCCTTGATCACATTTTTACATAAGTTTCCACACAACTCGTCCTCCTCTATGAAGTAAATGCATGCATTCGGTTGAATTGATAATCATTTCTTGTGATTGTTTCTTGGAATGTTATCTTTGATGCCTAGGAACTTACTAATAGCCTAATCATTCTGAAACACATCAATAGGCACGTATTTTTGTTTATCCCAATTCATGAGTGATGGGTACATGAGGTTCAATGTTTTAGTTATAGGGGATGCGAAGGGTGTAACAAGGGTTATAGTAAGGATAGCCATGTTAGAGAATAGGTTCGTAAAGATCTTGAAAAGACTACACCAAGAATTTATTTCACTTTCATTTTAAGAAAAACTATCCTCATACTCAGAAGAGGCATACTCATCATTTAAAGAGTGAGACTCATAGAAATGGATGCCAATAATTGATTTACCCATTATACATTGAGGTATTGACAGAGCTTCTAACTGACCTTATTCTTGTCGGTGGTAACCACGTCCTTGATATCTCATAGTGAGCATTATTTGATTAGGAATAGGATACTGGGTGACTTGTAGCATACAACCATTTCATCATCATTAAGATGGAATACAATATCTTTAAGAAACCTTTCATCTTCTAATAAGCCACCTGAAGTAAAATTATCAAAAGGGAAAGTCTCCCTTGATCTTTAGAATTTGTAACACAACCTATTGTGTTCTTTGGAAGATAGGTGAATGTTTTCAACCATAAGGACCTATTTCAGATCATACTCTCCACGACATCTTGGTTTGACTTTTATCTTCCATGTGGAAAAGGGAGTTTTTGAGGTGGAAGCACCATTGTCATTGGTAGATAAGGTATCTGGATCCACTCGTGAAGCGAGGGCCTCTGACTGAACATGGATAACAATCTCCATAGAGGGACACTCATAGATGGTAGGAAAATAGCCCGATAATGCTCTGTAATGAGCAAATGGTTGGGGATCCCCTTGTATAGTAAGTGTTTGTCCTTCATGTTACAACTTTAAACATTGATGATACGTTGATGACACGGCTTGCATGGCATGAATCCATGGGTGGCCGAGTAAGATGTTGTAAGGGAGTTCCAGTCCAAGACATGGAACTTCATATCATGTGTTATGGGACCAAATTCTAATGAGAAGGTGATAGTTCTAGCTAATTGTTGTTCTTCATTATCATACGCCTTTATAGTGATGACCTTTGTCTCTAAATCAGCTTCTGTGCACCCTAGTTGATGAACTAGTTTAAGAGTACAAATATTTAGACCTGATCTGCCATCCACAAGCACTCTCTTGACCTTCTTACACTTGATTATTACTTCAATGTGTAAGGGCGGGTTATGGGAGGGATTTTCTCCTAAAGCTTCTATAGGGCTGAAGATTGTGTGTTCTAAAGGAGTAATTTGTGCTACCATGGCATGTAAATGTGTTGGGTCAACATCAATAGATACTCTTGATCCTGTAAGGTTTTGCAAAGTATATCCTTATGGACATTAGAAATCTTTAGAAGGTCTAAGATTGAAATCTTAGCTGTAGTCTTCTCTAGTTGATCTAACACATCATAGTGACTCTCTTGAGGAGGAGGGGGAGTAGGTTTTGAGATAACAAAGAGAGCTTGTCACATTTCCATGACACACTCTCTTGTTTTAATTCTAATCGTATTGATTTTCTCAACAAGTGGATCAACACAACCTATGAAGGCATTAAAATTGTCTTTGTTTGACACACATAGTTAGCATTCTCGTTCGAGATGATTGATTGTCCATGATCCAGATTTTTATTTCCCTCATGGTTGGAGAAAGGTTCTTTGAAAATCTCCTTTTTGTGTTTGAAGATTTTAGCGGTGACAAAATCTACTTATATATCACCACCATCGATTGAGTCTTGAATATAGTGTTTTAATCTTAATCATTTGTCAGTTTTGTGACCCTTCGTGTGGTAAAATATAAAAAATTGATGGTTTAGGTGTGTCATCCCCATACGGTTGTGTTTCATGCTTCTTAACCATGTTTACGGCCTCTAATTGCTTTAGTATAGACGATATGGATTCAGATAGAGGGGTGAAAGTATGACATTTATACTCTGTAGGTGGATTTCCCTTTACAAGATTCAAAGGTGTGTGGTTCTGAATGACTTGTACTTACTTAGAGTCTACTATCCCATCACTAATGGCATTTTTGTTCTTATTATGAACAAAATTTGGTTTGTCGTTAGATTTAGAATTGTTATGATTGAAAGGGAAACGTTTTAAAGTCCCCTTAGTTAACAAAACCTTTTCAATTTGACTCCATTTTTCAATTACCTCTTCGAATGTGTTGCCACAATGCATTTGAAAGTGGAACGTAATGTCTGGATGGAGGTTGGGAACAAATATACTTATCAAATACATATCGGGAATGGAGCAAGGAAGCGACTAGCTTAACCCTCTCCATCTTTATAGGGTCACAACAAAGTTTTTCATTGTTTCACATTGCAAAGATCTAGCATGGTAACGTCACTCTCTATATTAAAAGAAAAGTGGTATACAAAATGTTCCGCTAGTTATGGCCATGTAGATAAAGATCCCTTGGGTATGTGTAGAAACCCCTCTAATGCTTTTCCTCCGAAATTTCATAGGAAAAGACAAATGAGGTAGTTGTCGCTATATGCAACCTCTTGACAGGCCATATAAAAATCCTTGATATGGTCACGAGGGTCACCTTTTCCCTTATACTTGTCAAATTTTAGACAATCAAAGTGTCATGGGAAAGGTACTTGCAACATGGCTCTATCAAACATATAAGGGCACAACTCATCAAACTGGTATTTCTTGTTGTTACCAATTTTCCTTCTTGTAACGCTCTTCATAGTGGACCACTCTTGATTGAAGAGTAGATCTTGTGTGGGTGGCATAGGTCTATACATAGGATTAAATCTAGGATGTGCACTGAGACGGAGAAAGTTATTTACATTGGTGATTTGGTTATGGTATATCTGTGGAAGGAAAGGTTTCCAAAAGGAACCTATAACAAGCTAAAGTACAAGAAGATTGGTCCTTGTAAAATCATGAAAGAAATAAATGATAATGGTTATGAGTTAGAATTGTCGGGGAATTTTGGTATTTATCCGAGTGTTTAATGTTTCATATTTGTATTCTTTTCATGAGGATGGTGCAGAAGGGGATGTTAGTGATGAAGTAGTAGATTAGAGGTAGTAGGTTCGGTGAAGAAGAAAGAAGAAGTGGATAAGATTCTAGATAAGAAAATAATGGACACGTGAGATGGGAAATACAACAAATATTTGGTACATTGGAAGTGACTGGAACAAGAGGACAATACTTGGGTCACAAAGTGGGAGATTAAGAAGTTGGATGCAGATAAATGGAAGCAGTTTGAAGAAAACAACTTGCAAGAGCTGTCTTTTTCAAGTAGGGGAGAATGATGCGCCAAAATTAACAGGAAGTTGATAAGGTCATAACTTGAGCTCTGGGTGTCCGTTTGAGTCTATTTTTTTAAACCACATATTTCGATGAGACAAACGCATCGACAATCTGCCCTACCGTATGGGGAAAGTTTGGCACATTTTCGGGCCCTAAATACACCAACTAGAGGCCGAAATTTAGGATTTAAGTTGTAGTTTGATTTTTTTCTTATTTTTAGGCGTTAGTTAATTTTAGTCTATTAGTTGCATTTTGAGTTAGAAAGGTGGAAATTCCTCTAATTTAGGAATGTAGAAGATGCATGGTGATTTTGTGCCCGTATGAATAAGCATGTGAACTTATTAAGAATAACAAGTTCTAGTAAATTGTTAAAAATAGTAAATTCTGCCACCTAGAGTAGATTTAGTCAAAGTTAGTTAGGGTTTGCATGAAAACTTGAGTTGGGAGTTATTTTCCTATTTAGGAAACATTGTAATTGATTATTTAAGAATGAAGAAGGAGATCTATTTTCTTTTGGAGTTTATTTTATTTATAGTATATCAAGTTTATTTAGAATTTGGCTACATTACTAAAGACCCAAACTCTAAATGCTAAAACCCATAACCCCAAACCTTGAATCTTGAGCCATAGTCCCCAACCATGAACCTTGATACCTCAACCCTAAACCCTATACTCTAAACCCTAAATCCCGACCCCTATGCCCTAAACCCTAAACCCTAAGCCATTAAACTTGAGGACTAAACCCCAAACCCTAAACCCTGAGCCATGAGCCCTAAACCTTAAGTCATAAACACTAGACCATAAAATTTTCATAATCTTGAATTTTTCAAAATCCTCAAATTTTTCCATAATCCCGACATTTTTTAGAATCCACGATTATTTAAGATAACTACAAATCTTCTAAACATCCTTATTATTCAAAATCACAACTTTATTGAAAGTCTTGACTTCTTCAAAATCAATATATTTCAAAAAAGTTGAGATTTTTGAAAAGGTCAAGATTTTTGAAAAGTTTGGATTTTGAAACGATCAAGAGTTTTGGATTTTAGGAAAAGTCAAGTTTTTGTAAAATTTGAGATTTCAAAAAAGTTGAGATTTTGAAATGTCGGTATTTTTGAAAATGTTGAGATTTGAAAAAGATTTGAAAAAGTTAGGATTTTAAAAAGTCCAGACTTCAAATTTTTTTGGGTTTTTGAAAAAGTTGGGATTTAAAAATACTCGGGATTTTCGAAAAAGTTGAAATTTAAAAAAAAACACTTTATATTAAAAAGTCACGATTTTAAAAAAATAGGAGATTCCAAAATGTCAGGATTTTTCTAAAAATGTTGACTTTTAAAAATATCATATTTTTAAAAAATTGGGATTTTGAATATTTTAGATCTTCCAAAAAGTTTGGATTTCCTATTAAGTCACGATTTTAAAAAATGTAGAAATTTTCGAAAAAGTCAATATTTTCAAAAAAGTTGCAAATTTAAAAAAACATGGATTTTATAGAAATTAGGATTATGAAAAACTTGTAATTTTGGAAAATTCAAGATTTCAAAATACTCAAGATTTTTGAAAAAATCAGGATTTTCCAATAAGTCCAAATTTTTGAAAAAGTCTGGATTTTTAAAAGTAGATATTTTAAAATTTTTTTGGGATCTTAGAAAAACATTGTGATCTTAAAAAAATCCACGATTTTAGAAAAAGTTAGAATTTCATAATTTCAAATATTTAGATTTTTAATTTTTTTAGGATTTTTGAAAAAGTCAAGAATTTCAAAAAAATTAGGATTATGAAAATGTTGGGATTTCAAAAATATATATTCTGAATAAGTCATGATTTTCAAAAAGCCAGGATTTTTGAAAAAGTCAAGATTTTACAAAAAGTCGTGATTAAGAAATAGTTAGGATTTATACAAAAAATTGGGCTTTCAAAAAATTTGTGATTTCGGAAAAGCCATGAATTTTGAAAAGTTAGAATTTTCAAAAAAGACAAGATTTTTAAAAAAGACACAATTTTTGAAAAAGTCATGCATTACAAAACTATAGAAATTTTTTTAAAAATTAAGCATTTTTGAAAAAGTTGTGATTTTTAAATCCCATCTTTTTTAATATACTAAATTTTTTGAAAATCCTAACATTTTCAAATTCTTGACTTTTTCAAAATTCTAACTTTTTATAAAATCATGACTTTTTCCAAAATTATGAATTTTTCAAAAATCACATTTTAAAAAAATAGGACTTTTTAAATTCATGACTTCATTTTCTATTAAAACCTTTCAAAATTTATAGTTTTTGAAAACCTAATTGCTTAAAAATCATGACTTTTTCAAAAATCACGACCCTTAAACCCTAATATCTAAAACCTTAAACCTTATCCACAAACTCTAAACCCTAAAATCATAATTCTTAGCCCAAAACCTAAAACATAAACCCTCAACTCTAAAACCTGAACCCCAAACCCTTAACCCTTAACATTGAATCCTAAACCATAAACCATGATCCCTAAACCACAAACCCTAAACCCTAAATCCTAAACCCCGATCCTTGATCCACGAGCCCTAAAACCTAAACTAACCTTGAGCTCTATATCGTAAAATATAAACTCCAAATCCTTAACCCTTAAATGATAAAGCCTAAACTTTGAGCCCTAAAGCCTTATGCCTAACCTGAAGGCCTAAACCCTAAACCTTAAACCCCGAACCTTGAGCCCCGAGCCAAAATCATAAACCCTAAACCTTAAACCCAAAACTTGAACCATAAAACTTAAAATCATAACCTTGAACCCCAAACCCATATCCATAGACATTGAACCATGAACCATGAGCCTTAAACCATAAGCCCTAAACCATAAACCCCGACCCCTAAGCCCTAAATCCTAAAAACCTAAACACTAAAACCTAAACCATAAACACTAAATCGCCATAGCCCTAAACCCACAACCATGAGCCCTAAAACTTAAACCCTTTTAAAACTTGGCACTTTTTTATAAAATTAAAACTTTTTAAAAGTTTGGATTTCAATAAAAGTTGTTAGTTTAAAAAAGTTGGGATTTTCTAAAAGTTGGAATTTTTTTAAAAGTTTGTATTTTCAAAAAAATTGGTATTTCTACAAAGATAATATTTTGAAACATTCGAGATTTCAAAAAAATTCAAATATCAAAAAGTGTCGGGATTTTGAAAATGTTGAGATTTAAAAATAGTTAGGATTTGTAAAAAGTTGGGATTTTTGAAAAGTCATTATTTTTAAAAAAGTTAGGATTTTCAAATACTTGAGATTTTCATAAAAGTCATGATCTTTGAAAAAGCCACTATTTTTAGAAAAGTTGCTATTTTTAAAATCATCAAGATTTGAAAAATGTCGGGACTTGAAAAATATTAGGATTTTCAAACAAGTCGAGGTTTTTGAAAAATTATTATTTTGAAAAAGTTCAGATTTCCCAAAAATTGAGATTTTTAAAAGAGGATTTTAGAAGAGTTAGAATTTCAAGATTTTTGAAAAAATCGTGATTATGTAAAAAAAGTCAAGATTTTTGAAAAATTTAAGTGTTTTGAAAGTTGGGATTTTGGAAAAGTTGATATTTTTGAAAATGTTGGGATTTTTGAAAAAGTTAAATTTTTTGAATAAGTCAGGATTTTTGAAAAAGTCTTGATTTTAAATATTTGTGATTTTAAAAAAAAAGTAGGATTTTTTTAAGGATTTTCAAAAAGTTTGCGCTTTTGATAAAGTTGGGATTTTAGAAAATTCTGGATTTTTGAAAAAGTAACAATTCTCTATAAAGTCAAAAATTTTGAAAAATTTAAAATTTAGAAAAGATCAGGATTTCAAAAAAGTTGTGATTTTTAAAATCAAGGTTTCAAAAAATTTAAAAACTTTCGAATAATCAGAATTTGGGATAAGTCAAGATTTTGAAAAATTTAGAATTTTGAAGTCTCGATCTTACAAAATTAGTTATTTTTAGTAATCAATATCTTTGATAAAGTAGACTTTTCTAGTATTTAGAGTAATGAAGATTCTAGAAAAGTTTTGATTTTCAAAAAAATTGTGATTTTGAAAAAGTTAAGGATTTTTGAAAAGTCAGGATTTTGAAAAAATCACAATTTTTGAAATGTTGGGATTTATGAAAAGTTAATATTTTGAAAATTCATTTTTAAAATAATCACATCTTTTCAAAACAAAACTTTTAAAAAATCCTGAATTTTCAAAAATCTCAAATTTTTGATTCGTCAAGATTTTCAAAATAGTTAGGATTTTTATTAATTGAGATATGTCAAAAATTTCTATTTTCGAATAATTTAGGATTTTCAAAAAATTGATAGTTTTGAAAAAGATTGGGGTTTTCAATCAAGTCGGGATTTCAAAGAATGTTAGGATTGTTGACAAGTGCAGATTTTTTTAAAAGTGTAGATTCTTAAAGAAAAGTTGAGAATTTCAAAATATTGGTATTTTTTGAGAAAATCACAATTTTAAAATAGTCGAAAGCAGTTAAAAAAATAAAGAGTTTTGAAAAATTTGAGATTTCTAAAAATTTGGGATTTCAAAAAAGAGAAGATTTCGGAAATATCAATATTTTCGAAAAAGTCAAAATTTTAGAAAAGCTCGGCTATTAAAAAATTCACAATTTTTTTAAAAATGGGAGTTTCTAAAATGTCATGATTTCTCTAAAAACGTGGAATTTTTTTAAAAAGAATTATTCTCGAAGAAAATTTGGTAGTTTGAATAACTTCGTTTTCTAAAAAGTTTGGATTTTGAATAAGTCATTATTCTTGAAAACTTTAATTTTAAAATAAAGTCAATATTTTTTAAAAAGTCGTGAATTTAATAAAATTCAGGATTTCAAAAAAGTTATGATTTCAAAAAAACTGGGATTTTTGAAAAAATAAGTCAACATCTATGACAATGTCGGGAGTTTTTAATAGTCTTAATTTTTGAAAAAGAAATTCAATATTTTAAAAAAATCGTGATTTGAAAAAAATTGGGATTTTTGAAAAAATAAAGCCTTTATATTAAATAAAGCCTTGAAAAAATAAAGCCTTTATCTTATCTAGTTCCTTGAGAGTTTCCTCATTCCCTCTTGAGGTAAAAATCTCTATCTTCCTACCCTTCATGAAATCCTTAACAGGTTCTTCCATTTTTTCCCCTACCTTAGAATCCAACCAGGACAGAAATTTTGATTTCCTTCTGTTGACCACTAGGGTGAAACCATCCTCATCCATTTCCGTGGCAGATTTAATTGGAGTTTCGTTAACTGCATTTTCCTTAACCTTTCTCAAGTTCTTTGGAGAAATATTTCTTGTGATCAGCAACACTTTGCATTAGGCCTTTCCCTTTTTCCCCTTTACCTTCATTTCTGGCACTAGAATATATATTTTGGATACCTTGAACTTACAGTTCTGGGAAGAGTGACCCCAACCATTACACTTGGAGCATTTTACGGGGAGCTTTCCATTTCAATATTTTTCTCCCAAATCCCTAGACATGACTTTAGTTTGATACTATTGGGGATATCCTTATCTACTATTGTATAAATACAAAAATGAGCACAGATAAGTCTAGTCATATGCCTGGTTGCATTATCTATTATGACCAAAGATCCCAGAGATTTCGTTATGCCTTTGACAATGTCTTCATGCCAAAATTCCAAAGGAAGGTTAGGAAGGCATATCCAAATAGGAAATTGGTTCAAATTTTCCTTTTCCGAGTTGAAAGTAGGTTCCCACTTCCTAAGATACCAACCAAAATTTTCCCAAAAACCAGGTCCTTCTTCTAGAACCTTCTACATATCCTCTTGGGTATTAAACCTAAAAAGGAAAAAACCATTAGAAAGAGCACTTACCTCTAAGTGTCCTTTTGGAATCCACTTCAGTTTAGCCCATCTTCTAACAGCGTCAATATTGGGTCTCCCACCTACCAGCTTCCCCACCAATGATTTGTTTAACTTTTCAGTAGTATGTTGTAGAAGCAGGTCTGGGATTTCAAGAGTACTTCAGAAACCTCCTTAACCACTTGGAGAAAGAACTTTTGGTTTTTCAAGGCTGATCCACCATTTCTAACTTTATTCAACCATGAATCTAGAGATTTTGCGGGAGTGCTCCTATCCGCTTGATCATCACCCCCATCTATCTCTCCTTCCTCAAGATTTTCCAACTGATCCTCTGATCTGGGTGGGATTTCCCTTCCATCACTTTCCCTCTCAAACAAATTCAAAATATCTTCCCGTTCTCTTTCATCATTTTCATAATCCTGATTTTTTAGAAAATATCGACTTTTTCAAAAACTCTAATGTTTTTGAAATTTGAACTTTTTAGAATTATGAAATTATATCTTTTCTAAAACTTCAAATTCTTTAAAATCCTTCTTTTTAAATTGAATTTTTTTGGAAAATAATGAATTTATATTAAATCATGACATATTCAAAAATCAAGAATTTCTGTAGAATCTAAATTATTCAAACTCCGACTTTTTTTTAAAATCCTAATATTTTAAAAAAGTTTAGATTTTTGAATCATGTTGTTTCAAAAAAATAGACTCAAACGGACATCCGGAGCACAAGTTATGACCTTTTTCATGTTCATGTTAATTTTGGCGCTTCACTACATTATGTTTTAGGGTTTTAGAGTTTTGGGTTTAGGGTTAGGATTTAGGGCTCATGTTTTAGGGTTTGGGGTATGAGATTCATAGGTGAGGGTTTTACATTTGGGGTTTAGGGCTCATTGTTTACGATTGAGGATTTAGTATTTAGGATTTAGCTTTTAGTGTTTAAGACTCATAATTTAGGGTTTAGGACCAATTAGAGCTTAAGGTTTAGGTTTTATAGGGTATATGGCTCAGATTTTAGGGTTTAGGATTTTAGGTGTCAATGTTCATGGTTGGGGGTCCATGGTTCAGGGTTCTAGGTTCAAGGTTATGAGTTCAACATTTAGGGTTGGTTTTGGCTTAAGGCTCATGGTTTAAGGTATAGGGTTTAGGGTTAGGCCTAAGGATTTAGGGTTCACTGTTTAGGGTTTAGGGTTTAAGCCTCAGGGTTAGGGGTTTAGGGTTTAGGCTTAATGGCTCAGGGTTAAAGGTTTATGGTTTAAGGATTGGAGTTTAGAGTTTAGGTTTTATGATTTCTGATTTAAGTTTGAGGTTTAAGTTTAGGGTTTAGGATTCAGTGTTAAGGGTTTAGGATCTTGGGGTTTATGATTTAGTGTTAATGAATCAATTTTTCGGTTTAAGGGTTTAGGGTTTAGGTCGCAATTTTGAAAAAGTCGTGATTTCAAAAATATCCCATTTTTGAACCAGTTAGGATTTCAAAAAAGTCATGATTAATTAAAAGTTTGTATTTTCAAAGCTTTTGAAAGTGATAAAGTCATGCATTTAAAAAGTTCACAATTTTAAAATACTCATGATTTTTTAAAAATTCGTAATTTTGAAAAAGTCACGATTTTATAAAAAGTTAGAATTTTGAAAAAGTAAAGATTTTGAAAATGTTAGGATTTAAAAAAATAGGATATTTGGAACCATTAGGGATATAAAAATCTCTTCAGTTTTGTAATTCCTGAGTTATTTGAGAATTGTACCTTTTTTCAAAAAATTGTCTTTTTTGTAAATCCTAACTTTCTCAAAATTCTATCTTTTTCTAAAATTGCAAATTCTTTAAAATCCTAATTTTCTTTAAAATTCAAAACTTTTGGAAAATAATTAAGTTTTCAAAAATCATAACATATTCAAAAATCTAGAATTTCTGGATTATCTAAATTATTCAAACTTTTGACTTTTTTTTCAAAACCTTGATATTTAAACAAATTTGAGATTTTTGAAAACTGTGGTTTAAAAAAAAGGGATTCAAAAGGACACCTAGAGCACAAGTTTTGACCTTTTCAAATTCCTGCTAACTTTGAGATATACTTAGTCCTAAACCTTAAACCCTAAATCATAAAACCTAAACTCTAAACCCTAAAACCTAAACCCTAATCCATAAACCTTAAACCCTAAACCGTAAACCCTAAGGACTAAACGTGAACCCTAAACCCTATATATTAAACACTAAACCATAAACCATAAACCTTAAATCCTAAACCCTAAACACTGAAACTCAAAACCCTAAACTTGAAACCCTAAACACTAAGCCCTAAAATGTAATCCCTTATCCCTAAACATTAAAACATGAGACCTAAACCCTAAACCTTAATCCCTAAACCGTTAACCTTAAACCCTAAACCATAAAAACTAAACTTTGAATCATAAACCCCATAAACCCTAAACCTTTATCCCTAAACCCTAAACACTTAGACCTAAACCTTAAACCCTACACCCCTACAACCTAAATAAAAGACCCTAAACTGTAAACCATAAACCATAAAATGTTAAACCCCAAACACTAAACTCAAAACCCTAAACCGTAAACCCTGAATATTAAACCATAAACCTTAAACCCTAAAACCTAAACCCTAAACATTAAACCCTAAAACGTAAACCTTAAACCATAAATCCTAAACCCTAAACCCATAAAACTTGAAATATAAACCCCATAAACCCCAAACTATTAACCCTCAACCCCAAACCTTAAACCCTAAATATTACACCCTAAACACAAAACCATAAACCCTAAACCCTTAACCCTAAACCTTAAACAACAAACCCTAAAAACTAAACCATTAGCCCTAAACCATAAACCATAAACCCTAAACTCTAAGCCTTAAAGCTGTAATCCCTTAGCCCTAAACATTAAACCACGAGACCTAAACCCTAAACCATTAACCATAAACCATAAATAATAAACACTAACCCTAAAGTAAAAACCCTAAACCCTAAACACTAAACCCTCAACCCTAAATCCTAAACTCTAAAACCTAAACACTAAAAACTAAACCTTGAATCATAAATCCCATAAACCCTAAGACTTTAGCCGTATACCCTACACCTTAAACCCTAAACCCTAATCCCTAAACTCTAATCCCTTAGTCTAAAATTTTAAACCCTAAACCCTAAAACCTAAAACCTAAACCTTAAACCCTAAACCACGAGCACTAAACCATAAACCCTAAATACTAAACCATAAACCATAAATCATAAACCCTAAACCCAAAACTCAAAAACTAAAGACTAGCCATAAAATGTAATCCCTTAGACCTGAACTATAAACCCTAAACCATAAAAAATGAACCTTGAATCGTAAACCCCATAAACCCTAAACCCTAAACCCTAAAAACTAAACCTTGAATTGTAAACCCCATAAACCATAAATCTTTAGCTCTAAACCTTAAACCCTAACCCTAAACCCTAAACCCTAATCCCTAAACTGTAATCCCTTAGCTCTAAACCTTAAACCCTGAGACCTAAACCCTAAACCCCAAAACCTAAATCCTAAACCCTAAAATCTAAACCACGAGCACTAAATCCTATACCTAAATATAAGACTCTTATCTGAAAACCATAAACAATAAAACATAAACCTTAAACTCAAAACCCTAAACCTTAAAAATTAAACCTTGAATCATAAACCCCATAAACCATAAACCTTTAGCCCTAAACCATAAACAACAAACCATAAATCCTAAACCCTAAAACCTAAACTTGAAATAATAAACCCTAAACCCTAAACCCTAAAACTAAACCTTAAAAGTAAAGCCCATAAACCCAAAACCTTTAACCCTAAACCCTAAACACTAATCCCTAAACTATAATCCCTTAGCCCTAAACCTTAAACCCTGAGACCTAAACCCTAAAACCTAAATCCTAAACCCTAAACCCTAAACATTAAACTTAAAACCCTAAAAATTAAACCCTAAACCATAAATATTAAACCTTGAATAATAAACACCATAAAACCTAAACCTTTAGCCCTAAACCATAAACCCTAAATCTTGAATCTTGAACCCTAAACCCTAAACCGTAATCCATAAACCATAAATCCTAAACCCTAAACCCTAAAGTCAAACCCCTAAACCTTAAACCCTAAACCCTAAACCCTAAACAATAAACCCTAAAAATTAAACCTTGAATTGTAAACCCCATAAAACCTAAACCTCTAGCCCTAAACCATAAACCCTAAACCCTAAACTATAATCCCTTATTCCTAAACCTTAAACCCACGAGACCTAAAACCTAAACCCCGAACACTAAACCTAGAAACCTAAACCCTAATCACTAAACCTTAAACCCTAAAACCTAAAAATTAAACCATAAACACTAAACCCTGAAATATTATACCATAATCCGTAAACCATAAACCATAAATCCTAACTAAAATTAAAACCCTAAACCCTAAACCTTGAATCGTAAACCCCATAAACCATAAACCTTTATCCTTAAACCCTAAACCCTAAACCCTAAACTCTAAACACTAAACCCTAAACAATAAACCCTAAACCCTAAACCCTAAACACTAAAGCCTAAGCCCTAAAGCTGTAATCCCTTTTCACTAAACCCTAAACCCTAAATATTAAACCATAAAACCGTAAACCATAAACAATTAATCCTAAACCCAAGACCCTAAAACTCTAAACCCTAAACCGTAAACATTAAACCCTAAACCCTAAATATTAAACCCTAAACCACAAATCCTAAACCCTAAAAAAACCTTTAGCCCTAAACCATAAACCATAAATCCTAAACCCTAAGCCTTAAATTGTAATCACTTAGCCTTAAACCTTAAACCCTGAGACCTAAACCCTGATATATAAACCCTAAACCATTAACCATAAACCATAAATCCTAAACATAAAAACCCTAAACCCTAAACACTAAAGCCTAAACCCTAAATCCTAAACCCTAAACCTTAAACCCTAAAAACTAAACCTTGAATCCTCAACCCCATAAACCCTAAATCTTTAGGTGTAATGCCTAAACCCTAAACCCTAATACTTAAATCATAAACCCTAATCCCTAAACTATAATCCCTTAGTCCTAAACCTTAAACCCTAAACCATAAACTCTAAATCCTAAACCTTAAACCCTAACCCCGAGAACTAAACCCTAAACAGTAAACCCTAAATATTAAACCCCAAATCGTAAACCATAAACCATAAATCCTAAACCCTAAACCTAAACCTAAGCCATAAAATGTAGCCCCTTAGCCCTAAACATTAAACCCACCAAAACCCTAAACCCTAAACCATAAAAACTAAAGCATAAATCGTAAACCCCATAAACCCTAAACCCTAAACCCGAGCATTAAACCCTTAACCTTAAATATTAAACTTGAAACCATAAACTATAAACAATAAATCCTCAACCCTAAACCCTAAAAACTAAAAATTAAACCTTTAGTCGTAAACCCCATAAACCATAAAACTTTAGCTCTAATTCTTAAACCATTAACCCTAAACCCTAAAAACTAAACATTGAATCATAAACCCCATAAACCATAAACCTTTAGCCCTAAGCCCTAAACCATAAACCCGAACCCTATATACTAAAGCTGTAATCCCTAAACTATAATCCCTTAGTCCTAAACCTTAAACCACGAGACCCAAAACCTAAACCCTAAACCCTAAAACCTAAACCCTAATCCATAAATGTTAAACCCTAAACCCTAAATTATAAACCCTAAGCACTAAACCTGAGAACCGTAAACCCTAAACCGTAAACCATAAACCTTAAATCCTAAACCCTAAAGCTTAAACCCTAAACCTGAAACGCTAAACACTAAGCCCTAAAATGTAATCCCTTAGCCCTAAACCTTAAACCATGAGACCTAAACCCTAATCCCTAAACCGTTAACCCCAAACCCTAAAACATAAAAACTAAACCATGAATTGTAAACACTATAAACCCTAAACCTTTATCCCTAAACCCTACACCCTAAACCATTAGAGCTAAACCATAAACCCTCAACCCTAATAACTAATTCTTGAATTGTAAACACCATAAACCTTTAGCCGTAATCCATAAACCCTAAACCCTAAGCCCTATGCTAAGTAGTAATTTTTAATCCCTTAGCCCTAAACCTTAAACCATGGGACCTAAACCCTAAACACTAATTAGTAAACCCAAAACCACGAGCATTAAACCCTAAACCCTTAACCTTATATATTAAATCATAAAGAATAAATCCTAAAACCTAAACCCTAAAGTTGAAACCCTAATGCTTAAACCCCAAATTGTAATCACTTAGCCCTAAACCATAAACCATAAACCCTAAACTCTAAGCCTTAAACTATAATCCCTTAGCCCTAAACCTTAAACCTTGAGACGTAAACCTAAACCATTAACCATAAACACTAAACCCTAAAGTAAAAACCCTAAACCCCTAAACACTAAACCCTCAACCCTAAATCCTAAACTCTAAAACCTAAACACTAAAAATAAACCTTGAATCATAAATCCCATAAACCCTAAGACTTTAGCCGTAAACCCTACACATTAAACCCTAATTTTTAATCCCTAAACTCTAATCCCTTAGTCTAAAATTTTAAACCCTAAAAACTAAACATTGAATCTTAAACCCCATAAACCCTAAACCTTTAGCCATAAACCCTAAAACCTAAACCCTAAACCCTAATCCCTAAACCCTAAACCCTAAACCCTAATCCCTAAACCGTAATCCCTTAGTCCAAAACCTTAAACCCTAAAACCTAAACCCTAAAAACATAAACCTTAAACCCTAAACCCCGAGCACTAAACCCTAAACTCTAAACCCTAAACATTAAACCCTAAATCGTAAACAATAAACCATAAATCTTAAACCATAAACCCTAAATCCTAAGCCATAAAATTTAATCCCTTAGACCTAAACCTTAAACCCACATAAAACCTAAACCATAAACAATAAAAACTAAACCTTGAATTGTAAACTCCATAAACCCTAAACCTTAAATATTAAAATTGAAGCGTAAATTATAAACAATAAATCCTAAACCATAAACCATAAAATCAAAACCCTAAATCCTAAACCCTAAACTCTAAACCCTAAAAACTAAACCTTTAATTGTAAACTCAATAAACCATAAAACTTTAGCTCTAATTCCTAAACCCTTAACACTAAACCGTAAAAACTAAACATTGAATCATAAACCCCATAAACCATAAACATTTAGGCCTAAACCATAAAATCTAAACCCTAAACCCTAAATCCTAAACCCTAATACCTAAAATGTAATCCATTAGCTCTAAACCTTAAACCCTGAGACCTAAACCCTAAATCCTAAATCCTAAAACCTAAACCCTATACCCTAAATATTAAATCCTAAAACGTTAACCATAAACCAGAAATCCTAAACCCTAAACCATAAAATTGAAACAATAAACCCGAACCCTAAACCCTCAATCGTAAACCCCATAAACCCTAAACCCTAAACCCTAATTACTAAACTGTAATCCCTTAGCCCTAAACCTTAAACCCTAAGACTAAATCCTAAACCCTAAACCCTAAACCCTAAATATTAAAGCCTAAACCATAAACCATAAACCATAAATCCTAAATCCTAAACATTAAATTCGAAACCCTAAAACCTAAACCCTAAACCCTAAAATTAAACCTTGAATCATAAACCCCATAAAACCTAAACTTTTAGCCCTAGACAATAAACCCTTTACCCTAAATTCTGAACCCTAAATAATAAATCGTAAACCCTAAACCGTAAACCATAAACCCTAAATCCTAAACACTAAACCCTAAAGTCAAAACCCTAAACTCTAAACCCTAAACACTAAACCCTAAACACTAAACCCTAAACTCTAAAAACTAAACCTTGAATCATAAACCCATAAAACCTAAACCTTTAGCCCTAAGCCCTAAACCCTAAACCCTAAAAAAATAATTACTTAGTCCTAAACCTTAAACCCTAAGTCCTAAAACCTAAACCCTAAACCCTAAAACCTAAACCCTAATCCATAAACCTTAAACCCTAAACTGTAAACCCTAAGCACTAAACTGTGAACCTTAAACCCTTTATATTAAAGTCAAACCGTAAACCATAAACCATAAACCTTAAATCCTAAACCCTAAACTGAAACTCAAAACCCTAAACACGAAACCCTAAACACTAAGCCCTAAAATGTAATCCCTTATCCCTAAACCTTAAAACATGACACTTAAACCCTAAACCCTAATCCCTAAACCGTTAACCTTAAACCATAAACCATAAAAACTAAACTTTGAATCATAAACCCCATAAACCCTAAACCTTTATCCCTAAACCCTAAACCCTTAGACCTAAACCTTAAACCCTAAACCTTAAACCCTACACCCTATAACCTAAATAATAGATCCTAAACCGTAAACCATAAACCATAAATCTTAAATCCCAAACACTAAACTCAAAACCCTGTACCGTAAACCCTTAAATATTAAACCCTAAACCTTAAACCCTAAAACCTAAACCCTAAACATTAAACCCTAAAACGTAAACCTTATACCATAAATCCTAAACCCTAAACCCTAAACTCGAAAACCTAAACCCTAAACCATAAACCTTGAAATATAAACCCCATAAACCCCAAATTTTTAACCCTCAACCCCAAACCTTAAACCCTAAATATTACACCTAAACCATAAACCACCATAAATCCTAAACCCTAAACTCAAAACCCTAAACCCTAAACCCTTAACCCTAAACCTTAAACAACAAACCCTAAAAACTAAACCTTTAGCCCTAAACCCTAAACCATAAACCCTAAACTCTAAGCCTTAAACTATAATCCCTTAGCCCTAAACCTTAAACCTTGAGACCTAAACCCTAAACCATTAACCATAAACACTAAACCCTAAAGTAAAAACCCTAAACCCTAAACACTAAACCCTCAACCCTAAATCCTAAACTCTAAAACCTAAACACTAAAAGCTAAACCTTGAATCATAAATCCCAGTAAACCCTAAGACTTTAGCCGTAAACCCTACACCTTAAACCCTAACCCCTAATCCCTAAACTCTAATCCATTAGTCTAAAATTTTAAACCCTAAACCCTAAACCCTAAAACCTAAACCTTAAACCCTAAACCCTGAGCACTAAACCATAAACCCTAAATACTAAACCATAAACCATAAATCATAAACCGTAAACCCAAAACTCAAAAACTAAAGACTAGCCATAAAATGTAATCCCTTAGACCTAAACTATAAACCCTAAACCATAAAAAATGAACCTTGAATCATAAACCCTATAAACCCTAAACCCTAAACCCTAAAAACTAAACCTTGAATTGTAAACCCCATAAACCATAAATCTTTAGCCCTAAACCATAAACCCTAAACCCTAAACCCTAAACCCTAATCCCTAAACTATAATCCCTTAGCCCTAAACCTTAAACCCTGAGACCTAAACCCTAAAATCTAAACCACGAGCACTAAATCCTATACCCTAAATATAAGACTCTTATCTAAAAACCATAAACAATAAAACCTAAACCCTAAACTCGAATCCCTAAACCTTAAAAATTAAACCTTGAATGATAAACCCCATAAACCTTAAACCTTTAGCCCTAAACCATAAACAACAAACCATAAATCCTAAACCCTAAAACCTAAACTTGAAATAATAAACCCTAAACCATAAAACTAAACCTTAAAACGTAAAGCCCATAAACCCAAAACCTTTAACCCTAAACCCTAAACACTAATCCCTAAGCCTGTAATCCCTTAGCCCTAAACCTTAAACCACGAGACCAAAACCCTAAAACCTAAATCCTAAACCCTAAACCCTAAACATTAAACTCAAAATCCTAAAAACTAAACCATAAACCGTAAATATTAAACCTTGAATAATAAACACCATAAAACCTAAACCTTTAGCCCTAAACCATAAACCCTAAACCTTGAATCTTGAACCCTAAACCCTAAACCCTAAACTGTAATCCATAAACAATAAATCCTAAACACTAAACCCTAAAGTCAAAACCCTAAACCTTAAACCCTAAACCCTAAACAATAAACCCTAAAAATTAAACCTTGAATCGTAAACCCTATAAAAGCTGAACCTTTAGCCCTAAACCATAAACCCTAAACCCTAAACTATAATCCCTTATTCCTAAACCTTAAACCCCGAGACCTAAAACCTAAACCACAACCTAAACCTAGAAACCTAAACCCTAATCACTAAACCTTAAACCCTAAAACCTAAAAATTAAACCTTAAACACTAAACCCCGAAATATTATACGCTAATCAAGTAAACCATAAACCATAAACCTTTATCCCTAAACCATAAACCATAAACCCTAACCTCTAAACACTAAACCCTAAACAATAAACCCTAAACCCTAAACCCTAAATGCTAAAGCCTAAGCCCTAAACTGTAATCCCTTTTCCCTAAACCCCTAAACCCTAAATATTAAACCATAAACCATAAACCATAAACAATTAATCCTAAACCCAAAACCCTAAAACTCAAAACCCTAAACCGTAAACACTAAACCCTAAACCCTAAATATTAAACCCTAAACCACAAATCCTAAACCCTAAAACCTAAACAATAAACCCTAAAAACTAAACCTTTAGCCCTAAACCATAAACCAAAAATCCTAAACGCTAAGCCTTAAATTGTAATCGCTTATCCTTAAACCTTAAACCCTGAGACCTAAACCACGATATATAAACCCTAAACCATTAACCATAAACCATAAATCCTAAACATAAAAACCCTAAACCCTAAACACTAAAGCCTAAACCCTAAATCCTAAACCCTAAACCTTAAACCCTAAAAACTAAACCTTGAATCGTAAACCCCATAAACCCTAAATCTTTAGCTGTAAACCCTAAACCCTAAACCCTAATACCTAAATCATAAACCCTAATCCCTAAACTGTAATCCCTTAGTCCTAAACCTTAAACCCTAAACCCTAAACTCTAAATCCTAAACCTTAAACCGTAACCCCTGAGAACTAAACCCTAAACAGTAAACCCTAAATATTAAACCCCAAATCGTAAACCATAAACCATAAATCCTAAACCCTAAACCTAAACCCTAAGCCATAAAATGTAATCCCTTAGCCCTAAACCTTAAACCCACCTAAACCCTAAACCCTAAACCATAAAAACTAAAGCATAAATCGTAAACCCCATAAACCCTAAACCCTAAACCCACGAGCATTAAACCCTAAACCCTAAATCTTAAATATTAAATTTGAAACCATAAACTATAAACAATAAATCCTCAACCCTAAACCCTAAACACTAAAAATTAAACCTTTAGTCGTAAACCCCATAAACCATAAAACTTTAGCTCTAATTCTTAAACCATAAACCCTAAACCCTAAAAACTAAACGTTGAATCATAAACCCCATAAACCATAAACCTTTAGCCATAAGCCTTAAACCCTAATCCCTAAACTATAATCCCTTAGTCCTAAACCTTAAACCCGAGACCCAAAACCTAAACCCTAAACCATAAAACCTAAACCCTAATCCATAAATGTTAAACCCTAAACCCTAAACCGTAAACCATAAACCTTAAATCCTAAACCCTAAAGCTTAAACCCTAAACCTGAAATGCTAAACACTAAGCCCTAAAATGTAATCACTTAGCCCTAAACCTTAAACAATGAGACCTAAACCCTAAACTGTTAACCCTAAACCCTAAAACATAAAAACTAAACCATGCATTGTAAACACTATAAACCCTAAACCTTAAGCCCTAAACCCTACACCCTAAACCATTAGAGCTAAACCATAAACCCTCAACCCTAATAACTAATTCTTGAATTGTAAAACACCATAAACCTTTAGCGAAATCCATAAACCATAAACCCTAAACCCTTAGCCCTACCCTAATTAGTAATTTTTAATCCCTTAGCCCTAAACCTTAAACCCTGGGACCTAAACCTAAACAATAATTGGTAAACCCAAAACCCCGAGCATTAAACCCTAAACCCTTAACCTTATATATTAAACCATAAACAATAAATCCTAAACCCTAAAGTTGAATCCCTACACCTTAAACCCTAAAAACTAAACCTTGAATCATAAACCCAATAAACCCTAAACATTTAGCTCTAAACCCTAAGCACTAAACTATAATCCCTTAGCCCTAATTCTTCAACCACGAGACCTAAACGCTAAAACTCAAACACTAAACCATAAACCCTCAACCATAATCACTAAACCCTAAATATTAAACCCTAAACCCTAAAACATAAAACATAAATTTTAAACCCTAAATCCTAAACTCAAAACCCTACACCCTAAACCCTAAACCTTTATCCCTAAACCCTAAACCCTAAACCCTAAGCCGTAAACTATAATCCCTTAGCCCTAAACTTTAAACCCTAAGGCCTAAACCCTAAACCCTAAACCCTACATCCTAAAGTGTAAAACCTAAACCCTAAACCCTTTGCACTAAAATTTAAACCCTAAACCCTAAATATTAAACCATAAACCGTAAACCATAAAAATTAATCCTAAACCCTAGACCCTAAAACTTCAAACCCTAAACCTTAAACCCTAAACCCTAAATATTAAACCCTAAACCGTAAACCATAAACCATAAATCCTAAACCCTAAACCCTAAACTCTAAAACCTAAACCTATAGCCCTAAACCATAAACCATAAATCCTAAATGTAAAAACCCTAAAGTAAAAACCCTAAACCCTACACTAAATTGTAAACCCTAAATCCTAAACCCTAAACCTTAAACACTAAAAACTAAACCTTCAATCGTAAACCCCATAAACCCTAAATCTTTAGCTATAAATCCTAAACCCTAAACCATAATACCTAAATCCTAAAACATAATCCCTAAACCGTAATCCGTTAGTCCTAAATCTTAATCCCTAAACCATAAACCCTAAATCCTAAACCTTAAACTCTAAACCCGAGCAATAAACCCTAAATATTAAACCCCAAATTGTAAACTATAAACCATAAATCCTAAACCCTAAACGCTAAACCCTAAGCCATAAAATGTAATCTCTTAGCCCTAAACCTTAAACGCTCCTAAACCCTAAACCATAAACCATAAACCATAAACCATAAAAACTAAACCTTAAATCATAAACCCCATAAACCTTAAACCTTAAACACTAAACCTTGAGCACTAAACCCTAAACCCTAAACCTTTAATATTAAACTTGAAACCATAAACTATAAACAATAAATCCTTAACCCTAAACCCTAAAAACTAAACCTTTAATCATAAACCCCATAAACCATAAAACTTTAGCTCTAATTCCTAAACGCTTAACCCTAAACCCTAAAAACTAAACATTGAATCATAAACCCCATAAACCATAAACCTTTAGCCCTAACCCATAAACCCTAAACCCAAAATCTTAAACCCTAATCCCTAAACTTTAATCCCTTAGTCCTAAACATTAAACCTTGAGACCTAAACCCTAAACCCTAAACCCTAATCCATAAATGTTAAACCCTAAACCCTAAATTGTAAACCCTAAGCACTAAACCCTAAACCCTAAAAATTAAACCCTAAACCCTAAAGCTGAAACCCTATACCCTAAAGCTTAAAACCTAAACACTAAGCCCTAAAATGTAACCCCTTAGTTGTAAACCTTAAACCACGAGACATAAACCCTAAACCTAATCCCTAAACCATTAACCCTAAACCTTAAACCATAAAAATAAACCTTGAATCGTAAACACTATAAACCCTAAACCTTTAGCAATAAACCCTGAACCCTAAACCATTAGACATAAACCATAAACCCTAAACCCTAATAACTAATTCTTGAATAGTAAACACCATAAACCTTTAGCTGTAATCCATAAACCATAAACCTTAAACCTTAAACCCTAAGCCCTACCCTAAGCCCTAATTTTTAATCCCTTAGCCCTAAACCTTAAACCCTGGGACCTAAACCCTAAAAACTATTCGCTAAATCCAAAACCATGAGCACTAAACCCTAAACCCTTAAATTTATATATTAAACCATAAACAATAAATCCTAAAACCTAAACCCTAAAGTTGAAACCTAATGCTTAAACCCCAAATTGTAATCACTTAGCCTTAAACCTTAAACACTTGAGACGTAAACCTAATATATGAACCCTAAACCATTAACGATAAACCATAAATCCTAAACGTAAACACCCAAAATAAAAAAACCCTAAACCCTAAACACTAAACCCGAACCTAAATCCTAAACCCTAAACCTTAAAACCTAAAAACTAAACCTTAAATCATAAAGCCCATAAACCTTAAATCTTTAGTGTAAACCCTAAACCCTAAACCCTAATACCTAAATCCTAAACCATAATCCCTAAACTGTAATCCCTTAGTCATAAACATTAAACCCTAAACCATAAACCCTAAATCCTAAACATTAAACCCTAAACCTAGGGCACTAAACCCTAAACAGAAACCCTAAATATTAAAACCCAAATCATAAACTATAAACCATAAATCCTAAACCCTAAACCCAAAACCCTAATCACTAAACCCTCAATATTAAACCATAAACCATAAAACATAAAACATTAAATCCTATACATTAAATCCTAAACTCAAAAACCTAAACCCTAAACCCTAAACCCCATAAACCCTAAACCCTAAACCCTAATCCATAAACTATAATCATTAGCCCTAAACTTTAAACCCCGAGGCCTAAACCCTAAAATCTAAACCCTAAACCCTAAACCCTACATCGTAAAGTTTAAAACAAGAACCATAAACCATTGGCACTAACCTTTAAACATTAAACCCTAAATATTAAACAATAAACTCTAAACCATAAATCATTAATCCTAAACCCTAGAACCTGAAAATCCAAACCCTAAACCCTAAACCTTAAACCCTAAACCATAAAAATTAAACCTTTAGCCCTAAACCATAAACCATAAACCATAAACCCTAAAAACTAAACCTTTAGCCCTAAACCATAAACCATAAACCATAAACCCTAAGCCTTAAAGCGTAATCACTCGCCTTAAATTTTAAACCCCGAGACCTAAACCCTAATATATAAACCCTAAACCATTAACCATAATTCATAAATCCTAAACGTAAAAATCCTAAAGTAAAAACCCTAAACCCTAAACACTAAAGCCTAAAGCCTAAACCTTAAACCCTAAACCCTAAACAAGTAAACCCTAAATATTAAACCTTAAATCGTAAACCATAAACCATAAATCCTAAATCCTAAACCCTAAACCCTAAACCCTAAACCCTAAGGCATAAAATGTAATCCCGTAGCCCTAAACCTTAAACCCACCTAAACCCTAAACCCTAAACCATAAACCATACAAACTAAACCTTAAATCGTAAACCCCATAAACCTTAAACCCTAAACCCTAAGAACTAAACCCTAAACCCTAAACCTTAAATATTAAACTTGAAACCATAAACTATAAACAATAAATCGTAAACCCTAAACATTAAACCCTAAAACCTAAACCCTAATCCTTAAACATTAAACCCTAAACCCTAACTTATAAACCCTAAGCACTAAACCTTGAACCCTAAACCCTAAAAATTAAACCCTAAACCGTAAACCATAAACCTTAAATCCTAAACCCTAAACCCTAAACTTGAAACCCTAAACCCTAAAGCTTAAACCCTAAACCTGAAACCCTAAACACTAAGCCCTAAAATGTAAGCCCTTAGCCCTTAACCTTAAACCATGAGACCTAAACCCTAAACCTAATCCCTAAACTATTAACCCTAAACCCTAAACCATAAACTATAAACCTTGAATCGTAAACACTATAAACCCTAAACCTTTAGCCCTAAACGCTAAACCCTAAACCATTAGACCTAAACCCTAAACCCTAATAACTAATTCTTGAATCGTAAACACCATAAACCTTTAGCCGTAATCCATAAACCCTAAACGCTAAAACCTAAACCCTAAGCCTTACCCTAAGCCCTAATTTTTAATCCCTTAGCCCTAAACCTTAAACCCTGGGACTTAAACCCTAAACACTAATTGCTAAACCCAAAACCCTGAGCACTAAAACCTAAAACCTTAACCTTATATATTAAACCATAAACAATAAATCCTAAACCCTAAACCAAGAAGTTAAAACCCTAAAAACTAAACCTCGAATCATAAACCCAATAAACCCTAAACCTTAAGCACTAAACTGTAATCCCTTAGCCCTAATTCTTAAACCCCGAGACACTCGAATGCTAAACCTCAAACCCTAAAACCTAAACCCTAAACCCTAATCACTAAACCATAAAACATAAATCCTAAACCATAAAACATAAATCCTAAACCCTAAATCCTAAACTCAAAACCCTACACCTTAAACCCTTAACCCCATAAACCCCAAACCCTAAACCCTAGACCCTAAGCCATAAACTATGATCCCTTAGACCTAAACTTTAAACCCTGAGGCCTAAAACCTAAAATCTAAACCCTAAAACCTACATCCTAAAGTGTAAAACATAAACCCTAAACCCTTGGCACTAAAATTTAAACCCTAAATCCTAAATATTAAACCATAAACAGTAAACCATAAACCATTAATGCTAAACCCTAGAACCTAAAACTCCAAACCCTAAACCCTAAACCCTAAATATTAAACCCTAAACTGTAAACCATAAACCATAAATCCTAAACCCTAAACCCTAAACCCTAAAAACTAAACCTTTATCCCTAAACCATAAACCATAAACCCTAAACCCTAAACCTTAAACTGTAATCACTTAGAGTTAAACCTTAAACCCTGAGACCTAAACCCTAATATATAAACCCTAAACCATTAACCATAATCCAAAAATCCTAAACGTTAAAACCCTAAACACTAAACACTAAATCCTAAACCCTAAACCTTAAACAATAAAACCTAAACCTTGAATCGTAAAGCCCGTAAACCCTAAATCTTTAGTTGTAAACCCTAAACCCTAAACCCTAAACTGTAATCCCTTAGTCCTAAACCATAAACCCTAAACCATAAACCCTAAATCCTAAACCTTAAACCCTAAATCCTGAGCACTAAACCCTAAATGATAAACCCTAAATATTAAACCCCAAATCGTAAACCATAAACCATAAATCCTAAACCCTAAACCCTAAACCCTAAGCCATGAAATTTAATCCCTTAGCCCTAAACCTTAAACCCACAAAAACCCTAAACCCTAAACCATAAACCATAAAAACTAAACCTTAAATCATAAACCCCATAAACCCTAAATTGTTAGCACTAAACCCTAAACCCTAAACCTTAAATATTAAACTTGAAACCATAAACTATAAAAATGAATCCTAAACCCTAAACCCTAAACCTTAAAACCTAAACCCTAATCCCTAAATGTTAAACCCTAAACCCTAAATTGTAAACCCTAAGTACCAAACCTTAAACCCTAAACCGTAAACCATAAACCTTAAATCCTAAACCCTAAACCCTAAGCTTGAAACCCTAAACCCTAAAGCTTAAACCCTAAACCTAAAACCCTAAAAACTAAGCCCTAAAATGTAATCCCTTAGTCGTAAACCTTAAACAATGAGACCTAAACCCTAAACCTACTCCCTAAACCCTAAACCATAAACACTAAACCTTGAATCGTAAACACTATAAACCCTAAACCTTTAGCCCTAAACCCTAAACCCTAAGCCATTAAACCTAAACCCTAAACCCTCAACCCTCATAACTAATTCTTTAATCGTAAACACCATAAACCTTTAGCCATAATCCATAAACCCTAAACCCTAAACCCTAATCCCTACCGTAAGCCCTAATTTTTAATCCCTTACCCCTAAACCTTAAACACTAGGACCTAAACCCTAAACACTAATCGCTAAACCCAAAACCCTGAGCACTAAACCCTAAACCCTTAACCTTATATATTAAACAATAAACAATAAATCCTAAACCCTAAACCTTAAATCCTAAAACGAAACCTTGAATCATAAACCCAATAAACCCTAAACCCTAAGCAATAAACTATAATCCCTTAGCCCTAATTCTTAAACCCTGAGACCTTAACGCTAAACCTAAAACCCTAAACCCTAAACCCTAAACCCTAATCACTAAACCTAAATATTAAATCATAAACCGTAAACAATAAAACATAAATCCTAAACCCTAAATCCTAAACTCAAAACCCTAAACCCTAAACCCTAAACCCCATAAACCCTAAACCTTTAGCCATAAACCATAAACCCTAAACCCCAAACCCTAAGCCGTAAACTATAATCCCTTAGCCCTAAACTTTAAACCCTGAGGCCTAAACCCTTAAATCTAAACCCTAAACCCTATATCCTAAAGTGTAAAACATAAACCATAAACCCTTGGCACTAAACTTTAAACCCTAAACCCTAAATATTAAACCATAAACTATAAACCATAAACCATTAATCCTAGACCCTAAAACCTAAAACTCCAAACCCTAAACCCTAAAACTTAAACCCTAAAACCTAAATATTAAACCCTAAACTGTAAACCATAAACCATAAATCCTAAACCCTAAAAACTAAACCATTAGCCTTAAACTGTAATCACTTAGCCTTAAATCTTAAACTCTGGGACCTAAACCCTAATATATAAACCCTAAACCATTAACCATAATCCATAAATCCTAAACGTAAAAAATTTAAAGTAAAAACCTTAAACCCTAAACACTAAAGCCTAAACGCTAAATCCTAAACCCTAAACCTTAAACCCTAAAAACTAAACCTTGAATTATAAAGCCCATAAACCCTAAATCTTTAGCTGTAAACCCTAAACCCTAAACCCTAATCCCTAAACTGTAATCCCTTAGTCCTAAACCTTAAACCCTAAAACATAAACCCTAAATCCTAAACCTTAAACCCCAAACCCTGAGCACTAAACCCTAAATATTAAACCCCAAATCGTAAACCATAAACCATAAATCCTAAACCCTAAACCCTAAACACTAAACTCTAAAACTAAACACTAAACCGTAAATCCTAAACCCTAAACCCTAAACCCTAAGCCATAAAATGTAATCCCTTAGCACTAAACCTTAAACCAACCTAAACCATAACCCCTAAACCATAAACCATAAAAGATAAACCTTGAATCATAAACCCCATAAACCCTAAACCCTAAACCTTAAATATTAAACTTGAAACCATAAACTTTACTAAATCCTAAACCCTAAACTAAAAACCCCGAACCCTAAACCCTAGACCCTAGACCCTAAACCCTAAACCCTAAAAACTAAACCTTTAATCATAAACTCCATAAACCATAAAACTTAGCTCTAATTCCTAAACCCTTAACCCTAAACCCTAAAAACTAAACATTGAATTATAAACCTCATAAACCATAAACCTTTAGCACTAAACCATAAACCCTAAATCCTAAACCCTAATCCCCAAACTATAATCCCTTAGTCCTAAACCTTAAACCCTGAGACCTAAAACCTAAACCCTAAAACCTAAAACCTAAACCATAATCCCTAAATGTTAAACCCTAAACACTAAATTTTAAACCCTAAGCACTAAAACCTGAACCCTAAACCCTAAAAATTAAACCCTAAACCATAAACCATAAAACTTAAATCCTAAACCCTAAACCCTAAACTTGAAACCCTAACCCTAAACCTAAAAACCTAAACACTAAGCCCTAAAATGTTATCCCTTAGCCCTAAACCTTAAACTATGAGACCTAAACCTTAAACCTAATCCCTAAACCATTAACCCTAAACCATAAAAACTAAACCTTGAATCGTAAACACTATAAACCCTAAACTCTAAACCATTAGACCTAAACCCAAAACCTTAAACACTAATAACTAATTCTTGAATTGTAAACACAATAAACCTTTAGCCGTAATCCATAAATCCTAAACCCTAAACCCTAAACCCTAAGCCCTACCCTAAGCCCTAAGTTTTAATCCCTTAGCCCTAAACCTTAAACCCTAGGACCTAAACCCTAAACACTAATCGCTAAACTTAAAACCCTGAGCACTAAACCCTAAACCCTTAGCTTTATATATTAAACCATAAACAATAAATCCTAAACCCTAACCCTTGATGTTGAAACCCTAAACCTTAAATCCTAAAAACTAAACCTTGAATCGTAAACCCAATAAATCCTAAACCCTAAACACAAAACTATAATCCCTTAGCCCTAATTCTTAAACCCTAAGACTTAAATGCTAAACATAAAACCCTAAACCCTAATCACTAAACCCTAAATATTACACCATAAACCGTAAACCATAAAACACAAATCCTAAACCCTAAATCCTAAACTCAAAACCCTAAACCCTAAACCCTAAACCCTAAACCCCATAAACCATAAACCCACAACCCTAAACCCTAAACCCTAAACCCTAAGCCATAAACTATAATCCCTTAGCCCTAAACTTTAAACCTTGAGGCCTAAACAATAAAATCTAAACCCTAAACCCTAAACCCTACATCCTAAAGTGTAAAACATAAACCCTAAACCCTTGGCACTAAACTTTAAACTGTAAACCTTAAATATTAAACCATAAACCATTAATCCCAAACCCTAGAGCGAAAAACTCCAAACCCTAAACCCTAAATATTAAACCCTAAACCATAAACCGTAAACCATAAACCATAAATCCTAAACCCTAAACCCTAAACCCTAAAAACTAAACATGTAGCCCTAAACCCTAAACCCTAAACCCTAAGCCTTAAATTGTAATCATTTAGCTTTAAACTTTAAACCCCGAGACCTAAACCGTAATATATAAACCCTAAACCATTAACCATAAACCATAAATCATAAACGTAGAAAACCCTAAAGTAAAAACCCTAAACCCTAAACACTAAAGCTTAAACCCTAAATCCTAAACTCTAAACCTTAAACCCTAAAAACTAAAGCTGTTAGTGTAAAATCACAAGCACCTCGGATGTTGATCAGATTTCTAGGTTGATCACTCTAGCATCCAGTGTGATTGCACAACATTGAAACCTTTCTCCAAGTGTGGGACTTGCTGAAATGAGAAAGGAATCTTCAGAGAAGGCTGGTTCATGCTCCTAAACTACTTGCCACAAGCTATTCCGGTGCGGGCAAGCTAATCAAACCTAATCTAACCATGCCAAGGAGACAAAGAGAGAGAGAGAGAAAAGGGAAAAATAGAAAAAGCCTACATTAAAATGGTGATACACACCGAGAGAAGGAGAATGTTGAACATCTATCAAAGCTGCCATGGAACAAGGAGAGGTGAGCAATTCGAAGGATGGACGAGATGCATCACGAGGCCCAAGGATAGATTTCACGAGAAAATGTCCCAAAACTCCATGAACACAGCTCTAGACCTGCAATGAACATTCAAACTTGCACAAATACCTATAATGAAGAGAGGTAACAAGAGAACAAGCGAAAAATGAGCAAGGATGGACAGATGCATCACAAAACATGTTTTTGTTGCTCCAGAAGTTTGCACAGAACATCATTTCAATACTAAAAGGCAAAAAATTCCATTACAGAGTAGTAGAGGAGGTTCGAACTCCATTTTCAACCCTAGAGAAGAAAAGAAGGGAGGGCAAAGTAGAAAAGATGAACCACTTGTAATCATGAGCTAAATTTGGCTTTTACATTGCATGGGTCAAGCCCAGGAGAGAGAAAACATATAAAACGTGGGAGTCCATTCCTCATTGACTGCAAAATGCATTAAAATGGCATGAGGGACCTTACAAACCCATACCCTATCATTTTTGACCGAATTGGAGGAGAGTGCGACCCATTACGAATTAAATTTAGTTGTTGAAATGTCATTTCTAGCCATGGACACGTACTAGAGCCGTTTCTAAATTTTCTCTCTTGAAACTAAACCAAAATTCAATATTGACCATGAAATCCTGTAGATAATTTCATAAGCTTTATAATGATATAAAGAATGCGCAAATATGAGCTCTGGATCAAAAGATATGAAGGTCTCGAAGTTTTAGGGCAAAACATTGCCCAAAAATGGATGTCGGGTAAAAAATTTAAATTTTGACCTTTTTGCATTTTGGAATTTTTTTGAAAAATTTCCGCACTCGCCGGTTGGATGCCACGTGTCAGTGCTTTGGTTCCCGAGCAATTCTCTCTCCTCCACCTTTCGCGGGCTTTCCTTGAAATTTCAACCTTTTTATCACTTTGGAGAATTTTCTGCTTTTTCCCGCGTCCCCGCCACTTGGGACACGTGGCATGCTTTGGTTGGTTGACAGGGGTGCGGGGCATCTTTTACCTTTTAGCTTTTTGGCCAAAACTTTTGCCAAATTCTCTAAATCCTCTCCGAGCTCCGCACTTCCCCCGCCTTAGGACACGTGTCCTGTGTCTATTGGCTCGGGCCAAACCTCCAAACTTCACCCTTGGAAACTCGGCAAAACATCAAGTAAAAATCTCACCCTCTCCTCCGCCGCTCTGATCCATGAAGACACGTGGCACGTTCTGATTCATCGGTAGCTCTTTCGGCTCCCCGTGTCTGCCACGTACTTCTGGCTCGGATGTCCCAAACTGTCTGGGACAAATTTCTCCGATCCACCCAATTCGGGCTTCCCTATCCCTCTTTGCGTTGAAGACATGTGGCATGCTTTGATTGGCTCTCGGCTCCTTTGGCTTTTCGCGTCCCTCGCGTCCCTTTGGCCCAACTGTCCCGGACTAAAGTTCCCTGTTTCGGCCGATCCGGGTAGTTCGCGTCCTTTCGTCCTCACGGCTCGGATGTCCCACCTTATTTGCACAACAGTTAGTCAATTTTTTCACCTTCGGTCGGTTTGCCCTTTCATGTCCTGCGCGTCCCCATGGCCCGGTTGTCCCTTTGCTACGCGGACCGCCTAGCGCCCTTTTGGCCGATTCGCGCCCGACGTCCCAACTGCTGCGAGGACTAGGACTTAGCCAATTTTCATGATTTTTTCTGCCCCAAGCTTGTTTTTTGCAACTTTTTCACCCTTTTTTAGAACTTGCTCTTTTCTCCTTGGACAGGAGAGTTAGAAAAAGCCGAGGGGACCCCAGAAACATGATTTTTTGCCTTGAATCAATCTATCTTGCTCGGGACCGAAGAATTTAATGCATGTTATCAAAATTACCCTAGGGTGAATTTTGGATAACATAAAACCTTGAATCGTAATTCCCATAAACCCTAAATCTTTAGCTATAAACGCTAAACCCTAATCCCTAAACTATAATCCCTTAGTCCTAAACCTTAAACCCTAAACCCTAAACCCTAAATCCTAAACCTTAAACCCTAAACCCTAAGCACTAAACCCTAAATAGTATACCCTAAATATTAAACCCCAAATTATAAACCATAAACCATAAATCCTAAACCCTAAACCCTAAACCCTAAGCCATAAAATGTAATCCCTTACCCTAAACCTTAAACCAACCTAAACACTAACCCTAAACCTTGAATCGTAAACCCCATAAACCCTAAACCCTAAACCCTGAGCACTAAACCCTAAACCCTAAACCTTAAATATTAAACTTGAAACCATAATCTATAAATAATAAATATTAAACCCTAAACCCTAAACCCTAAAAACTAAACCTTTAATCGTAAACCCCATAAACCTTAAAAATTTAGCTCTAATTCCTAAACCCTTAACCCTAAACCCTAAAAACTAAAAATTGAATCATAAACCCCATAAACCATAAACCTTTAGCCCTAAACCATAAGCCCTAAGCCCTAAACACTAAATCCTAAACCCTAATCCCTAAACTATAATCCCTTACTCCTAAACATTAAACCCCGACACCTAAAACCTAAACCCTAAACCCTAAATGTTAAACTCTAAACCCTAAATTATAAACCCTAAGCACTAAACCCTAAACACTAAACCCTTAAATTTAAACCCTAAAGCTGTAAACCATAAACCTTAAATCCTAAACCCTAAACCCTAAACTTGAAACCATAAACCCTAAAGCTTAAACCCTAAACACTAAGCCCTAAAATGTAATCCCTTAGCCCTAAACCATAAACCATGAGACCTAATCCCTAAACCTAATCCCTAAATTATTAACCCTAAATCCTAATCCATAAAAACTAAACCTTGAATTATAAACAATATAAACCCTAAACCTTTAGCACTAAACCCTAAACCATTAGACCTAAACAATAAACCCTAAACCCTAAAACCTAAATCCTAAATATAAAACCCTAAAATGTAAATCATAAACCATAAATCTTAAACCCTAAACTCGAAACTCAAAACCCTAAACCCTACAACCTAAACTTTGAGTTATAAACCCCATAAAACCTAAACCTTTAGCTAAAAACCCTAAACCCTAAACCCTATACCCTAAACCCTAAACTCTAAACAATAAATCGTAAACCGTAAACCCTAAACACTAAACCCTAAATGCTAAACCCTAAACCGTAAACTATAATCCCTTTTCCCTAAACCTTAAACCCTTTTACCTAAACCCTAAAAAGTAAGCCATAAACCATAAATCCTAAACCCTAAACCCTAAATCCTAAACCTTAAACCCTAAACCCTGAGCACTAAACCCTAAATCATAAACCATAAATATTAAACCCTAAACCTTAAACTCTAAAACCTAAAACCTAAACATTAAACCCTAAACTCTAAACCATAAACCATAAATCCTAAACCCTAAACCCTAAACTTGAAATCCTAAACCCTAAACACTAAACCCTAAATATTAGACCCTAAACCGTAAACCATAAACCATAAACCTTAAACCCTAAACCATAAATCCTAAAAAATAGACCTTTCACCCTAAACCATAAACCATAAGACTTAAATTGTAATCCCTTAGCCCTAAACCTTAAACCCTGAGACCTAAACCCTAAACAATAAACCCTAAAACATTAACCATAAACAATAAATCCTAAACACTAAACCCTAAAGTAAAAACCATAAACACTAAACCATCAACCAGAAATCCTAAACTCTAAACCCTAAACACTAAAAAATAAACCTTGAATTGTAAACCTCGTAAAACCTAAAACTTTAGCCGTAAACCCTAAGCCCTAAACCCTCAACCGTAATCCCTAAACTATAATCCCTTAGTACTAAACCTTAAACCTAAAACCTAAACCTTAAACCCTAAACCCTAAGCACTAAACATGTTTTGGGGAAGCAAAGAGAAGTATGCAATGAAGAAGAGGTTGTTTTGACAGTCCATGATAGCCATGAGCCAAGTGGCAATCAAGAAGAAGACAATGCTGCCCCCACTCCTTGCTGGACCCAAGGCATTATACACTTCTTAGGCACAGGCCTATGCCCTCCGAAGATGAACAAGACCCAACGGAGACACTTCAGATTGCGGGTTGTCTGTATGCCATTGTTGATGGGGTTTTTTACAAGAAAATGTGAATGGAGTGCTTTCTTTGAGATGCATTAGCACAAATCAGATTCAAAGGGTGTTGGAAGAGTTCCATGATGGACCAGCTGGTGGCCATTTTGCACCAAGAGTGACAGCTCTAAAAATCATGAAGGCTGGTTATTATTGGCCTAAGATCTTAAGTGACTGCTATGCATGGATCAAGAGGTGTAAGAATTGTGCATTCTTCACAGGAAAAGAGAGACTTGCTGCCCTTCCATTACATCCAATCTCAGTTGACCAGCCATTCATGCAATGGGGTTTAGACTTCATTGGAGTCATGAATCCCAATTCAAGCCAAGGGCACAAATAGATTTTGACAGCCACAGACTACTTCACCAAATGGACAGAAGCAGTAGCCCTGAAAGAGGTAAATGAGTCTAGCATCTTAGACTTTTATGAGGGGATAACAATTAGATTTGGTGTACCTGCTATAATAATCTCTGATAATGCATTGGCATTCATTGGATCTAAGGTGACTGAGTGGGCTGTCAAGAATGGTATTTACCTAAGCAGTTCATCAAACTATTACCCTCAAGGTATTGGCCAGGACGAGTCTACAAACAAGAACTTGTTGAGGATCATTAGGAGGACTCTTGATGAGAATCAGAGGTCTTGGCATACCAAACTGAAATCAGCCTTATGGGCTGATAGGATAACTCCCAAAAGATCCACAGGTAACTCTCCATTCAAACTTGTCTATGGAAGAGAGGCAATCTTGCCCATGTCACTTGAGTTGCCAGCATTGGAACTCATGAAGCAGCTGGAGTTGCTTGAATTTGAGCCCATGGAGGTGAGGTATGCAGAGTTGATGGAGCTGCAAGAGATCAGAAATCAGGCATCCCAAGTAATGGAAAAGGATCAAGCATTGATCAAGAAGACCTTTGATAGGAAGGCCAAGGATAGATCCTTCCAAGTTGGAGATCTAGTGTTGAAATGGGATGTGGATAGAGCAAAACCGGGAAGGCATTCAAAATTTGATGCCATTTGGAGTGGCCCATACATGGTCACGAAGTGCAAGAACAACAATGCTTTCCAATTGGCCTCATTAGATGGTGAAGAACTACAGATTCCAGTAAATGGAATCTATCTCAAGCGTTGCTTCTAGAGGGAAATTCACTACCTTGTAAATATTAGATTAGATTTTCATTCCTCCAAGTGCTTGTGCACATTGTTTTGTTGTAGGTTAGTTTTGTTTTCCCTAAGTGCTTTGGCATAACTTGCTATCCATGGAGATGCTTTGCAGTCCTTGCTTCCATCAGGTGATATTCCATCTTCCTCCTTGCACATTCTAAGTCAGTTGGGGTTCTAAACAAAATATTTGATGACTCCATGCCCAATGGACTGCTTCAGGAAACTGGTATCTTCTACCTAGCAGGCAGGTAACCCCGCTGAGTCACCAAATTGTTATCCAAAATTCACCCCCAGGGTAAATTTGATAACATGCATCAGAATACTCAAGTCCCAGGCAAATAGATTGATTCAAGGCAAAAATCATGTTTCTAGGGTCCCCTCGGATTTTTTCTAACTCTCTGTCCAAGAAGAAAGGAGCAAGTTCTAAAAAGGGTGAAAAAGTTACAAAAAACAAGCTTGGGCAGAAAAAATCATGAAAATTGGCTAAGTCCTAGTCCTCGCAGCAGTTGGGACAGTTGGGACGTCGGGGTGCGAATCGGCCGAAAGGCCGCCAGGTGGTCCGCGCAGCAAAGGGACATCCGGGCCGTGGGGGCGCGCGGGACGCGAAAGGGCGAACCGGCCGAAGGTGAGAAAATTGACTAACTGTTGTGCAGATAAGGTTGGGACATCTGGGCCGAAAGGACGCGGAAGGACGCGAAAAGGTGAAGCGGCCACAAAGAGGGACAAGGAAGCCCATTTTGGCGGTTCGAAAGAATTTGTCCCAGATAGTTCGGGACAGATTCGAACAAAGGGACGCATGGGACACGGAAAGCCGAAGGAGCCGAGAGCCAATCAAATCACGCCACATGTCTTCACCTCAAAGAGGGATAGGGAAGCCCGAATTGGGTAGATCGGAGGAATTTGTCCCAGACAGTTTGGGACAACCGAGGCCAAAGGGACGCGAGGGATGGGAAAAGCAAAGCAAGCCATGAGCACGAATCAGAAACGCCATGTCACAAGGGAAAACGTCCAAAATTTTAAAGGGCAAGGTTTGAAGTGTTGGCACAGAGCCAATAAAAAGAGGACACGTGTCTTAAGTAGAAGGGGAGTGCAGAGGTCGGGGAGGAATTAGAGAATTTGGCAAAAGTTTTGGCCAAAAACTAAAAGGTAAAGGATGACCCCACACCCCTGTCCTCTAACCAGATCATGCCACGTGTCCCAAGTGGCGGGGACGCGGGGAAAAAATGGGAAATTTTCCAAAATTACAAAAAGTCAAAACTTTCAAGGAAAACCGCGGGTAAGGGAAGGAGAGAGAATTGCTCATCCAATCAGCACCGACACGTGTCGTCCAGGTGGCGGAGTGCGGGAAAAAAATTCAAAACCCATTTTTGCCTGTTTTGTGCCCTAAATCTTCAGATCGCCATATCTTTCGATCCAGAGCTCAGATTTGCATGTTCTTTATATCATTGGAAAGCTTATAAAATTATCTACATGATTAGGGGTCAATCTTGAATTTTGGTTCAGTCTGGAGAGAGAAAGTTAAGAAATGGCTCTGACGTGTGTTCATGGCCAGAAGTGACATTTCAGCGACCAAATTTAATACAGAATGGGTCGCATTCTCCTCCAATTTGGTCAAAAATGGTAGGGTATGGGTTTGTAAGGTCCTCCATGCTGATTTAATGCATTTGTAGTCAATGAGGAATGGGCTCCCACGTTTTGTATGTTTTCTCTCTCCTGGGCTCGACCCATGCAATGTAAAAGCCAGATTTGGCTCATTTCTAAAGGGTGGAACAGTTTTGACACGCTCGGTGGGATACTAGAGGTCTCATTTTTATTGCAGCAAAGTTGATGTGCATCTGCTGTAATTTTCTTGCTTGAAAAGAGCTATTATTTGCATATCTGGTGACTCCAAGGGGAAGAATCAACTGGTTTCAGCAGTGCAGGCCTGAAAACTCATGAGAAGAGTCACCACAAGGTCAAGAGTTGGAGAAGAAGAAGTGCTGTTTGAATACCTACAATTATCTCCAAGAAGAAGGCAAAGAGGAAGAAGGATTTAAAGGTCTCCATCTCCACCAAATAGAACTCTCTCAACTCCTCCACCTGGTAGGCCTTTCATTCAATCAACAAGGGTTTTAAGACCAATTAGAATGGCACAAAACAACCCCTATGTCAACTTCATAGGTAGCAGCCCACTTGCTCTCAATGCACAACATCCAATTCCTATTGCAGCCTTGAAGAACATTCCCTACTTCACTAGAGAAAATCAGACTACTCCAGGTGATCATGTTAAAGATATTGCTAACCTTTGTGCAATTCATGAAATCAATGAGATGCAAGTGGCTGTCAAGTTACTGGCATCTTCATTCAAGGGTAAAGCATTGCAATGGTTTAGAAGCCTTGGAGCTGGTTCTATCACAAATTGGAATCAGCTGTGTATAGCACTTCATGAGCAATTTGGAGAAAAGGGAGACAACTTGTCTCTTTTGGAGCAGCTGACCGATTTCAACTTCAGATTTCAAAAGACTTGGGAGAGAATTCTAGTGGCAGTCAGGCCAACAAAGAAGGTGCTTTTCTCTACTATCTCAAAGCTCTAAATTCTGATATTTCTATGTTAATTCAGTCCATGGGAGGCATAACTATCCCTATGGCTTATAGCATTGCCATTAGGGCTGAAAATTGTTTGATCCAAGCTGGCAAACTTGCCCCTAGACCTCCCATGCCATTGTTTCCAAGTTTAGAGAGCCCAAACACCAATCAAGCACCTAGTTTGGCTCCTTCTCCCATTCCTAGAAATCGAGTTCAAATGAAGCTTCCGGTTCATCTCCAAGTGCCCCAAATGAGCTTGAGAAGTCATGAAGCAATTGCAAAACCTAGGCAATGAGCTGGTTACTCTTAAGAGGCAACAAGCCCAAGGTTTTAGACCTTCTTATCAACCCCAAGCTAATCCTAACAGCAACCATTTTAACCGAAAAGACCACATAATCCAACTGTAAATATGAATCAAACAAGGCCCCGCCAATAGACCATTTCAGCCCTATAACCCCAATGCCATATCTACCTCTAAGGCATTGGTGCCAACACAAAACAACATTGCTCAAGAGTATGATTGGTGTTTTCCATGCAATGAGCCTCATAACCAATCCATGTGCTTCAATGGTGCTTTGAATCAAGCACTAATGGTGACAACTACTGGTGTGGAGGGTGAGGGCAGTCAAGGAAACAACCAACAACAAGAAACATTCCAACAGCAATCAGCCCCAAATGACACCACATTGGTAAATTGGCAAGCAGAGGATTTTTGTGGCATGAACCAAGCAGTTTCTCAAGGTGTTGCAGCCAACACAAGGTCAAAAAGGAGGAATTTGGGTGAAGAACAACCATTAGCCCCAACCAATCCATGACCTTCTATGGTTCCACAAGTGGTTGGCAAACAAAATCCGGTTGTAAATGCACAAGGGCAGCCAAGAACAGCCCCTAGGCCAACTCAAATACCAGTTGTTGCTGCCCACATGCAAGGAGTGAATGTGCAAACCAAGGGATAACAAAGAGATCCTTCATCACCATTCAATATCATTGATCAGATGAAGAAGACAAATGTTAATATATCAATGTGGGAATCCCTATCTATCCCAGGCCAAAGAGATCTGCTGCAAGCTGCCATGAAGGACTGGCCAACTTCAAATCAACAGATCCAAAGGCAAGAGAAGGTACTTACAAATGCTGCCCAGCCTGAGGGAAATCATGGAGGACAGCAAGGTAAAATGTTGAAGCCCCCTCCTTTCTATGTTTCATTGATCATTGGAAATCAATTAGTGCACAATTGCATGATAGACTCTAGGGCAAGTAGCTCAATAATGCCTAAACAAATAGCTGATAAGGTAGGGCTCCAAAGATGAAACACTATCCAAAGGGGTAGTGCAATTGGATGGGACACCAAAGAATAACAGTTGGGGTGATTAGAAACTTGAGTCTTACCTTGCATGCATGTCTAAATGTTGTTGTTTTACAAGATGTATCAGTCATAGACCTTCCACCACTCTTTGCCCTTTGCTTATCAAGGGACTTCACAGCCAAGATTGGGAGATATTTGTCTGCTGATTGGTCACACATGCTGTTCAGAACGAGGTATGGAACTAAGGTTACAATCAGGTTTGAACCTATTACAAACTTCCACATTGAGCCTTACACTCCAAGTCAGATCAACGCCAATTGTTCAGCATTTGATCAAGAAGACCACCCAAGCACTGATGAGGCTGACACCAAGGTTGGAAGCATCCTGGATCTAACTCTTGATGAATGGGCAAACAAGATACATGCATTTGATTGTTATCAAGAAGTGGAAGAATCTCAGCTAGGGGTCTATTGCATACATGAAGAAAATCAGCCTATTCCTAGCATCACCAAGCCAAATCACAAAGATGACAATGAGGTATGGCAGCTATTTTTTGATGGATCAAGGAGTAGACAAGGTGCAGGAGGTGGAGCTATGCTTGTTTCACCTCAAGGAATACAATACTATTCAGCTTTCAGATTTCAGTTTACATGCTCCAATAACACTGCTGAATATGAAGCCTTGGTGCAAGGGATGCATGGGCAATAAAGAAGAAAATAAAGAACTTACAAGTCTTTGGTGACAGTGAATTGATTGTAAATCAGGCCAAGAATGATCTTCTCAAGTGCTACAAGAACATGGTATGGGACCTCATGGAATATTTTGAGGGTTTTTGAATAAAATCCATTCCTAGGAAAGAGAATCAAGCTGCTGATAGGCTTGCAGCAGTAGGGGCAGCCTTTGACATTGTGGAAAGCATTCAACAAGACAAGGTACAGCCAAACATCCACATGATTGTGAGGCCTTCAGTGCCAGATAACAATGTCAGTTGGCAAGTGTTTGAAAATGACCAGCAAATCATTTATTTCTTGCAAGAAGAAGCTGAGTTCTCAGCCAAGAATCAAGAAAAATTAGAACAACAGTATGGTGACTAGGTAGTACAGCTGAGAACTAACAAGCTGCCCAAAGGACTTATCACTTTGGAGTCCATCTTTAATCCCAATGACCAGTATAGAAAGGAAAAAGGAAACATTCATGTCAAGAGAGAGGATTTAGTATCCATCTTGGTAGAAGAGAACAAACCATTGCAAATTAGGAGAATGACAACTAAACAAGAAAGGTATGAGTTCATACAATTTGTGTTAAGAGTTTCCTAACGTGTTTGCTTGGAGCTATGAAGACTTGAAAGGTTTCAATCCCAACTTAGCTCAGCATACCATTGAATTGGATTCAAATACTAAGCTTGTCAAAGCTGAAACAAAGACCAATCAATCCACACATGGAGCCTCTAATGAGGAAAGAATTGGACAAGCTGGTTGAATCAAGGATCATATTCCCAATCAAGAATTCTAGTTGGGTTGCCAACTTAGTTCCAAAGTCGAGAAGAAAAGTGGAGAGAGATTTGTGTGTTCACTTTAGAGACTTGAATAGAGCCTCTCTCAAGGACCATTACCCACTCCCTTCCATGGAGCAAATATTGTAAGTTGTAGCTAGTTCAGAAAGGTTCTCATTGCTTGATGGCTACTCAGGCTACAATTAGATTATGGTGAAGGAGGAAGACCAGTTCAAGACAGCCTTCACAACCAAATAGGGAACTTTTACATACAGGAAAATGCCATTTGGGCTGTCCAACGCTGGTGCTACCTTCCAAAGGGCAATGGACATGGCATTCAAAGGTCTGATTAACAATGTGGTGCTGATTTACCTTGATGATATCACTATTTTTCCAAAAATGCAGCAGACTACCTCTCTCATTTGAGGTAAGTCTTCACGAGGTGCAGGAGATTTAGAGTGTCTTTGAATCCTAAGAAGTGTATCTTTCTTGCACATGAAGGAAAGCTCCTTGGCCATATTATCTCCAAAGAAGGATTAGCAATTGATCCGAGAGAGGGTTGAAGCCATAAGAGCACTACTATTGCCAAGCGACAAGAAGGCCCTTGAGTTTCTTGGGAAGGATAAACTTTGTTCGGAGGTTTGTCCCATTTTGTAGCCCTAGAAAAGCCCATCACCAAAATGTAAAAGAAGAGCATGGCTTTCAAGTCGACAACATGAAGGTAAGGAGAGTTTTGAAGCAATCAAAGAAGTCATCTCTCAAGCACCAACTCTCATCAACCCAGAGACTTCTCCAAGGATTTCATCCTCTATGCATTTGGAGGTAATGACACTATTTCTGCCATTTTGGTACAGCAGAACAAGGATAATGATGAGCAGTCAATTACCTTCTTCAGCCGGAGCCTAGATGACTATGAGGTGAGGTACTCTTTCATTGAGAAGCAAGTACTTGTAGTAATCAGAAGCTTGAAGAAATTCAAGCATTTATTCTCAAACAACAAGGTCCAGGTTGTTGGTCTCACATGTTGGGGTTAAGGACTTCCTCCTCAACAAGGATTTGAATGGGAAAAGGGCAGGTTGGATCACCCGTGTCATGGAGTATGACATTGAGATCAAGATCACCAAGCTGGTAAGAGGAAAGGATTGTGTGAGCAGCTGGTTTTGTGAAGCAAAGAAGTATGCAATGAAGAAGAGGTTGTTTTGACATTCAAGACAACCATGAGCCAAGTGGCAATAAAGAAGAAGACGATGCTGCCCCCACTCCTTGTTGGACCCAAGGCATTATACACTTCCTAGGCACAGGCCTATGCCCTCCGAGAGATGAACAAGACCCAAAGGAGACACTTCAGATTGCAGGCTGTCCCGTATGCCATTGTTGATGGGGTTTTGTACAAGAAAGATGTGAATGGAGTGCCGCTTCTTTGAGATGCATTAGCACAAATCAGATTCAATGGGTGTTGGAAGAGTTCCATGATGGACTAGGTGGTGGCCATTTTGCACCAAGAGTGACACTCTAAAAATCATGAAGGCTAGTTATTATTAGCCTAAGATCTTGATGATTGCTATGCATGGATCAAGAGGTGTAAGAATTGTGTATTCTTCATAGGAAAAGAGAGACTTGCTGCCCTTCCATTACATCCAATCTCAGTTGACCAGCCATTCATGCAATGGGGTTTGAACTTCATTGGAGTCATTAATCCCAATTCAAGCCAAGGGCACAAATAGATTTTGTGACCCACAAACTACTTCACCAAATAGACAAAATGAGTTCTGAAAGAGGTAAATGAGTCTAGCATCTTAGACTTTTATGAGGGGATAACAACTAGATTTGGTGTACCTGCTACAATAATCTCTGATAATGCATTGGCATTCATTGGATCTAAGGTGACTGAGTGGGCTGTCAAGAACGGTATTTACCTAAGCACTTGAGTTGCCAGCATTGGAACTCATGAAGCAGCTGGAGTTGTTTGAATTTGAGCCCATGGAGGTGAGGTATGCAGAGTTGATGGAGCTGCAAGAGATCAGAAATCAGGCATCCCAAGCAATAGAAAAGGATCAAGCATTGATCAAGAAGACCTTTGATAGGAAGGCCAAGGATAGATCCTTCCGAGTTGGAGATCTAGTGTTGAAATGGGATGTGGATAGAGCAAAACCGGGAAGGCATTCAAAATTTGATGCCATTTGGAGTGGCCCATACATGGTCACGAAGTGCAAGAACAACAATGCTTTCCAATTGGCCTCATTGGATGGTGAAGAACTACAGATTCTAGTAAATGGAATCTATCTCAAGCGTTGCTTCTAGAGGGAAATTCACTACCTTGTAAATATTAGATTAGATTTTCATTCCTCCAAGTGCTTGTGCACATTGTTTTGCTGTAGGTTAGTTTTGTTTTCCCTAAGTGCTTTGGCACAACTTGCTGTCCATGGAGATGTTTTGCAGTCCTTACTTCCATCAGGTGATATTCCATCTTCCTCCTTACACATTCTAAGTTAGTTAGGGTTCTAAACAGAATATTTGATGACTCCATGCCCAATGGACTGCTTCAGGCAAATGGTATCTTCTACCTAGAGTAGGTAACCCATTGAGTCGCAAATTGTTATCCAAAATTCACTCCCCAGGGTAAATTTGATAACATGCATCAGAATACTCAAGTCCCAGGCAAATAGATTGATTCAAGGCAAAAAATCATGTTTCTAGGGTCCCCTCAGATTTTTTCTAACTCTCCTGTCCAAGAAGAAAGGAGCAAGTTCTAAAAAGGGTGAAAAAGTTGCAAAAAACAAGCTTGGGCTAGAAAAAATCATGAAAATTGGCTAAGTCCTGGTCCTCGCAGCACTTGGGACAGTTGGGACGTTTGGGCGTGAATCAGCCGAATGGCCGCCAGGCGGTCCGCAGACAAAGAAAGGGACATCCGGGCCGTGGGGACGTGTGGGATGTGAAAGGGCGAACCGGCCGAAGGTGAGAAAATTGACTAACTGTTGTGCAGATAAGGTTGGGACATCCGGGCCGAAAGGATGCGAAGGACGTGAAAAGGTGAAGCGGCGCAAAGAGGGACAAGGAAGCCCATTTCGGGTGGTTTGGAAGAATTTCTCCTAGATGATGCTGGGGACAGTTGGAACAAAGGGACGCGTGGGACACGAAAGGCTGAAGGAGCCGAGAGCCAATCAAATCACGCCACGTGTCTTCGCCTCAAAGAGGGACAGGGAAGCCCGAATCGGGTGGATTAGAGGAATTTGTCCCAGAAATTTCGGGACAACTGGGCCAAAGGGACGCGAGGGACGCGAAAAGCTGGCAGGCCCGCGAACGAATTAGGAAACGCCACGTGTCACAAGGGAAAACGTCCAAAATTTCAAAGGGTAAGGTTTGAAGCATTGGCCCGAGCCAATAAAAAGAGTACACGTGTCCTAAGGAGAAGGGGAGTGCGGAGGTCGGGAGGAATTAGAGAATGCCACGTGCCCCTATCCTCCAACCAGATCATGCCACGTGTCCCAAGTGGCGGGGACGCGGGGAAAAAATGGGAATTTTTCCAAAATTACAAAAAGTCAAAACTTTCAAGGAAAACCCACGGGTAAGGGAAGGAGAGAGAATTGCTCATCCAATCAGCGCCGACACGTGTCGTCTAGGTGGCGGAGCACGGGAAAAAATTTCAAAACCCATTTTTGCCTGTTTTGTGCCCTAAATCTTCAGATCGCCATATCTTTCGATCCAGAGCTCGGATTTGCACGTTCTTTATATCATTGGAAAGATTATAAAATTCTCTACATGATTCCAGGGTCAATCTTGAATTTTGGTTCAGTTTGGAGAGAGAAAGTTAAGAAACGGCTCTAACGTGTGTTCATGGCCAGAAGTGACATTTCAGTGACCAAATTTAATATAGAATGGGTCGCATTCTCCTCCAATTTGGTAAAAAATGATAGGGTATGGGTTTGTAAGGTCCTCCATGCTGATTTAATGCATTTGCAGTCAATGAGGAATGGGCTCCCACGTTTTTGTACATTTTCTCTCTCCTGGGCTCGACCCATGCAATGTAAAAGCGATTTAGTTCATTTCTAAAGGGGCAATACCTTTTGGCATAGAAATCTTCTTCTTTCACCTCCAACAAGTGATTGTTGCAAGAATCAGACCTCTTCAAAGATTGTAATAGCTTTTTACCTCTCTGAGGTTGTAATGCAATGGTTTTGACATTGGAAATGATAATGCAAGCTTTGTGAATGGGTTTCAGTCCTTTGTTTGTATTATTTACTTCATTTCAGATCCTAAATTATATCTTATCAGCCTGTGTATGTTTTTATGTTGTAATCTTTGGTTTGTGTCTATTTGCATGACAAAATATTCACCACTCCTTTTGGTGCATCACCATCTTTAGTTAGTTTCAATTTTTGCACTTCTATCCCTGTCTCCTTGCAATTTAGAGTAGGATTAGGATCTGAACCTCTGTAGTTGTGCAAATATAGATCTAAATCAGAGGAGTTTGAGGAACCAACCTCTAATCTGGAGATTCCTCTCTCAGTTTCACAAGTCCCACACTTGGAGAGAGGTTTCCATGTTGTGCAATCACACTAGATGCTAGAGTGATCAACCTAGAAATCTGATCAACATCCAGGGGTGCTGTGATTTTGTAATAACAAAACCATAAACCATAAACCCTAAATATTAAACCCTAAATCACAAATAATAAACCATAAACCTTAAACCCTAAACCCTAAACTCAAAAACTAAACACTAAACCCTAAATCCTAAACCCTAAGCCATAAAATGTAATCCCTTATCCCTAAAAATTAAACTCACCTAAACCCTAAACCCTAAACCATACAAATTAAACCTTAAATCGTAAACCCCATAAACCCTAAACCCTTAGCACTAAAACTAAAACCGTAAACCATAAACAATAAATCCTAAACCCTAAACCCTAAACCCTAAACTCAAAAACCCTAAACATTAAACCCTAAACCCTAAAAACTAAACCTTGATTCATAAACCTGATAAAACACAAATTTTTAGCTCTAAACACTAAACCCTAAACCTTAAACCCTAAGAACTAAACATTAAATTGTAAACCCCATAAACAATAAACCTTTAGCCCTAAACCATAAACCCTAAACCCCAAACCCTAAATCCTAAACCCTAAACCCCAAGCACTAAACCTTAAACACTATACCCTAAATATAAGACTCTTATCCATAAACCATAAAAAATAAATTCAAAACCCTAAACCCTACACATTAAAAACTAAACCTTGAATCGTAAACCCCATAAACCCTAAACCTTTAGCCCTAAACCATAAACCATAAACCATAAACCCTAAACCCTAAACCATAAACTTGAAACCCTAAACCCTAAACCCTAAACCCTAAATCCTAAAAACTAAAACCTTGAATTGTAAACCCTATAAACCCTAAACCCTAAACCCCGAGCACTAAACCCTAAACATTAAACTTTAAACTCGAAAACCTAAAACACTAAACCCTAAACCCGAAACCTGAAAAATTAAACCTTGATTCATAAACCCCATAAAACCTAAACCTTTAGCCCTAAACAATAAACCCTGACCCTAAACCTTAAACCCTAAACCCTAAACCATAAATCCTAAACCCTAAACCCTAAACCCTAAACCCAAAATCCTAATCTGTAAACCCTAAACCCTAAAAATTAAACCTTGAATCGTAAACCCCATAAACCCTAAACCTTTAACCCTAAACCCTAAACCCTAAGCCCTAAACTATAATACCTTAGTTCTAAACCTTAAACCCTAAACCCTAATCCCTAATCCTTCAACCCTAAATACTAAACGATAAACCCTAAGCACTAAACCATGAACCCTAAACCCTAAATATTAAATCCTAAACCGTAAACCATAAACCTTAAATCCTAAACCCTAATCCCTAAACTCAAAACACTAAACCCTAAAGCTTAAACCCTAAACCCTAAACACTAAGCCCTAAAATGTAATCCCTTAGCCATAAACCTTAAACCCTGAGACCTAAATCCTAAACCCTAAACCCTAAACCATTAACCCTAAACCCTAAACACAAACCATAAAAACTAAACCTTGAATCGTAAACCCCACAAACCTAAAACATTTAGCCCTAAACCCTAAACCCTTAGACCTAAACCCTTAACCTAAACCCTAAACACTAAACCCTAAACCCTAAATCCTAAATATTAAACCCTAAACCATAAAGCATAAACCGTAAAACCTAAACACTAAACTCGATACTCTAAACCCTAAACCTTGAATCGTAAACACCATAAAACCTAAACCTTTAGCCCTAAACCATAAACCATAAACCCTAAATGCTAAATCCTAAGCCCTAAACTGTAATTCCATTACCCTAAACCTTAAACCCTAATACCTACATCCTAAATAATAAACCCCAAAAAAAAACCATAAACCATAAATCCTAAACACTAAACCCTATACTCAAACCCTAAACCCTAAACCCTAAACCCTAACAACTAAACCTTGAATCACAAACCCCATAAATCCTAAACCTTTAGCCGTAAACAATAAACCCTAAACCCTAATCCCTAAACTATAATCCCTTAGTCCTAAACATTAAACCATAAACCCTAAACCCAAAAGTCAAAACACTAAACCCTAAACCATAAATCGTAAACCCTAAACCCTAAAAACTAAACCTTGAATTGTAAATCCCATAAACCCTAAACCCTAAACCCTAAATATTAAACCCCAAACTGTAAACCATAAATTATAAATCCTAAAGCCTAAAGCCTAAACCCTTAGACCTAAATTATGAACCTAAACCCTAAACCCTCAACGATAAAAGTGAAACCTTAAATATTAAACCCTATACCGTAAACCATAAACTATAAATCCTAAACCCTAAACTCAAAACTCCAAACCCTAAACACTAAACCCTAAACCGTAAACCCTAAAAACTAAACCTTGAATCGTAAACCCCATAAACCCTAAACCCTAAACCTTGAGCACTAAACCCTAAATATTAGAACCTAATATGTAAACCATAAACCATAAATCCTAAACCCTAAAATCAAAACCCTAAACCCTACACCCTAAAAACTAAACCTTGATTCGTAAACCCAAAAAATGCTAAACCTTTAGCCCTAAAACATAAACCATAAACCCAAAACCCTAAGCCCTAAACTGTAATCCACATTAAACTCTAAACCCTAAACCCTAAACCCTAAACCCTAAACATTAAAAAACTAAGCCCTAAACTATAATCCCTTATCCCTAAACCTTAAACCATACGACCTAAACCCTAAACCCTAAACCCTAGGTGATAAATCATAATACCTAAACCCTAAATATTAAACCCTAAAAAGTATACCATAAACCATAAATCCTAAACCCTAAACCCTAAACCCTAAACTTGAATCCCTAAACCCTAAACCCTAAACCATAAAAAATAAACCTTGAATCGTAAACCCCATAAACCCTAAACCTTTATCCCTAAACCTTAAACCCTAAGACCTAAACCCTAAACCCTAAATTATAAACCATAAACCCTAAACCCTAAACCCTAAACTCAAAACCCTATACCCTTAAAACTAAACCTTGAATCGAAAACCACATAAAACCTAAACCTTTAGCCCTAAACCATAAATCATAAACACTAAACCCTAAAACCTAAACCCTAAAGCATAAACCCTAAACCCTAAATATTAAATCCTAAACCATAAACCATAAACCATAAATTCTAAACCCCAAACTTGAAACCCTAAATCCTAAACCCTAAAACCTAAATCCTAAACCCTAAATACTAAACCTTGAATCAGTAAACCACATAAACCTTTAACCCTAAACGTTAAACCCTAAACCCACCCTAAACCCTAAGCCCAAAATTGTAAACCCTTAACCTTAAACATTAAACAATGAGACCTAAACCCTAAACCCCGAGCACTAAACCCTACATATTAAACCCTAAACCGTAAACTATAAAGCATAAATCTGAAAAATTAAACCCTAAACCATAAACCCTAAACACTAAACCCTAAACTCTAAACTCTAAACAATAAAAACTAAGCCCTAAACTATAATCCCTTAACCCTAAACCTTAAACCCTGAGACCTAAACCCTAAACCCTAAATTATAAACCATAAACCATAAATTCTAAACCCTAAACCCTAAAATCAAAACCCTAGACCCTATACCCTATACCCTAAAAACTAAACCTTGAATTGTAAACCACATAAAACCTAAACCTTTAGCCCTAAACCATAAATCCTAAACCCTAAACCCTAAAACCTAAACCCTAAAACCTAAACCCTAAACCCTAAACCCTAAATACTAAATATTAAATCCCAAACCGTAAACCATAAACCATAAATTCTAAAACCTAAACTCAAAACCCTAAACCCTAAAACCTAAATCCTAAACCCAAAATACTAAACCTTGAATTGTAAACCGCATAAACCTTTAACCCTACACCATAAACCCTAAACCTTAAACCCTAAACCCACCCTAAACACTAAACCCTAAGCCCAAAATTGTAATCCCTTAGCCCTAAACATTAAACCCCGAGACCTAAACCCTAAGCCCAAAATTGTAATCCCTTAGCCCTAAACATTAAACCCCGAGACCTAAACCCTAAACCCTTAACCCCGAGCACTAAACCTTAAACCCTAAACCCTACATATTAAACCCTAAACCCTAAACCATAAACCATAAATCTGAAACATTAAACCCTAAAATCAAAACCCTAATCCCTAAACACTTAACCCTAAAACCTTAACTATAAACGTTAAAACCCTAAACACTTAACACTAAACCCTAAACCAAAAATGTTAAAACCCTAAAACCTAAGCCCTAAACCACAATCCGTTAGCCCTAAACCTTAAACTCGAGACCTAAACCCTAAAACCTAAACCTTAAACCTTAAACCCTAAACCCTAAGCACTAAACCCTAAATGCTCAATATTAAACCATAAAATGTAAACCATAAATAATAAATCCTAAACCCTAAACTCTAAAACCTAAACCCTAAAAACTAAACCTTGAATTGTAAACCCCATAAACCTTAAATATTTAGCCCTAAACCCTAAACCCTAAACCCCGAACCCTAATACCTAAACCCTAAGCCCTAAACTATAATCTCTTGGCCCTAAACCTTAAACCCTAAGACCTAAACCCTAAATCCTAAATCCTAAACCCTAAACCCTAAACCCTAAACCCTAAAAACTAAACCTTGAATCGTAAACCCCATAAACCCTAAACCTTTAGAACTTAACCATAAACCCTAAACCCTAAACTATAATCCACCTTAAATCCTAAGACCTAAACCCTAAACCCTAAACATTAAACCCTAAACGGTAAACCATAAACCATAAATCATAAACCCTAAACCCTATATTGAAAACACTAAACCCTATACCAAAAACCTACACCCTAAACCCTAAAAACTAAACCTTGAAACGTAAAACCCATAAAACTCCAAACCTTTATCCCTAAACCCTAAACCCTAATCCCTAATCCCTAAATCCTAAGCCCTAAACTATAATCCCTTACTCCTAAACCCTAAACCCTATGACCTAAACCCTAAAACCTAAACCTTAAACCCTAAACCCTAAACCCTAAACCGTAAACCCTAAATGCTAAAAAAACTAAACCTTGAATCATAAACCCCATAAACCGTAAACCTTTAGCCCTAAACCCTAAACACCGAGCACTAAACCCTAAAGTCAAAACCCTAAACCCTAAAAACTAAACCTTGAATCGTAAACCCCATAAACCCTAAGCCATTAGCCCTAAGCCATTAACCCTAAACCCTAAACCCTAATCCCTAAACTAAAATCCCTTAGCCCTAAACCTTAAACCCTAAGACGTAAACCCTAAACCCTAAACCTTAAACCGTAAACCCTAAACCCTAAATATTAAATCCTAAACCATAAACCAAAAACTGTAAAACCTAAACCCTAATCCATAAACTCAAAACACTAAACCCTAAACCCTAAAATCTAAAAAAAAAACTTAAATCATAAACCCCATAAACCCTAAACCTTTAGCCCTAAACCATAAACCCTAAACTATAAAACCTTAGCCCTAAACAATAAACCCTAATCCATAAACCCTAAACGCTAAGCCCTAAAATTTTATCCCTTATCCCTAAACCCTAAACCCTAAACCCTAAACCTTGAGCACTAAACCCTAAACCATAAATTTTAAACCCTAAACTCTAAACTCTATACACTAAAACCTAACACTAAACCCTAAACCCTCTAACCTATACACAAAAAACTAAACCTTGAATCATACACCACATATACCCTACACCCAAAATAATAAACCCTAAATCCTAAACCCTAAACCTTATAAATTAAACCTGAATCGTAAACCCCATAAACCCTAAACCTTTAGCCCTAAACCGTAAACCGTAAACCCTAAACTATAATCCCTTAGTCCTAAACATTAAACCCTTAGACCTAATACCTAAACCCTAAAACCTAAATACTAATACCTAAATCCTAAAACCTAAACTCTAATCCCTAAACCTTAAACCCTAATTCCTAAACTATAAACCCTAAGCACTAAACCGTAAACCCTAAACCATAAACCATAAACCTTAAATCCTAAACCCTAAACTCGAAACCCTAAAACCTAAAGCTTAAACCTAAAACCTTAAACACTAAGCCCTAAAAGGTAATCCCTTAACCCTAAACCCTAAACCCTAAGACCTAAATCCTAAACCCTTAACCGTAAACCCTAAACCCAAACCATACAAACAAAACCTTGAAACGTAAACCCCACAAACCCAAAGCTTTAGCCTAAACCCTAAACCCTAAAACCTAAACCCTTAGAACTAAACCCTTAACCTAAACCCTAAACCCTAAACACTTGACTTTTTGAGCTTATAACTTTTTGAATATCTCAACTTTTTTGAAAATCACAACTATTTAAAAAATTGAGACATTTTCAAAAATAAGAACTTTTCGTAAATCCCAACTTTTAAAAATTCTTAAATTTTCTAAAATCTCAACTTTATCAAAAATGCCATCTTTTTTTAAAATCCTTACTTTTTAAAAAATTATATTATTTTACAAATCACAAATATTAAAAATCCCAACATTTTCCAAAATGTTGATTTTTTTGAGAATCCTGATTTTTCAAAAATCATGATTTTTTTGAAAATTTTCACTTTTTGAAAGTCACGACTTTTTGGAAAATTTCAAATTTTTCAAAATCCCATCTTTTCAAAAATCCTAACTTTTTTGAATATGTCGAGTTTTTAAAAAACTTAACTTTTTCAAAAAACCAAACTCTTCAAAAATTCCAACTCTTCAAAAATGTGAAAAAGCCCAACTCTTTCAAAAATCCCAATTTTTTTGAAATATTCATTTTCCAAAAACCGCAACTTGTTTGAAAAGCCAAACATTATCAAAGTCCCAACATTGTTTAAATCTTGATGTTTTCAAAAGTAACAACTTTGTTTAAAATTGTAACTTTTTCAAAAGTCGTGAATTTTTTTAAAATCTCAAGTTTTTAAAAATCCTGACTTTTCCAAAAATATTGACATTTTCAAAAATCTTGACTTTTTGAAAATCCCAAGTTTTTCAAAATACCAACTTATTCCAAGTCTAACTATTTTAAGGTTTCTAGGTTGAGGGTTTAGGGTTTAGGTTTTTGGGCTCTAGAATCAGGGTTTAGGGTTTAGTTTTTAGGGTTTAGGGATCGGGATCAGGGCTCAATGTTCTAGTTTCAAGGTTTAGGGTTGAGGTTCAGGGTTCGGGGATCAAGGTTTTGGGTTTAAGAATTAGGTTTTAGGGTTTAGTGTTTTGAGGTTAGCATTTAGGGCTTAAGTTTTATGGTTAAGGGTTTTGCACTTAGGGTTTACGTTTAATGGTTTATAATTGAGGGTTTATTATTTTGGATTTAGCATTTAAGGCTTTAGTTTTAAAGATGTAAAATTTAGGGTTTAGGAGCAATTAGAGCTTAAGGTTTAGGGTTCATAGGGTTTAGGGCTTAGAGCTTAGGTTAGGTATCATTTTTCATGGTTAAGGTTCCATGACTCAAGTTGTTTGAGGTCTGTGGTTCTCAATTTAGGGTTTAGAATTTTGGCTTAGGGCTCACGGTTCAATGTATAGCATTTAGGGTTTAGGTTAAGCCTAAGACTTTTGGTTTCACTATTAAGGATTTAAGGTTTATGGCTCAAGGTTAGGGCTAGGGTTTATTATTTAGGGTTTAGAGCTTAGGGTTTAGGGTTTAGGCTTCATGGCTTAGGGTTTATGGTTTAAGGTTTGTGGTTTAGAGTTTAGGTTTTATGATTTATAGCTGAGGCTTTAGGGTTTAGGATTTAATTTTAAGGGTTTATGTTTTAGGATTTAGGTCTTTGTGCTTAATTTTTAGGATGTTGGGGTTTAGGGTTTAGCGTTTATGACTCAAGTTTCAGGTTTTAGGGTTTAGGGTTTAGGGGTCACAATTTTGAAAAAGTCACGATTTCAAAAATATCCCAATTTTGAAACAGTTAAGATTTGAAAAATTCATGATTCTAAAATATTTTTAAAGTGATAAAGTAAATAATTTTAAAAAACTCTATATTTTTAAAAAATCTGTAATTTTCAAAAAGTGACGATTTTATTAAAAGTTGGAATTTTGAAAAGTAAAGATTTTGAAAATATTAGTATTTTCAAAAAAATAAGGATATTCAAAATAGTTGGGATTTAAAATCTCTTCAGTTTTGTAATTCTTGACTTATTTGAAAATTGCACCTTGTTTCAAAATCTTGTCTTTTTTGAAAATCCCAACTTTCTCAAAATTCTTGGCTTTTTGAAATCACGACTTTTTTTGAAATCCCAATTTTTGTTCAAAATCAAAACCTTTTCATAATCCTAACTTATTTGAAAATATCAACTTTTGAAAACCCCAATTTTTGAAATTCAAACTCAGAATTTCCAAAATCTAGAATTTTGGAAAATCTACATTATTCAAACTCCCGAATTTTTCTTTTTAAATTTTGATATTTTAAAAAAGTTGAGATTTTTGAAACTTGTGGTTTAAAAAAAACGTACTCAAACAGACACCCGAAGCACAAATTATGACATTTTCAAGTTCCTGCTAATTTTGGCGCATCACTACATTTTTAAAAATTTGACTTTTTAAGGTTATAAATTTTTCAAAAATCTTAACTTTTCAGAAATAACAACTATTTCAAAAATAGTGATGTTTTCAAAAATTAAAAACTTTTCAGAAATCCCAAGTTTTTAGAAAATTCTGAATTTTCTAAAATCTCAACTTTATCAAAAATGCTGACTTTTTTGAAAATCCTTACTTTTTAAAATAATTATATTTTTCAAAAATCAGAAATATTAAAAATTGGGACTTTTTTGAATATCTTGACTTATTCAAAAATCCTAACTTTTTCAAAAATCTTGACGTTTTAAAAATCCCAACATTTTCCAAAATCTTGACTTTTTTGAAAATCCTAACTTTTTAAAAATCCGACTTTTTGAAAATCTTCACTTTTACAAACTCACAACTTTTTGGAAAATCTCTATTTTTTAATGTCGAGTATTTAAAAAATCTTGAATTTTTCAAAAATCCAAACTCTTCAAAAATCCCAACTTTTCAAAAATGCCAAAATCCCAACTCTTTTAAAAATGTAAAGAGCCAAACTCTTTCAAAAATCCTTACTTTTTTGAAACATTCATTTTTGAAAACCCTAACTTGTTTGAAACTCTTAAAATTTTCAAAGTCCCAACATTTTTAAATCTTGATTTTTTCAAAACTAATAATTTTGTTTAAAATTACAACTTTTTCAAAAGTCGCGACTTTTTTTAAAATCTCAAGTTTTTGAAAATCTTGACTTTTTAAAAATTCCAAGTTTTGAAAAACCAACCTTTTCCAAATCTAACTACTTTAAGGTTTCTAGGTTGAGAATTAAGGGCTCAAGGGATTAAGTGTTTAGGGTTTAGGGTTTAGGGCTCAGGGTTTAGGGTTGAGGTTTAGCATTTGGGGACCAAGGTTTAGGATTTAGGGTTGAGGGTTTTGCATTTAGGGTTTATAATTGAGGGTTTAGTATTTAGGATTTAACATTTAAGGTTTATAGGGTTTTTAAAAATTAGTAATTTTTGAAAAAATCATGATTTTATAAAAAGTTGGAATTTTGAAAAAGTAAAATTTTTAAAATGTTAGGATTTTTTAAAAAATTAGGATATTCAAAACAGTTGGAATTTAAAAATCTCTTCAGTTTTGTAATTCTGGCATATTTCAAAATCTTGTCTTTTTTGAAAATCCCAACTTTTCAAAATTCTTGACTTTTTGAAATCATTTTTTTGAAATCCCAATTTTTGTCAAAATCCCAAACATTTTTATATTCCTAACTTTTTAAAAATCTCACCTTTTTCAAAAATCCTAAAATATTTGAATTTCAATTTTTTTAGAATTAAGAATTTTTGTCTTTTTCTAAAATGGCAAAGTCTTTAAAATCCTATTTTTTTGAAATTCACAACTTTTTTGAAAATAATGACTTTTTTAAAAATGATGACATATTCAAAAATCCAAAATTTCTAGAAAATTTAAATTATTCAAACTCCAGACTTTTTTTTGAAAATCCTAATATTTTAAAAATGTTAAGATTTTTTAAACATGTGGTTTCAAAAAACAATGGACACTGGAGGACAAGTTATCACCTTTTCAAATTTCTGCTAATTTTGGCTCATCACTACATTTTTGAAATCTCAACGTTTTTGAAATTATAACTATTTCGAAAATCACAACTATTTCAACTTTATAAAAAATTCTAACTTTTTTGAAAATCCTTATTTTAAAAAAATTATATTTTTTCGAAAAATCACAAATATTAAAAATTGGGACTTTTTCAAATATCCTAACTTATTCAAAAATCTGAAATTTTCAAAATCTTGGACGTTTTAAAATCCCAACAATTTCCAAAATCTTGACTTTTTGAAAATCCTAACTTTTTCAAAAAATCTTCACTTTTACAAAGTCATGACTTTTAGGAAAATTTCCAAATTTTTAAAATCTCGTCTTTTAAAAAATCCTAACTTTTTAAAAAATGTCAAGTTTTTCAAAAATCTTGACTTTTAAAAAAATTCAGACACTTAAAAAATCCCGACTCTTCAAAAATGTAAAAAGCCCAACTCTTTTGAAAATCCCAACTTTTCAAAAATCCTAACTTTTTTGAAATATTCACTTTTCGAAAACCCCAACTTGTTTTAAAATCTGAATATTTTCAAAACCCCAACAATTTTAAATCTTGATGTTTTCAAAAATAACAACTTTGTTTAAAATTGCAACTTTTTCAAAAGTCATGACTTTTTTAAAATCTCAAGTTTTTGAAAATCCTGACTTTTTCAAAAATCTTTACTTTTTTAAAAACTCAAGTTTTTCAAAATACTAAAATTTTCTAAATCTAACTATTTTAAAGTTTCTAGGTTGTTGGTTTAAAGCACGGGTGATTTAGTGTTTAGGGTTTAGGTTTTGGGCTCATGATTCGGGGTTTAGAGTTTAGTGTTTAGGGTTTAGGGATTAGGGTTCATGGCTCGGGGTTGGGGGATTCGGGTTCAGTATGGAAGGTTTAGGGTTTAGGGTTAGGATTTATGGCTCATGTTTTAGGGTTTAGGGTTCGAGTTTTATAGTTGAGGCTTTTACACTTAGGGTTTATGGCTCACCATTTACAATTAAGGGTTTAGTATTTAGGATTTAGCATTTAGGGTTTTAGGGTTTAAGAGTAAACATTTAGGGTTTAGGTGTAATTAGAGCTTAAGGTGGTCCATGGTTAAAGTGGTCGAGGTTTGGGGTTATTAGTTTAGGGTTTATGGTTTAGGTATCTAGTTAAAGGTTTAGAGTTTAGGGTTTTTCTTAGGGTTCACGGTTCATGGTAGGTTTAGGTTTAGGTTTTAAGGCTCAAGGTTGGGGGTTTAGGATTTATCATTTAGGGTTTAGGGCTTAGGGTTTAGGTTTAGCCTTCATGGCTTAGGGATCGGGGTTTAGGGTTTATGGTTAAAGGTTTGGGGTTGAGAGTTTAGATTTTATGATTTAGGGATTTGGGTTTACGGTTTATGGCTGAGGGTTTAGGGTTTAGGATATAATGTTAAGGGTTTATGGTTTATGGTTTAGGATTAAGGTGTTTGGGCTAAGTGTTTATGTTGGGGTTTAGGGTTTAGCATTTACGACTGGATTACGGTCTTTTAGGGTTTAGAGTTTAGGGTCATGATTTTGAAAAGTATGATTTCAAAAATATACCAATTTTGAAAGCGAGTTAGGATTTCACATCATTTATGATTTTCAAAAATTCTGTATTTCAAAGATTTTGAAAGCGATAAAGTCATGAATTTAAAAAGTTCACAATTTTAGAAAACTCGTGAATTTTAAAAATTTGTAATTTTTGAAAAAAGTTACGATTTTATAAAAGTTGGAATTTTGAAAAAGTAAAGATTTTGAAAGTGTTAGTATTTTCAAAAAATAAGATATTAAAAACCATTACGATTTAAAAATATCTTTAGTTTTGTAATTCCGACTTATTTGAAAATTGAACCTTTTTAAAAATCTTATCTTTTTTGGAAAATCCTAACTTTCTCAAAATTCTTTGGCTTTTTAAAATCACCACTTTTTTAAAATCCCAATTTTTGTTCAAAATCCTAACCTTTTCATAATACTGACTTTTTAAAAAATCTCAACTTTTTCAAAAACCCTAAAATTTTTGAAATTAGAACTTTTTAGAATTAGGAAATTCTATCTTTTTCTAAAATTGCAAATTCTTTAAAATCTTATTTTTTTTTAAATTCATAACTTTTTGGAAAATAATAATTTTTCCCAAAATCATGACATATTAAAAAATCTAGAATTTTTGGAAAATCTAAATTCAAACTCTCGAGTATTTTTTTGAAAATCCCTGTTATTTTAAACAAGTGAGATTTTTAAACATGTGGTTTAAAATAAAAATGAACACATAGAACACAAGTTATGACCTTTTCAAATTATTGCTAATTTTGGCGCATCACTTCATTTTTGAAATCTTGACTTTTTTGAGATTATAACATTTTTAAAAATCGCAACTATTTAAAAAATGGGGATTTCTCATAAATAAAAACTTTTTTCAGAAATCCCAACTTTTAAAAATTCCTGAATTTTCTAAAATCTCAAATTTATCAAAAATGCCTTTTTAAAAATCCTTACTTTTAAAAAATGATATTTTTCAAAATTGCAAATATTAAAAACCATGACATTTTTGAATATCCTGACTTACTCAAAAATCCCGACTTTTCAAAATTCTTGATTTTTTTCAAAATATTCACTTTTAGAAAATCTCGACTTTTTTAAAATCTTAATTTTTAAAAAATCCTAACTCTTCAAAAAATGTTAAAAGCCCAACTCTTTTGAAAATTGCAACCTTTTAAAAATCTAGACTTATTCAAAATATTCAATTTTGAAAGCCTCAACTTGTTTGAAAATTTGAACATTTGCAAAGTCCCAACATTTTTAAATCTTGATGTTTTAAAAATATTAACTTTGTTTAAAATTTCAACGTTTTCAAAAGTCGTGACTTTTTTGAAAATCTAAAGGTTTTTATTATCCTTACTTTATCAAAAATCTTGCCTTTTTGAAAATCCTAAATTTTTCAAAAATCTTGACATTTTGAAAATCCCATTTTTTTCAAAATACCAATTTTTTTCAAATCTAACTATTTTAAGGTTTGACACTGTTTAGATACTGATCTTGATACTATTGATCTCATTTTGGACATTATTATGTTTTGATTTAGTATGATGTGTAGATGTTAGATCATGGATTATTATGGACCTTGATTCAGTTAGCATGCATGATGATTATTAGAGACATTATTATATATGGATGATGATATACTGTTGACATGGATATAGTATTGATGTTGATTTTAGACATGTGACATTTGATATTAAGAGTAGCTCTAGTATAGAGATTCATTGGATGATGATATAGTTGCAAATTAAATTTAAATGATGATGTTGAATTCTTGATGTTGTTGTGATTTGGATTTGATCTTTATATGTTGTTTATATCATTTTGGATGTTCTGATATGGCCATGAGGCCGAAGGAGGTATTGTTATTTTGTAGGTTAAAATATCACAACAATGTCGGGGGACTGGAGACTAACCATATTAGAATTCTAGATGAATTCAACGAGGTCACCATGGCAACTGTAATTGTTTGTATGTTGTGTTTGTTAGGGATTCCCATGGGGAATCACCTTTAAAATGTGACCAAGGGATTTCATGTGTTTCTTTAATGTGTTTATATTTTGTAATGTTTGCATGTATTTTATTTGTGATGTGTTACCCCTTTCATTAGTTGTTAATTGATTTGGGTTTATGTTATTTATAACCATGTGTTAAATAAATAAATCATTATGTCAAAAGAATGTAATAAATGAAGTCATAGATATTAATGCATGTAAGAATGTGTAAGAATGTGTAAGAGATGTGTAAGTGATGTGTAAGTTGTGTAAGTCAGATTTTGGAGTGTAGAACACTCCATCCTCAAAGGAACTCGAATTTGTCCTTGAGGGCTGCATTTTGAGGCTTGTGGGACAAGTTAAACTTGTCCCACACCTCTTAAAATCATCCACCAACCATACCTATGGTTTGGGAGTCAAAATTAATCTTTTAATTGTATTTTGAAATGACTATGTGTAAGTTTTTATTGCACTTTCCTTACAAGCTTTTAATTCAGTCCTTGTTAAAGTATGGGTTAATTTTGAGTGTGTAAGTTGATTGTCATCTCCATTTATTGTGATTAGTTGTGATGTTGACTTTCTCTTTTTGGGGTTGAGGAAGAATGATGTGGCATCCCACTTGGAATCCACATCATCCTCTCCTCTCCTCTCCTTTAAAATTTGAATTCTTCTCTTGTTATGGTTGTTGAAACTTTGCTCTTTCTTCTTGGGTCAAATTTTTATTGTTGTTGGAGTCTTGCATTGTGGAAGGAGTTGGAAATTCATTTGCATGCTTGGTGTTGTTGTTCTTGGACTGCTTTTGGTCATTGAAGAGCTTGTTGTTTTGGACTGCATTTTTGAGCATTGAAGGAGCTTGTTGTTTTGGAAACAATCTCCATTATGGAGAGGTAGGATCTTGCCTTTTTAATATGTTGTTTTTCCCTTTTCTTGCATGAATGAAATGGTAAGTGTGTTGTGTATTGTTGGCTGGTTGGGTAGAATGCTTAGGGAAAGGTGTAGGAGAAGGCTATGGGGATTTCATATGGGGGGCATAAGGGATTGCCAATGGCACTTATTCTATTTTGGAGGGAGTTTTGGATTGGGATCCACCTAGGAAAAGAAATTACTTGCATTTCTTACTCTTGGGGGGGCATAAGGGAGAAACTTTGGGGGGCATAAGGAGGGGTTAGGAGATATAAGGTTTATGGGATTTGATATGGTTATTAGTAGTATGATTTAGGTGGATGCCCAATTCCAAATAGGGAGGCATAAGTAGTTTCCCCATAGTTCTTGCTCTTGATGGCTTGCTTGATCAAGCCCATGTGTTGTGTGTATGATTCTTATTGTAGTTGTGAACTGCTATCTTTGTTTGGACTATGTATTTTGTTGTATTATGCATGTGAAAAGAATGTTGTTTGTTGTGATAGAAGCCTTGTTGCCATGTGTTGATGTTCATACTCTATTTCAATATGGTTGGGGCTTGGGGGCCAATGGGGAAGGATGGATTCTCCTTTCCCATTGGATGTCTTGGTTGGGTGGAGAGCATTGCCTTTCCCCCTTCCTTGTTGTGATCAAGATGAAAAGATGAAGAAATCAGCATGTTGTTGTTTTGGAGCTTGGAGAAAATACAGTTTGATAGTCCCTTCCTTTGAGAAAATTTCATTGTAATCTTCCCACTTTGAAGTGGATGAAATGTATTATTATTGTAATGTGAAGGCACTTTGTATTGGAAAGGAAAGATTGAGATTCATTAGAAAATGTAAAGAGTTATTATTTCATTCTCTATTTTGGAAAAGAATGTCATACAGTTTGTAAATTACATATTGAAATTTAAAGGAAAGAAATAAGTTGTAAGTTAGTTGTTGGAAATCAATAATGAATTACATTCCTTTCTCAACTTGCATTGTTGTATTACAAATTAATTGCTACTATGTTTGTGATCTCTGTTTTGGGAAGAAAAACATGTAGGAAAGAAATGACAGTCCTTTGTTCCTTTGAAGTGAGTTTTAAAATTGAAATTAACTTTACATATTGAATGTAATGTTGTAGTTGAAATCAAATAGAAAGGAAAGTTGTACAAGTGTATTGCACAATTGATTTGAATTATTATTGAAAATTGATTGCTGTTGAAAAGAAAAGAAAGAATGCATGGAAATGATAGACAATGTTGTATTCCTTGCAAGATGCATATTTGAATTGAAATCTAAACTGTAATCTAACTTAGAATTGAATAGAAGACTTAATAAGCAATTATATGACACCATTTAGATACTATACACACTTTTAAATGATAAATTGGCATGCAGACTTAAAAGAAACAGTTCACTGATTTAAAACTTCATTCTGGCAATCCATGTTTTATTAAAAATGAGCAAGTTCAGACTTATACTCAACAATAAGTTATGAAACTTTGAAATTCACATTCAAGAAGACCTAAGGAACTCTAATTCACTCTAACAATCAAGAATGAACCTCCAAAACTTAATAAAATTCAATTCAGAGCTTGCACGGTCATTTTTCCCGTCTATTGCTAGAAAAATGCAAACTTGAATAATTGGACAAATTGACTTCACTAAAACACTCTAGACCCTCCTTAGACTGATCCTCCATGTTCTTTTTGACATGTGGAGTGAAGGAGGAGTTCAAATTTAATCAAATTGAGAAGTTGGAAAAATGCTAGTTTACAAATTAAATCCTATAGATTATTTTTTTTAAAATTGACCCTCAAAACTTCATCAAATTCAAAATTGATGATTTTTGTGTAAAGAGGACTCTGAGAGATTTCTAGAAAGTCCTTGTTTTCCCAAAACTGACTTTTCTATCAAAAGTTATGGCCATTTGAAGTTTTACTTCAAAATGGCCATCCAAAAATTAATCTAACTGTTTAAAAATCAAAATTTAACCTTTGGAAAAATTTCCCCAAAAAGTTTGTGGCCCCACAACCCTCACAACCAATCAAAAATTGTCCACATGGCACTTTGGAGGGTGGACTCATTTTGAAAACTTAACTTTTTGAAAATTTGACCTTGGGAAAATTTTCCATTTTTCCCACAACCCCGCATCCCCGCAGCCAATCACGTGCTGACACGTGGCTTGGAGGGCGCATGGAATAAATTTAAAACTTAGTCTTTTTGACTCTTTTGGAAAAATTTCACTTTTACTCGCATGCCCCATACCCCCGCAGCCAATAAGGTGCTGACACATGTCCTAATCTTGACAGTTGGGGCTCAGCGCAAGTCTTTTGACTTTTAAACCCTTTTGACTCAAAGTCTTAAACCTCTCCACCATTCTCCCCCCACGTCTAATCACAAGATGCCATATGGCATGGCTTTTCTCCTCGTGGAGGTGTGTGAAAATTTTGCCTTTGGGCTTTTAGCCTAAAAATAAATTCTAATTTATAACTTTCCACCCACCTGCACATTTCTCCCCGCCAATCGGGAAGCGACACGTGTCTTTTTCGGGACTCCAAGTGCACGAAGGAAATCATGCTTTTGTGCTCAAGGAGGGAAAATTCTCAATTTTCCTCCCCGCTCCGCCAACCCGCTCAAGGGAAAAATTTTTTTTTGGACTCTCCCAAGGGAAAATTTCTCCCCAAAACTCGTCGGGCCATAACTTGAGATTTATAAGGAGTTAGGAGGACTTCTTTATATGGTTGGAAAGGTGAGAAAATTTCCTATCCAATGAGCATGATTTAGGAAATTTTTGATGAATCTAAGTGTGTGAAAATCAAGTTGAACCCTGTAAGCCTGTTAGGGCAGAGATGAGTGAGAATTCACTCTCCTAACCTAAGTGATGAATTTAACTCTCATGCCTTGTTGATAATAGTTGCTAGAAGTAATTGTTATAAGTCATTCTTGATTGTTAACCTAAATCTAGTTTGTGCTAACTAAGATCTTGTAACCCTCTTTGCAAACACTCTTAATCAAAAAAAAAATTATTCCATAATTTTCCTAGCTAATCCTAGTTTGTTTCTTGGTCTCAAGTGGTAGTTTGAAGCGGGCATTACACTTGGTATCAGAGCAGTGGTTCAAAGGCTTGGACCATTGGGCACACTAGAAAACTTGAGACATGAAAACTTAAACCTAGCACACTGAAAACCTAGAAAACAACTTAACAAGAATTTGTGTGTTTTAGTAAACATGGAAGTTGTATAACTTAACAAATGAACTGACTCTCGCTTTGGTCTGTGCGTAGAGGTGCAGACGGAGTGAGAGGAACCTTCACAGAGACTCAGATTCACCACCACCACCACCACCACAGATTAGAGTATACCAGCCATTCTACCTTAGATTCTACTGCACCCTTCAGATGTTAATGCCACTCACACGGAGGATCGTAGGAGGGCATTCAGCTAGTCATGATAGATCTCCTTTGATCAAGGGTAAGGTACCCCTCGACTTAGCGAGGAGCATAGAGGAGAGAACTCCCATGCGGAGTCGGTCATGAGTGGATTCACCACCAGGGCGGGGTGACAAAGTTCCAGAGCATAGAGAGAGGTCTCGGAGCCCTAGGCTTAGGGATGAGCTTACAGAGAGGCCTAGAGGCTGACAGACCATAGATAGATCACATCAAGGAGATCCTAAAGCTTAGGCCCTCACATTAATTAGGTGATATAGGGGATTCAGGTAGAGGCCTGCTAGTGATCTTGAGTGGTTCCTTCAAGATTTGTCCTTGTTCTAGCAACATGAAAGTTTTTGTTGTGATCCATCTACTTGAGGGATGGAGTCAGGTGTAGTATGGTGGAGGAAAGAGGAGTAGAAGCTCCATGTACATTCGAGAAACCATCACCTGGGGAGTTTTGAGGAGAGATTTAGGAGCAGATACTTATCGTGGGAGATTCATACAACAGAGGATCGATGAGTTCCATGATCTTCGACAGGCATCCCTTACTATGGTAGAGTATGAGAGTAGGTTTTTGGACCTACTTCAGTATGTTGAGTACATGCAGGATGAGCAGGTGCGGATCCATAGGTTCATCCGGGGCCTTAATCTAGACATTAGAGGTGCGGTTCAGATCCACTGCCCATAGACTTTAGTAGAGGCCATCGAGAAGGCCTATATTGCAGAGGAGACTCGGGGTAAAACCCAACAGGCTAGAGACCGAGTCAGGAGCCGCATTTAGTAGATGTAGGATAGTAGATCGAGGGGGTCAGCTCCTCCTCCTCATGGTGGTCAGCATTCTTCATAGTCATCCTTTAGACCCACAGCATAACAGTAGCAGATAATAGTTCCACCCACCATATAGGCCTCCACAGAGCCGGGCACACAAAGAGGTCGAGTATGGGGCCTCCTCCTAGGGGTCCCATCAGGACACAGGGTGGACCTAGAGCTCAATCAAGCAGGAGCTCGACCATAGAGACCACAATAGACTATAGTTGGATCATCAAGATCTATAACACCTACTTCTAGGGCACCTTCTGGTGGTGCTACTCCTTGGAGAGGATCAGGTGGTTGTTTTGGATGTGGAGTTATGGGACACTTTTGGAGAGACTACCCTCAGAACCCTAACAAGGGTAAGGCACCGATCTTAGAGCCGATAGTTGGTGACATGGGACATAGCCACAAGATTTATGTAGTGGTTGAGAACCACTAGGATGAGCACCAGAGCATGGTCATTGAGACTACAGGTAGTATTAGAGGTGTTCCTACCTCCATATTGTTTGACTTTGGTTCTTCTGATTCATTTATTACACCATCTTTAGTAGAGTGATGCAGGTTGGTGGCTGTTAGATAGGGTCATTATTGGGATGTAGAGATGGCATCAGAGCCAAGATCTCTGTGGACTCCTTAGTTAAGGAGTGTGTAGTGGATTTGGGACCTTTCACCACCACCTCAGATCTCCGTATTCTTCCTTTGGGCTCGTATGGAGTTATTTTAGGTATGGATTGGCTATCTACACATAGGGCTAAGATGGATTGTTATCATAAGACTATTACTTGTGTAGATGATTTGGGAGTTGATTCGTGATCTCGGGGTCAAGAGACCCATTTCTATTCGTACCATTTCCACTATGTAGCTTAAGCAGTGTGTGCGAGGGGTTGTCGGATGTATGTATGTGTTACACAAGTGATAGATCATAGGATGGGTCTAGTGGACCATCGCTAGATGATCATCCCATCTTGAGAGAGTTTTCTAATGTATTTCCAGGGGAGCTACCGGGATGCCACCCCCACATGAGATTGATTTCCATATAGATCTAGTTCTTGGAGCAGAGCCTATCTCATGAGCACCTTATCAGATGACCACCCAGAGCTCTGTGAGCTCAAGTTACAGCTTGAGGGCCTTTTGGAGAAGGGCCTTATCCATCCTAGTGTATCCCCTTGGGGTGCACCGGTGATTTTTGTGAAGAAGAAGGATGGATCATTGTGGTTGTGTATTGATTACCACCAGTTGAACAAAGTAACGATCAAGAATCATTATCCTCTTCCTCGTATTGATGACTTGTTTGATCAGATGAAGGGAGCCACAATGTTCTCTAAGATTGATCTCAAGTTAGGCTACCATCAGTTGAGGATTTTGAGGTAGACATTCATAAGACCACCTTCCACACGAGATATGGGCACTATGAGTTCACAGTGGTGCCTTTTGGTTTGATGAATGCCCCTGCAGTGTTTATGAGTTTGATGAATGGGGTATTCAAAACCTTTTTAGATCACTTCATGCTCATCTTCCTTGATGACATCTTGATATACTCACATACACATGAGGAGCATGAGGGGCACCTTCGACAGGTTCTCTAGTGTCTTCGTGAGTAGCAACTTTACGGGAACTTGGAGAAGTGTGCTTTCTTCCAGACAGAGGTGTAATATTTGGGTCATATTATTTCTAGGGAAGGTATCACAGTCGATCCTTCCAAGATTAGAGCCATTATGGATTGCCAAAGCACCACTACTGTGATAGAGGTGTGTAGCTTCATGGGGTTAATAGGTTACTACAGAGGTTTTTTCAAGACTTCTCTCGATAGTGCACTCCTATCACTTCCCTTCAGAGGAAAGGGAAGAAGTTTGTTTTGTCAAACAATGTGAGTAGGCCTTCAGACACTGAAGGAGTGCCTCACTATAGCACCCATTCTTATAGTGCCAGATCCACAGGGTGAGTTCTTTGTTTGCATAGATGTTTCTTTAGCATGGCTTGAAGGTGTGTTGATGTAGGATGACAGGGTTGTAGCTTTTGAGTCTCACAAACTCAAGGATCATGAGCTTAATTATCCTACCCATGATCTTGAGCTTGTGGTAGTTATGCATGATTTGGTTAGATGGAGGCATTTTCTTCTTGGACGGAGATTCACACTCAGGATAGATCATTTGAGTCTTCACCACCTCTTCACGCAGCCCAATTTAAATGCTCATCAATAGCGATGGATGGAGTTGCTTTGTGAGTATGACATGGAGATAGAGCATGTGAAGGGGAAGGAGAATGTGGTAGTAGACACTCTTCAGAGATGGAGACATGTGGCTATGGCCACCTTAGTGAGCACAAATTTTGAGAGTAGAATTCTTCAACAACTTCCTCTTCGATAGCTTCTACATGACAAGATGAGCAGTAGATTGAGTCCTAGAGACCCTTGAGGGGAAGTTTGATGGTTTTTCCTTAGAGGTAGATGGTCTTAGGCACAAAGGTAGGATATATGTTCCTAGAGATGGAGGCTTGAGGTAGGACATCTTGGTAGAGGCACATCATGCACCCTATTCAGCCCATCCCGGGGTGAAGAAGATGCACACTACTTTGAGATAGTTGTACCACTAGAGAGGACTTCATCGAGATGTGGCTCAATTTGTGTCATGGTGTTTAGAGTGCCGAAAGTGAAGGCCGAGCATCAACATCCGAGTTGGCCTTCTTTTTCCTCATGTTATACTGAGTGGAAATGGGACACCATTTCCATGGATTTCATAATGGGGCTACCAATGTCGAGATATCACCACGATGCCATCATGGTCATAGTTGATAAATTGACAAAAGTGGCTCATTTTTCTCTGGTGAAGACCACTTATATAGCTAGAGCAAAGGGCATGTGTCTATTTGGATGAGATTGTCAAGTTACATGGGATTCCGTGGAAGATCATTTGTGATCACGATCCTTTATACACTTCCCATTTCTGGACACCATGTAGTATGTTCTCGGGACGAGGATTAATTTCAGCATATCTTATCACCCGAGATAGATGGATAGACCAAGAGGGTGAATCAGATTTTGGAGGACATGCTCAGGATGTACATGATGGATCATCAAGTGAGATGGGAGGATTATCTCGTACTGATGGAGTTTTCCTACAATAATAGTTTTCAAAGTTCTATAGGCATGGTTCCTTTTCGTGATTTGTATGGTAGGGAGTACAGACACCCCTTACCTGGGATAGGTTGGAGGATAGAGTATCTCTTCGACAACCCTTTTTGCAGGACATGGAGCAATAGGTAGTGTTGATCAGGCATTGATTACAGGAGACACAAGATAGGTAGAAGAAGTACGCTGATCAAAGATAGACCAAGCATAATTTTGATGTGGGCATGAAGGTGTTCCTTCATGTTAGGCCACATAAGAGCCCGATCCATTATGGAAAAGGTTCTAAGTTAGCTCCTCGATTCATTGGTCCTTTTGAGATCTTGGAGTGTATCGAAAATTTGGCCTACTGTCTAGCATTGCCACCCAACTTGTCTCGCATACATGATGTGTTTCATGTTTCTGTCCTTAGGAGGTACATTGCAGATCCTTCTCATGTGTTGGATTGGACATCATTGCAGGTGTAGGATCAAGGGCAGGTGATGGTGGAGCCCATTCGTATCATAGATCACAGGACCCTGGGCCTTCGAGGTAGAGAGATTGATCAGGTATGGGTACATTGGGATAGATACAATGAGACTGCAGCCACTTGGGAGGATGCTACTATGTTACGAGTGTAGTTTCCAAATTTGTTCCAGTGACTTCTAAGAGGAAGTCGAGTCTAATGGGAGGGGGATGTAGTACCCACTTCCCTTTGACACTGTTTAAATCGATCTTGATATCTGTTCATCTCATTTTAAACATTATTATGTTTTGATTTAGTATGATGTGTAGATGTAGATCATGGATTATTATGGACCTTGATTCAAGCTTAGCATGCATGATGATTATTAGAGACATTATTAAATATGGTGATGATGATATATAGTTGAGATGAATATAATATTGATGTTGATTTTAGACATGTGACATTTGATATTAAGAGTAGCTCTAGTATAGAGATTCATTGATGATGATGATATATTAAATTGCAAATTGAATTCATGATGTTGTTGTGGATTGGATTTGATCTTTATATGTTGTTTATATCATTTTGAATGTTTTGATATGGCCACGAGGCCGAAGGAGGTATTTTTATTTAACAGTTAAAATATCACAACAATATCGGGGGACTAGAGACTAACCATATTAGAATTCTGGATAAATTAAATGAGGTCACCATGGCAACCGTAATTGTATGTATGTTGTGTTGTTAGGGATTACCATGGGGGAATCACCTTTAAAATGTGACCAAGGGATTTCTTGTATTACTTTAATGTGTTTCTTTTTTTACAATGTTTGCATGTATTTTATTTGTGATGTGTTACCCTTTCATTAGTTGTTAATTGTTCTAGGCTTATGTTATATATAACCATGTGTTAAATAAATAAATCGTTATGTCAAAAGAATGTAATAAATGAAGTCATAGATATTAATGCATGTTGTAAGAATGTGTAAGTTGTGTAAGTCAGATTTTGGAGTGTAGAACACTCCATCCTCAAAGGAATTCGAATTTGTCCTTGAGGGCTACATTTTGAGGCTTGTGGGACAAGTTAAACTTGTCCCACACCTCTTAAAATTATCCACCAACCATACCTATGGTTTGGGAGTCAAAATTAATCTTTTTAATTGTATTTTGAAATGACTATGTGTAAGTTTTTATTGCACTTTACTTACAAGTTTTTAATTCATTCCTTGTTAAAGTATGGGTTAATTTTGAGTGTGTAAGTTGATTCTCATCTCCTTTTATTATTATGTTAGTTGTGATGTTGAATTTCTATTTTTGGGGTTGAGGATGAATGATCTAGTAACCCACTTGGAATCCACATCATCCTCTCCTCTCCCTCTCCTTTAAAATTTGAATTCTTCTTTTGGTTATGGTTATTGAAACTTTACTCTTTCTTCTTAGGTCAAATTTTTATTGATGTTGGAGTCTTGCATTCGTGGAAGGAGTTGGAAATTCATCTATATGCTTGGTATTGTTGTTTTTAGACTACTTTTGTTCATTAAAGAGCTTGTTGTGTTGGACTGCATTTTTAAACATTGAAGGAACTTGTTGTTTTGGAAACAATCTCCATTATGGAGAGGTAGGATCTTCCCTTTTAATATGTTATTTTTTTCCTTTTTCTTACATGAATGAAATGGTAAGTGTGTTGTGTGACAA